>CM034308.1:56354196-56902371 GCA_019925795.1 Dendrobium chrysotoxum | reverse complement strand
ATAAAACTCACGGGAGTGTTTATTGGCTTGACTTTATCTATTTCATATATCATAAAGATGCCCTTAATATATTTGATTGACAAAGAAAAATTTTATTATCCTTCTACCTTATACTAAATCTAAGAAAGTAAGTCAGTTCTCCCATCATGCTCATCTCAAAGTCCTTACTTATTATTTTTGAAAATTCATCACAAAGGCTTTTATCAGAGGATCCAAATAGAATATCATCAACATAAATTTGGATAATGTGTAGTTCATCTCCTACCTTTTTTAAAAATAGGGTGGTGTTTATGCTCCCCTTAACAAAGGTTCTCTCTAGTAAGAATGTGCTTAGAATTTTTAACATACTCTGGGCGCTTATTTCAATCCATATAATGCCTCTTTTAATTTGAACACATGATTAAAAAATTGTAAATTTTTAAAGCCTAGGGGTTGTTTAACATACTCATCTTCTTTTATTACCCCATTGAGAAAGGCACTTTTGACATCTATTTGGTACAATTTGAATCCCTTAAAGCATGCAAAAGCTAATAGCACCATAATGGCTTCCAATCTTGCAACATGGGCAAAGATTTCTTCAAAGTAAATCCCTTACATCTGGTTATACCACTTAGCCACCAATTTTACTTTATGTCTCACCATTACACCAAAATCATTCATTTTATTTTTGAAAACTAATTTAGTTCCAATAACACTCTAGTCCTTAGGTCTTTCAACTAGTTCCCAAACATTATTCCACATAAATTAATTTAACTCTTCTAGCATGGCATCAAAAATTCATCAGATAGCACTTGATTTAAGATAGTGGGTTCAGTCATTGAGATGAAGGTAGAGTGGTTTACTCTTTTCTAAGTCCATGCTTAGTTATAACTCCTTCAGATGGGTCTCCTAAGTTAGTTCTTTAGGATGACATGAAGAAAATCTTCTTTCTGTAGGCAATGAATTTTTAGGTTCTACCCTTTCCTCCAGATTTGTAGATTCTACTCTTTGGGTGATCTCTATTGCTTCTTCTTCCACCCTAGACCCTCCAGAATTATCGGATTCATCAAATACAATATGAGTGGTCTCCTCTACCACCAATGTCCTTTTATTATAAACTCTACAAGATATTCCAACATTTGAATACCCTAGGAACACTCCTTAATTAGATTTAAGGTTAAAATTTTCTAGTAGAGATTTCCCATTATTCAAAATAAACACTTTACATCTATAGATATGAAGGTGAGGAAGGTTGGGTGTCCTACCCTTAAGGATTTCATAGGGTTTAGTGTTCAGCTTGGATCTAATATTAACCTTATTCAGAATATAACTTGCTGCATTCACAAATTCTGCCCAGAAGTGTTTAGGAAGTGAGTATTCAGCTAGCATGGCTCTAGCGGCTTCTACAAGGGTCCTGTTCTTCCTTTTAGCTACCCCGTTCTCACAAGCGATCCTTAGTGAACTCTAGTTTGGGTATGCCTCTCACTAAGTCTTTTTGCATGACTTCTTATAAGGTTTTTCATACTTGCATGACACAATCTCCTATGTCATAACCAGGATTCATCAACAATAATTTTTAGGTAAAAAGAAGCGGCATGTTCAAAATAGTTTAAATTAAGCATATAAACATTATTGATTATTTCTCCTTACAAAACAGTATTTCCATTTAAGCTTATCATGCAGCTGGGGGATAAAAATTTGATGATGAAGCCTTTATCACAAAGCTAGTTTATACTTAGTAGATTATATTTTAATCCATCTGCTAGTAAAATATTTTTAATGAGAAATTTTTTGAGTTGCCAATTATACCTGAGCCCACCACTCTCCTAGTGGTGTTATCTCTAAGTGTCACCTTGCCTCCAACCCTGGCCTCCAGCGAAATGAATTAATTTGCATCTCCAGTCATATGCCTTAAACATTCACTGTCCAGGTACCACATGCTCTCATGAGGTCTTTTGTGAGAGCATCCCTACAAATTAATTAGTGTTCAGATTTGGGAACCCAAATAAGTTTGGGTTCCACCTTACGGAATATGGGATGAAATGCTTGCATGCTATGGTGTGAATTATGTAATTCTAGTCACCACATAAAATATGTTCTACGGTAGATAGTGCAAATATGGGAGATATGTCCTAGCATGCCATAGAAAAAACATCTAACTCCAGAAAAAAGGGTTTACTAATTTATGTCGGTAATGCTGCCTCTTCTTAGGTTTGAATGATGTATGCTATGGTGATGGATTATGTAATTGTGCAAGTGCAGGTGATGGTTTATTTTCTGTGAAAGCATTTAATTTGATTAGTAAAAAATATTTTGCACTTTTAAGAATTAAATTTTTAATTTTCAATGCATGCTTCCTATCATTAGCTTCATCTAAATATGTCTTTAATTTCTTCACCCTTTTCCTTGATTAGTTAAGTTTTTAGATTTGGGCAATCCAACTTCAAGTGCACTGACTTCCTGCATTCAAAATAGATAACATTAGTAGAAACCTTAGAATTTTTATTAGCTTTACCTATATTTCATTGTTGACGATGCTTTTGCTTTTATTTAGAAAGATTTTAAATTGCCTTATCATCAGTTCAATGTCATCATCATCATGAGGTGTAGAATTGTCACTATCAGAATCATTAGCCTTTAACGCCACAGTCTTCTCTTTTCTCTTTTCACCTGCATGAAGCTGTCTTTGACTCACTCCTTACTCATAAGGAATGAGTGATCCAAGTAAGTTATCAATGGAGTAATCATTCAAATCTTTAGATTTAGTTATAGCAGTAATTTTTACATTATAGGAAGTAGGTAAGCAACATAAGATCTTGTTAACTTTTTTATAGTTATTAAGTTCTCTTCCTAAGTAATGCAGAGAACTAAGATTCTGAGTGAACTTAGTACACATTTCAGAAATTGATTCACTAAGTTTCATGCGAAAGAGTTCATAATCATGAAGCAGAATATTCAACCTAGATTATTTTACTTAATTTGTTCCTTTATAAGTTATGCAGACTTTGTCCCAAATCTCCTTGCCAGTAGTGCAAGTAGAAACACGCATGTAATCTTTAGATTTTAAAGCATAGAAAAAGTAGTTCAGACATTTTGCATAAAGTTGGGCTTAATATCTATCTTCTATGCTCCATTCAAAAAAAGAAAGTTCAATTTTAATGCCATTAACAACGCATGAAGGTGCAGAATATCCTTCTGAAACTAACATCCACATGCGATAATCTATAGATTGTAAAATGGTAGACATGCAAATTTTCAAAAAATCAAAAGGAATATTATCAAATAAAGGTGGTCATTTGTTGAATATGCTTCCGCAATTTTATGATTTTCAAAGTTAGCCCTGATCTTTTTTCAAAAGTTTTCTGAAACTTAATTATGAATCCCTCTCTGATACCACTTGAAAGATCGTAAAGGTTGTTAAACTTTTAAGAACTAGCCGAAGGTTAACTAACAGGGGGTGAATTGGTAATTTAAAAATTCTTTAAAAAAAAGAAACCCTTGATGTGGAAGCAGATTAATGTTACAATAATAAAATTAGTGTATTTTAACCACATAATAAATCACAAAAAGTGCAAAAATTAAAATACAAAAAATTAAAAGAACAAACACACAGGATTTTATGGTGGTTCAGTCAAATCTAACCTACATCCACTCCCTAGAGGCCTCCTCCGAGTATTGCACTAAACCTCTTAGTGTATCCCCTTTAGCCCCCATAGCTAGGAGCAGAAGCCCTTACAAAAATCTCTTTCACCAACCCGGTGAGGCAAAGTACCCTAAATCTTTTTCACCCTCCTAGTGAAGGCAGAGAGCCTGAATCCTTTTACTCCCTCTTAGAGTAGACAGAGAACCTGAATCATTTTACTTCCTTTTAGAGTAGGTAGAGGAATCATTTAATCCCTCCTGGAGAAGATTGAGAACTATATTCTAATGCTAAAGAATTTCTCCCCTAGAGCCACCAAGGAATTAATAAAGAAGCTTGAAGAAGACATTGGAAACCTTGCTTGGAGTAAACTTTGTGAATCCCTCACAACTCCCCCTCATAAGAATCTCTCCCTTTCTTCTCTCCCAAAGCTCTCTCCTTCTCTTCTTTCTCTAAGCTCTTTCTAAGGCAAAGTCAACAGTAAAAGATCTTAAATAAGACTTTATGGGAGCTTAAATAGCGAGCCTCCGAAAGATGACCTAATTTTCAATTTTGCACTTCTAATCATCAAGTACGATCCCTAATCAAACTGTACGATTTGTTCAATGCCGCCTTTTTAGCTAGTATAAACTCCACTGTATTATATGATTAGTACAAGTGTTTATATAGATCATCCAGTATGATTGAGAACTTAGTCCAATCTGATTATCACAAATACATAGCTAATTGTTCTAGATGATGGGTGACGTTTAAATATCATCCCATACTGTAATTCAATCCTTTTGTACGATTGAGTGCATCATCTTGTATAATTAGAACAAATACATAACTAATCATCCCAGACGATGGGTGGTATTTAATTATTGTCCCATGCAAGAATCAAGTCATATAGTATGATCGTCTCTGATCATCCTATACAATCTGATTGAATAATTTAACCATAATTAAACACCTAATCATAGGATCAATTTTGGCTTGATTGTCATATATCATACATTTTAATATGGATCATACGATATAATTAGACACAAATTTTTAATATTAAAATATTACCTAAATTATGATTGGCGGCTATTTTCCTGATTAAAACTTAAAATCCTATACGATATGGATCATACAGTATAATTAGTTTAATCACCCTTATTTAATATAGGATGCCCTAATGAAGGTTTTACGGTTAATAGATCATCCAGTATGATATCAATCGTATTGTATGATTATTTCAAAAACTAAAAATTTTTCTAACTCACCAATATACTCTCTTGAGTGTATGTGTGCAAGGTTACTCAAGAAAGATAAAAATAAATAGAAATTTGAATTACAGACTGACTCAACCCTAGTATACCCAATCTTCAGCTGATTGATTTTGCCTATGAACTTGTGGACCTAAAATGTTAGTGAGCAGGGCAACAAAATAGATATGCAATAATAACAGTGATAAGAAAATAATAATGTTTATTATCATCAAAATCATAGTGCTTGGGCCAAGATTTGCAATAGATACTACCTTTATCTCCAACTTCTCCAAATCTTAAATAAGAAGTTCAAGAAGTAAATAATGAAAGAGAAGTAGCTGTTGACTTCCTACTCAAAGCATTTGTTATCATATTTGTCTCACTAGGCTAATACTGAATAAAGAAATCATAATCCTTGATCAGCTCTAACCACCTTCTCTACCTCAAATTTAAATCCTTCTAAGTTAAAATGTACTTCAAGCTTTAATGGTCAGTAAAGGTCTCGAATATAACTTTGTACAAATAATACCTATATATCTTCAATGCAAATACAATAACAGCTAACTCTAGATCATGTGCTTAGTAGTTCCTCTCATTTGATTTTAACTACCGAGACATAAGATAACCCTGATCCATTCATAACTACTCTTGATGTTGCATGCTGTAGTGATAAGAAGGTGATTTAGGGTTTTCCTTGATGGCCCACTTCTTCTCCTATTGGAGGAGTTCATACTATTTTTTCTTATTTTTCTTTGTAATATAGTTCTATCCTTGTTTTTGTTATTTTGGTTTTGTATTTTTCCTTATCTATTATAGTTTTTGGGTGATGGCAACTTTGTTTTCATCGATCTCCTTGATTGCTCCTATTCATGATGATTTGGGTAAACCTATTGGTTTAGCCAGTGTGTCTGTTAATGGGAAATCTCATTCATTTAAAGATATGGTTGCGGGTGGATCTTCTTCTTCATCTTTGAAACTAGATTTAGTTCAAACATTTTTTAAAGGATTTTTGGCTTTGATGTTTGATGAGAATGTTATCTCTTAGCTAGCTATACCCTTTGTTTTAACTTTGGTTGGGAAATTTATGGTCAGGCGTCCAAATCTTGACTTTATTTGCAATATTTTTTCAATAAAAAACTTATTGGATCCTTTTCCATTGGTCTTTTGGACCAACATAACATTGTGATTCAACTTTCTAATGACCTAGATTATAGTTGTATATTTTCTAGGAGGTCTTATTACATCCAAGCATGTTAAATGCATATGCGTAAATGGACCCCATATTTTGATGTCAAGGAAGAATCACCTATAGTGCCAATGTAGATTTCTATTCTGAATTTGAGGCTTCATTTGTTAAACTCTCATATTCTATTTGTGTTATTTGTGATTTTGGTCAACTACTACAAATGGATCAGGCTACTGCGTCTGTGTCCTGTTCGTCTGTGGTTCGCATTTTGGTTGAAATGGATATTTCAAAAAAACATCCTTGGGAAATTTGGCTTAGATCGGCGCATAGTGGGTATCTACAAAAAGTAGAATTTAAAAATCTTCAAATTTTTTGCAACCATTGTAATATGTATGGACACTCTATTTCTTAATGTTTTATTTTGTGTACTAATTTATCAAATTCAAATGATCCCTCCAAAGATTTTAATGGAAAAAGTATCTTGAATACTTCTCTTCCTCTTGTTACTTGTAAGGTTGTGCAGGAAGTTAACACACCAATGGAGATTAATTCTCAACCAGAGCACATTTCAAATGATCCTAAATCTACTCTAAATAATATACTGATGCTGCTGCCTCTAGGGATTTGGAAAAGGATGAATCTGATAGCATCATAGAGGCAATCCAGCCATCAATGTTGAAGGGAGTGACAAATGACCCAACTACTATTTTAGGCATACATTGCCAAGTCACTAATGTTGCTAAGAATATTAATGAGTAAATGATGGCTATTAATTATGATTATAACACCTTGTCAATAATCTTTTAATTACATTGTGCTATAAATAAAAACCTGTATGAATTTGATTTTATTGAGAACAATACTGAATGTGTTAATATCGTCTTTTCTCATGCCTTTGTGAATGAGTAGGAAAATGTGGCAGAAGAAAATTTGGAAGAAGGATAATTTTGTCAAAATGATATGGCAAACTGTGCTATGTCTCATGAGAATGGTAAGGGTGGTAAGTCTTCCTTAACTTCCACCGTTGTAGGTTGCGGTAATGATTTTACTAATGTTTCTAATATGGTGCATGATGATCGTGAATACACACTTGTGATAAATAAGAAAAATAAGAAACAAAAAATGTGGATGTGCAGTCCTCTAGAAGTACCCATTCTCAAACTTTTAATAAATTACATATTAATGATTAAGTTGATCGTTCGGAATGTTAGGGGCCTTGGTTGCCCTTCTTTTAGAACTAGAGTTAAGAATTTTTATCGTATCCACAATGTTGTTCTTTTAGTCTTACTTGAGCCTCTTATTTCTATTAGTAAGTTAGATGAAACTTCCCATTATCTAGGCTTTAATCATAATTTAGCTAATGTATCCAATAAAATTTTGGTTTTTTGGAAAGAAACTTGCTGTTATTGATGTTATTGTTGATTTCTCTCAAGTTTGTAGTGTAATATTCAATTTAAGTAGTTCAATTATTGTGCTTCATTTGTCTATGCTTCATCTTCCCATTTTATTATAAAAGATTTATGGAATCAACTTATTACATTTCATGATTAAATTAATTTGCACTGGTTTATGGGTAGTGACTTTAATACAATCACTAACCCTTCCGAAAGAATTGGTGGTTATAACATTTTTTATTAGGCTATGGAGGATTTGACTAATATGATTTTGGTCCAAAGCATTTGTAGGTTGCTTCCATTGTTGATCCTTATGGTTTCTACTGTAGTTTCATGTGGTTTTTGTTTTTTGGTTCTTTATTTTGTGTTGTGTTCATATTTTCCCTTATTTACTTTCCTCAGGCCTCTCGGCCTTATGTCTTTTTTGTTTTTCTTATGGTGGCTAGTTTATCTTGTTCATCTCTTAATCTATGGCATGCTCTCCATCGGGGTTATCGGCTACTAAGAAAGGCTTCTTCAGAAATGGAGGTAGTGAAACTGCCACTAAATCTTACTTTTTTTGTGATGTTCTTGCTGGTGGTTCGTCGTCCAACGAACCTACCTTCTCCTTCACAAAATCTTTGGTAAAAGGTTTCCCTTCTATTTTGATGCCCAATGAGGATACTTGTAAATTGGCTAGTCCTTATCAATTTACACTTGTATGGAAGCTCATGGTCTGAAGTCCTAACCTTGACGCCATTCATGTTTTTTTTTTGGAAACTTGAAATTGTCTGGTGTTTTTTCTATAGGCTTGCTTGAGGCTAGACATGTTGCGATTTAGTTATCAAATGATCTAGATTATAGTAGGGTCTTTGCTAGATGATCCTCTTAAATAAACAATTGCCAAATGAGATTACTTATACAGACACCGTATTTTGACATTCAGGATGAATCCCCCATAATTCCAACATGGATGTCATTTCGTTGCATTCGGCTTCAATTTTTTAATCCTCATGTTTTACGTACTTTGGGTTCAATATTTGGTAGGCCATTTTAATTAGATCAAGCTACAACATCTCAATCTAGACCTTCTATAGCTAGGATTCTTGTAGAAATGTACGTTACCAATAAAAATCCAAAGAAAATTTGGCTTGGTTCTGAAAAAGCTGGTTACTTGCAAAAAGTTAATTTTAAAAACATTCTGGAGTTTTGTAACCACTGTAGAGTCTACGGGCATGCTTTTATTGTTTATTTTGTGGCACATCCTCAACTTAAAAAAAAACTAATAAATGTTTCAATATGTTGGTGGGAACCAATAGTGAGGAACAAAAGGTGCTAGATGGTCATAATAGTTTTCCGCATAATGGAGATGAAATTATTCATCATGATATTGAGAATGACATAGATTTTGGCCCTACCGATAGAGCCACTAGGGAATTAGCACATATTTTTTATGAAAAAAATCATTCCGAGCTTGCTACTGATACCCAATATTTATTTGGAAAGGCTATGATGAATGATTCAACTAAGCATCTACAGATTGGAATGATTATTTATGATAATTCAAATACTTCTCAGGAAAATCATATGAATGGAGTTATAGATAAGGATATGGTTGTTGAGGATGGAACCATTACTAATTTACCTAAGGTTTAGTGTGTTGTGAATCATATCAATGAGGGGGGAATGGAAAATATATATGCTCAAGTTGACAGGAAGGGTGACAATATTGAGGAGGGAGAAATCCTTGATCAAAACTCTGAATCTCTTAACGCTATTCAAGAAGGTTTAAATAATGGTTTTATGTCTCGTAATCCAAAAGGGAAAGTAGAGAATACTGAGGAAACCCACGTGAATGCCTCCAAAAAGAAAAATAAGCATAAAAGAACTTTGTTGATAGCATCCTGAGGTTTACTAGGGCCTCAAATGTTACAACTTTATCTAATGGTTAAATCTCTCATTTGGAACATTAGGGGGGTGGGGGACTCCTTATCTTGGGATAGAGTCAAAAATCTTTGTAGGATGCATAACAATAATATACTTGTGTTAATTGAACCTTTACTTTCTTCTTCGAAGATGGATCACATGCAGCAAACTTGGTTTTCATTTGCCCTTCGATAATTGTTCCAATAAGATTTGGATTTTTTGGAATAATTTGGTTTGTTTAAACATTATCGATGACTCTCCTCAAATTATGCATACTAATATCAATGTTTATCAATTTTTTGCCTATACTTCTTTTGTTTTTGCTACTTATTCTAGATATTAAAGGAAAACCCTATGGAATCAGCTTTGTGATTTTTCCTCGATTACTTCTGCTCTTTAGATGATTGGTGGGGATTTTAATACTATTACTAATGCTGCTGAAAGAATTGAGGGAAAGCCTTTGAATTTTTAGGCTATGGAAGATTTTAATGACATGATTAACAATTGCAATCTTTATGACATTAGTTTTTCGGGGAATGCTTTTACTTGGAATAAAGCTACTATGTGGCAAAGATTAGATCGCATTTTATTAAATAATTTCTAGATTTCTTCTTTTCATATGACTCAGATTTATCATTTAAGTAGAACTTTATCTGATCATTCCCCCTTACTTTTAAATATTTTTTAACAAAGTACCAATGCTCCTACTCCATTTAGATTTCAAAACATGTGGATTTTAGATGATTCATTTTTTAATATCATCAATAGTAATTGGCATGCTCCTTTATTCCCTTCTGATAATGTTGGGGCAATGACTAGATTCAGGTTCAAGCTCAAAAGGCTCAAACAAAAATTAAACTGGTGGAATAAGTGTGTTTTAAAGAATATCTTTGCTAAAATTTCTCATACTGCGGATAATAGCACTGACATCAACTACATGAATAACCCCTCTTTTGAGAATCTTCTTTTTCTCAATGAAGCTAAGGATGCTTTATTCAAACTTCAAGAAAAAGCAGAGGTTTTTTTGGAGACCAAAGGCTTCTTTTAAATTTCTGGTTGAGGGAGACAGAAACACTAAATTTTTTCATAATATTGCAAACTACAAGAAAGTTCCTAGTTATATTCATAAAATTACTACTCCTGATGGTGTCTCTATTGATTCTCCTGAGTTGATCTATGCTTCTGGTATTAATTATTTTAATAAGTTTTCAACAAAAAATTCTCTCTGGATTTAAATATTGATTGCTCTTTTACTCCTCTTATTACTGAGGAGGGCAATAAGTTTTTGACGATGATGCTGACTAATGATGAAATTTAGTTAACTCTTAAAAATATGAATGTTGATTCTGTAGCTGGCCCTGATTGGTTTACTACTAAGTTTTTTCAGAAATGTTGGTCCATCATTAAGGATCATCTCATGAATGCTGTTAAGGATATATTCTTGGGAAATCCCTACCCCAAGTTTTTCACTTTTACCTCTATTACTTCAATCCCTAAGAGTGATGCTATTAACTTCTGGAATAACTTTCACCCTGTTAGTCTTTGTTCATTTTTCAATAAGCTTAATGCTAAATTACTTATGTCTAGAATTATTATTTTATTACCTAAAACTATTTCCTTTGAACAAAAAGGTTTTGCTAAAGGTAGGTCTATTTTTGATAAAGTTTTATTGGCCCAAGAATTAGTGCATGACATGGAAGCTAAAATTTCTGGTGGGAATATTATTTTTAAGATTTATATCTCTAAAGCTTATGATAATTTAAATTAGGAGTTCCTTTACATGATGCTAAAATTTTTGGGAGTTCATTTACATTATGTTAAATTGTTGGCTCCCTCCGATATCTCACTCTCACTCACCCAGATATTACCTTCACAATAAATCATCTATGTTAATTCATACATAAGCCCCTAAATAAATATTTTACCCAAATGGAATGCCTCCTCTGTTATATCAGAGGCAACATTCACTTAGGCCTCCATATCACCAACGTAACCTCACCCTCCACTCCTTCTCTAACTTCAATTGTGCATTCTTATCGTTCTGATAAAACATTAACAACTGGAAACTGTCCATTTTTCTGAAATACTCTCATATCTTGGAGCATCAAGAAGCAACCAAAAGTGGAAAAATTTTTTACTAAAGCTAAATATTGGGCCCTAGCAACTGGATCCTCTAACATAGTGTGTGCTTCACCATATTCTATCTGACTTCAACATCTTATCCCCCATTTCCACTCTCCTCTACTGTGATAACATTTTAACACTCTCCCTTGACACCATATTTCATGCTCATTCAGAACATATCAAAATTGACTACCACTTTATTCATGATAGGATTCCATCAAAGGAGATTTCCATCCACCACATTGCCATAGAGGATCAACCTGTAGAAATTCTAACCAAAGTTCTTCCTACATGTCAGTTCTAATACCTTCAAAGAAAATTAACACTCTACTTCTTAGATACCTTATTTGAGGGACAATGATAATGTATCGACAAGCAACCCGACATATATCAGGACATTCTACTTCTGCCCACTGCTCTCTACTCTTTGCTTAGAAGTCACTCTCCACCACTACTACTACAGATGGCAATAGACCTACTACTTAATCATTTCTATAATACTTTACCTATGTATATATCCATGTACTCAGAACTTGTAATATGAACCAACTTAATACAAAATTTTCCTATTACCTCATCTCTCCATCTATCTTCTTTTTTGCTTTTCTTCTCCTCTTCATCCACTACTTTTATTTTCCTTTAGGTTTTTTTTATTTGATGGAACACCCTAATTCTGCAATCACATTCACATGCATTGGTAAGAAAAACTTTAATTTATGTAAGAGTAATGATTTATCTTTATAAGAAAATCAATAACATATAGGTACTAAATATTTGACATTGGCTTTATGGGTGCTCAGTTTCCCAATTTTTCTTCACCTCAGCATAAGAAGGGTAAAGATTTTACCAATTGAAGGAAAATTATATCAGAGCAAGTAATTATCCATTGCTTAACCAAGCAAAACATCCAACCAAGTAAAGATGAACAGATAAGCATAAATCTATAACACAAATATAATACAAAATCATAAATAAAATAGAAAATTAAAGTTGAAGCCATAACAATGAATGTTTTGCAAAGAATCCATAAAAGTAAAAGTTCAACATCAATTTAAAAAAAATATTCTTCTCCAACTATACTACTATTATAATTGAACCATCTTCATCTCCTCTTTCACTTTCATTGATGTCTAAGTCAATGATCTTTTTTGTGACAATATTAAGTTTAGGATCTTGTTAAGCTATAAGAAAAGGAAAAAAAGAAGTATTAAACCTGCATAAATAAACCATCAACTAACTTGATGTATCACATTATTCACTATACAACCAATCCTTTGTACATAAAAATACTTCAACAATATCATGTTTTAATGCATTTTTATATTGACTGAGAATTCTACCACTATTACTAAATACACTTGTAAAAGCCACTATAGACATTGGAATGCATAAACTATTATAAGCCACAGCAAGAACTTTCAGAAACCTATACTTTTTACATTTCCAATACTATAAAATATCTAATTCAGCTTTCTATTATGTTTGGGCACATCAAGATAAATTTCAAGTTCAAACTTCCTAGGAATTGTAATCTCTAGTTTGAAAGAATCATAATCCTATTTGGATATTGATAAAGAAACTTCTAAAGTTTGAATAATTAAATGAGTTTGATAAAGTCATAAAGTAAAATTGTTAAATAATTTATAGTAGGTCACCAACAATTGTAAATGGCATCACCCAACTTCAGCTACAAAGAAGCTCGTTAATAATAAATTGCATGATCAAGCAGAATAACACCTTCAAAGAATTTTTTTTTTGGTTTGAGAACCTTTGACATATTTTATACTCTCACACACATTTGAGAGAGAACCATCTATGTCTTTCAAACTCTATTAAACAATTAGATTAATAATTTGTGCACAATATCTCATATGAAAAAAACTCACCATTGCAAAGATGGCCACCTCTTAAATTTAAATGATTTTTGAAGAAATCAATAGAAGCATTATTAGTAGAAGCATTGTCTAAAGCTATGCCATCATGGGGGTGCCATAAAACCAAAATTTATAATCATTTTTTTTAATCACCGTGTATTAAAAATAAAATGTGAAATTAAGCAGATGAAGCCATCTGTGTTAATAGAAGTTCATACATTAGAAGTCAAGAAAACTCTACTATTACATTTAGACAGTAAATCATAAATATGCTATTTTTCCTTGCTGACATTTTATCACAACCATCAAGCATTATCAATAAACTGTGCAGTTAAGAAAATAAAGCCATCTGCATTGATCGAAGTCTATAAATAATAAGTAAAGCAAGCTCTACTCTACATTTATATAATAAAGCTTGAATATTCCCTTTTTCCTCATTAAACATTTTCTTACAAACAATTCATTAACTATTTCTAGAGACAACATGTACGTCTCAACATAAATAATGAAGTAATCATATGCACACAAATTATGTTGTCGATTTACATTCATAAGCAACTTATACTTAAAGTCATAAGCATTGCTTTTGATGAACCAATCAAACAAGAAATTGAAGAACTGCTTTTTATAATAATATATTGACTTTTTGTTTCACTACATGAAACTGGTGTCAAATAGCATACAACTTCTCAAAACCCAATTTAAAATTCTATAAGTATCACAATATTACTCTCAATTGAAGTTTCGATAATTTAAAAAGTGAGCTATAGCATCAATGAAAAAATATATAAATATAAAAAAGATTCACCAGTCTAGGGTTAGGGTTTACAACTCTAAACCAAAAAAGTCATTCCTCACAGCTCCAACAACAACTAAAGTCAATGTGCAATGATCATCTCGAAATAAAAGAATGAAAAGAGTTTTTTTTTTAAATTTATTATTTTACCTTAACCTCTATTGCTCTTTCAATCACCGAATAGATAAATACTAACTACTAAGAGGAATGAGGATGGTGAAGGGAAAAGGAGGAAACTGGTAAGGAGCGTTGGGTTGTCAATTATTGAAAAACACCATCATCTAATGAGCAATGGAGAGAAGTAGCAATATAGTAGGTGTTATGATAAAAATAAAAAATCTTAGCTAGAGCTCAAAGCCAAGAAAAATGAATTGCATTCAATAATCTAGCCTTTCAAGACTTTACTATTACAATATCTAAAGCAAATGAATGTGATGTCATTACTCTGAATACATGAAATCCTGCGTCGTGAACAATTCGATTGTAAGGCATAAGCTGTACAATTAGCGATTTAAGCATTTTTTATTTTATGCTGGTCCAAATTGTGTAAATTTTAGGTTAGTATGTTGACCCGAAAAAGGCCCCAAAATTAAATGGGTAAGGAATTAAGGCCTGAACCCGACCCATTTTTGAAACAAGTCCCTGAACTCAGATTTTGTATGCATTTCTATCAACATGCACTTAATTATAAATTAAAGTATATAAGGGTATAATAATTTTTTTATTAAAGTAGTGATAACTTTTTATTATTTTTAATGATAAATAAAATGTTAATGCATTAACTGCATGTTACATTATTTAAAAAATTAAACAAAAATATTTAAAATAAATATATATTTAGGAATATTTATAATTTTTATTTATTTTATTTATTTTCTTATTTTTAAAATCAAGATAAAAGTCATATTAATTTATAAAATTATTTTATTAATATATCAATTATTTTAAAAAAATTTATAACCATCTCCTATGATAATTATTTAATTAAAAGATAAAAAATATCTTATAGATCAAAATAAATATTTTATATAATGAGTAAAATATTTACTAAATTTTTAATCAAATTTTTGAAATATGTTCAAACTCTAAAATTATAAAATTTAATAATAATGAGATATATATATATATATATATATATATATATATATATATATATATATATATATAATATGTAAAATAATTTTTCACAACCATAATATATAATCTTAAGACCTTTACTAATTTATCAATGAAAATTGTAACTACAACATAAAGAGATTAAATTAGGATATTGAAAAAAAGGTAATTTAATAGAATAAATAAATTGAACATTTCTATATAAGAATTTGAACAATTGATTATAATTGAACATTTTATTAAAATTGAGTATTTGATTATAATTGAAAATTTAATAGAATAGCTTGAATTTTAATTCGAAAATGATCATTTGAGTATGAAATTATCAATGAAGATTTCTAGATTCAATGCAATATTAAATGAGTTAAGATCAAATTATCTAATGCTCATAATTTAAAACTGAGATTAATCATTAGTATTCTTTCACTCTTTTTATATTTCTTATAGGTATTCAACTTCATTGCTTGGATTATTATAACCCTTTTAATACTAACATATAAGTTTCATAAAAACAAGTAAAAGATGATTTGACATTGGAATATAAATTTATATTAAAAGAATATGAAAAAACATAAAAAGAAAGAAATTAGAGAAAATAAAATAATAAAATTTTAAATTAATTGAATTATAAATCTTAGAATTCGAACATATGAATTTTATGCAATGAGAAATATAAAAATTTGTTGGAATAATAAAAATATGTTATATAAACATTACAAAAATAAAAGATGGGATTTAATATTAAGATATTAAAATAAAATATTGAATAGATAAAAATTAATGAATATAAAAAATAATAAACATTATTAAAAATTATATAATATGATTATTACTAAGAATTTATATTTGAAGAATATGGAAATTTGGAAAGGTAAACTTGCAAGAAAAATAGACTAATAAAAGAAAATTGAATTGGAAACTAAAACTAAATTTGATATTAGTTAAAAAAAATTGCTTGAATTATAATTTTAAAACCTATTTTTTAGGTATATGCTAGGTCCCTGGAGATTTTAGATATTACACAACATTAAATGAGAAGTTATAATCAAATTATCTAATGGTCATAATTCAAAACAGAGATTACCCATTGATATTCTTATGATTCTTTGTATATTTTACATGTGGATGCAACTTTATTGAGCTATAACTCTTAAAATTTTAATATATCTATTTTATGAAAAGAAAACAAGCATTGATTTTAATATTTGAATAAGGTTTCATATTAAAAGATTTTTTAAAAATATATAATATAAAAATATGATAATTAATTTATTAAATTATGACTATTTTAATTATATAAAGAATTTTATGCATAGAAAAATATGAACAAAGTGATGATTTAATTTGAAAGTTATTAAAAATCATAATAAAAATTAAAGCGCTAGAATTTAAAATTAAGTGATTATATTAGAACATTAAAAAGATAAAAATTAATAGAGATGTAAAATCAAAAATTAAAAAATTATGTAACATGAATGTTAATGAGATTTCTTATTAGAAGAATATGAATTAATTTAAAAAGTTAAAATTAAGGAGAAATAGAATGATAAATGAAAACTAAATTAGATAATAAAAATAAATTTGAGATTAGTTTTAAAGGTGAACTAGGTTGACTTATAATTCTAAAATAATCAATTGAGTATATATAGGTTCGATAGAGAGTTTTTGATGCAGTATTAAATAAGGAATCATGACAAAATCAAGATTAACAACTTATATTCTTATGACTCTTTGTATATTTCATATTTGCATGCAACTTTATTGATTGAATTATAACTTCCAGAATTTGAACATATAAATTTTTTGTACAGAAAAAACATGAATATTAATGGTCCATTTAAATTTTATTATGTAAACACAACAATGAAATTTAAAAATTTTAATATAAATACAATAATGAATGAAAGTCTAGATTTTATGATTTGGAGATTAAATGAAGGGCCAAGATTTCAAATGGAAAGAATCACAAGCCTATTTTATAATAAAAGCATGCATAGCATAGATTACCATATAACAAAAATAAGAAAGTTATGAATCAGTATTAAGAGATTAAATTAGAACATTAAAGATAAAAATTATTATGATACTAAGTATTAATTCAAGAGTGGACACTCAACACACTCCCTCAATCACTTAAAAAACCTAAAATACTTGGGAACGATGAAGCTCGCAGAGAGTTGGGGGAGGCCGTTGCTGATGGAAATAAATAAACTAAAAGAAAAAAAAATAACATGAAGAGGGAACCAAAAACCATAATTGAATAATTATTATCCATAATAATTATTATGTAATAAATAGTATTTAATATCCATAATAATTATTTGGGTATATAATGCAAAATTAAATATGCCATTGATATCAAATAGTCAAGATTCAAAAATGGGATTAGCCATTGATATTCTTATGATTCTTTGTATATTTCATGTATGCATGCAACTTTATTGATTGAACTATAACTTTCAGAATTATAATATTAAAATTTTATGCAAACAAAAAAGTGAACATCAATGCGTCATTCAAAATTTATTATATAAATACAATAAGAGTGAAAGTCTAGGGCTAGAATATCTTTGGGGAAAAATGATTTTGAGATGAATTTTAAAGCTCAAATAGCTTGATTTATAGTTATAAAATGTTCCTTTGGGCATATATATGGACCATGGAGATTTTTAGCACTACGAAAAAGAGAGCATAAATGCAGCAATAGCTAGTAGCAGTTTTCAAATCGCTGCTATATACAACCTATAACAACAATTTTAATGCTACTACTAGTAGAGGTTAAAACAAGTGCTAAAGATAACGGTTTAAGCCGCTACATTGAATTAACTTTTTTTCTCCCCCACACATGCCCTAATTATGCAAATTTTTTTTTCTTGAGCTTGTGACTGCTACTTTGCCTGTTGTTGTCTAATCTTCTGGGATTATGTGTTGATCACCAATGACAAGCCCCCGACATGAGTACTATCCCCCACCAGTGCTCCCATGGTGAGTACCATCCATTTCTCCACTAGCTCTTGTCAGAAGTACTCCAACTCATCATTATCAATGCAAGCACCATCTCCCTTCATCGCTAATCATATTTTTTAGTTTTTGCATGGTGATTATCTATTTTTCTATAAGTGAGTTAATCTTTCAATACTATGTAAAATTTCATATTTATTACATGCATCAATTAACTGAATCACATGCTTAACGCTTTAAAGAAAAAAAACCCCTCTTTACGAGTTGTTTGCACCTTGATATGCTTGTTATTTATTTAATTTATGAGAAATCACCAACATTTAAGATGACTGAACCGCACTTTATATTGTGGTGATTAGCAACGAATAGAAAATGCATTAAGACTTGTTGGTCCCATATTTTTTGAAATAGAGACAAGCAAAATAATGGGTAACTTTTGATATAATTCTATAAATCCTTGAAACTAAGCCATGTTTTATTATTGTTGCAGGCTAGGATATACATGGTGATAGAGTTATAATTCTATGCCTTAGCATTGCATGGATATCTAGCTCAGACACAAAGAACACAAGATTTTTTATGTGGGAAACCTTGGAAAGGGGAAAAACCATAGGGCCTAGCCCAATTGAAAATGATTCCACTAGAATTTGAGTTGAGTACAATAGATTAACTCATCCTTGAGGGTGATCATATTATAAATGTCACCCGTATGGTTATAGTCAAGTACCCAACAGGGATAAAAGTCCAGAGTCACTTGGATGTTCAGGTGTTAGTTGATGGTCTGATAAAACTCCAACGTGAGGTGGAGGAGAAAGTTCATGAAGGTTGTTAAACCTCTGGGGAATAAGCCCGAGGAAAACCAAGAGGGGGGGGGGGGGGGGGGGGGGCGGGGTGAATTGGTTAATTAAAAGACTTTTTAAACAAAAAGAAAAACCCCCATTTTTAAGGCTTTTTCAATATCTAAAAATTGATAATTTTATCTCTCGATGTGGAAGCAAAGTAATTTCACAAGAACATAATATTATAAAAAAAAACCATACAATTATCTCAAAAATAAATGCAAAAAATAAAGTGCAAAAAAATAAAACCAAGAACAAATACATCAGAGATTTTATAGTGATTTGGTCAACTTGATCTACGTCCACTCCCTAGAGTCACCCACTCCTGGTATTGCACTAAATCATTAGTGACTCTCCGTTAGCCCACACAGCTAGGCGGAGAAGCCCTTATAAAATATATTCCACCAAACTGGTGCGGCAGAGGACCGTAATCCTTTTTCTCTCTCTAGGAGATGGCAGAGGACCACAAATCCTTTTACAGGCAAAGAACCTTGAATAGCTTTTACCTTCCTCGGTGCGGTGGAGTAGCTAGGTCCTTTGACACCAAAGAGATCTTCTCTTCCCAAAACTTCCCTCAAGATAAACCTTGACTATGATGGTACTAAGGTGCAAGCTTGTCGGAGCAACTATGTGAAACCTTCTCTGGACTCCCTTGAAACCCACAAGGATCTTCTCTGACTCAAACTTCACCCTTTCCTTTCTCCCTTTCAAGGCTCTCTCTTCAAGTTTTGTCCAGAAGAACTGAGACTCAATGCATGCCAAAGACAGATAAAAAGTCATTTGAGAAAGCTTAAATTGAGGGCTTAAAAAAACTCTAAGAATTCAATTGAGTCGTCAAAGATCATACTATACGATCTTAGGATTATACACTATGATTAGTTCAATTAACCTATAATTCATCAAGGATGAATCTTGGGATGACCAAATATCATCTCTATTGATAGTACATTATGATCCAGTTCGTATAATATGATAAGAATATTAAAATTAAGCTAATTCAATTGACTAGTCACAGGATTTATTTAGGAAAAATTGTATAGATTGTATAGTATGAATAGGGCAATATTTCTAATTCAACTTTTACCTAAATTACTAAATGGTAGGATTTTTAATTAAAACGGATCATCAAATACGATGTGGTGTTCGTATTGTATGATTAGTTATATTTCAACATTATTTTTTTAAATAAATAAAATATTTTAATTAATTCCTATACTAATAGATCGTTTAGTATGATACTAAACCATACATGATAATGTTCAAAAAAATTAAAATATTTATAGTTATTTTTGCTCCCTCTATGTGTGTGCACAGTCATCAGGCTAGCATACATAGTTATAAGACATGACTTAAGAAATTTAAAATAAATAAATGAAAATTACAGACTCTATCAATATAACTTATTCTACCCAATCTTGAGTCTTGAATCTTCATTTGATGGTGCATGGTGTTCCTGAAATGTTAGTAACCACACAAACAAAAATAGAATGTAAATACTGGGACACATAAAGTTGTAAGCCACAATGTTTATTATCATCAAAAACATAACTCATGAGCTTGAGTTATAACAATCTGTCCCTTTTTTATGATGACAAACATTATAGGTTGAATTTGTAATCCAAACCCATTTTCTCCTAATCTCCACCCCCCCAACTAAGATAATTATATTAAAAATAGGGGAAATCTAAAGTTTTTTTTTTGAAAAAAATAACCAACAATATTTAAAACCTAAATAATAGATAAACTAATACAAATATAAGATTAACATATGCAACCTAACCACAAATACAAGCAGACCAATATATTCTCCCCCTTTGACATTATCAAAAAGAAGAAAAATATAGATAAATAAGAACAAAATAATTATAACAAACTAAAGATTATGCGGACCCTGATCAGGTGGAGGTGGTGGTGATGCTTAAGAAGAATCAATTATATTCAGTAAATTTTCTTGGAATGAGAAAGTTACCTTTTGATTTTATTCAAAAGCTTAGTAAGAAATACATTGACAATGCTTAAAGCTAGAAAGATTAGAGATTCGAGTTTTATTCACCCTAACTCAAGCTCCTTATAGGTTAAAATCTTTTCAAACAAAAATCTAATTCAAATAATAAACTAGAGAGAGAATTTTAATCTTCTTAATCTTCTTTCATGAAATATATCTAATAGAACTTATAATGCAAAAATGATGAATAAGGAATCATGATTTTTGAACTCAAGTGTTAAAGATATTAATTGGCATATGAATTTTTCTAAGATTTAAAGATTTGAAAGAAATGAGAGCTAACTTATTGTGGGCTTATTTTGTGGCTCCTTATCAATTTTTGGCGTACTTCGTGTTCTTTTATTTTTAGATACACTTTGTGTATCTTGTAATTATTTGGTGGACATTGCGCATCTTTTCATTATGGGCTCATTTTGTGCCTCTTTTCATATTTTTCCAACTTGCTTCCTTTCTAAATCTTTAAAGAAGGAGTTCTATTAGATGTGAGATTATCTTCCAAATATAAGAGAAGAAGAACTCACTCTCTTATATAAAGAAGAGTAAACTATAATGGAAAACCCAATCCATATGATAGAAACAAACAACTTGATTAAGAAAATTTGTAGAATATTCATTGACTTGCAAAAAATATTCATATGAGATAATAAAATATAGGACGATGAAGCAAATCTCTTTTTCTAGGTCCAATTTTTACTTTGAAATAGATTTTGATTCAAAAAGAAGTTTCACCACTACAGGAGTTAGAGGAAGAGGGATAGTCATCAATTTCTTTTTTTTTAACTATTTCGAGAAGTCAATAATCACTTACCAAAAATTTTAAATAAAAAGGAGGTAAATTTTTTATTTTAAGAAAAAAATATGATTGGAGAGAATTGATTGATTCTCTTATGTAAATATGATGTGAGATGTGACTTGTGTGTGATGATTAGAGAGTGTTCTCAAAAATATACATTGAAATTAAAATAAAAAATTACAAGCATAAGTATCTTAATATAAAATAAAACACTAAAATAATATAAAAAATTATAAATATTCATGGTGAACAAAAATAAAATAAAGAATATACACGCATGCATTAGCTATAAAACAAATAAACACACAAACAACACTTTATACCTCGTTATCTTGATCCTGGTTTGATGATTCAGAAGTTAGCCCCGCACAGATCTTTTACTTTTTATCATTTACCATTATTATAATTGGTTTTATTTTTGCATTAAGAGTTTTTATATTAGGGCACTAATTTTCATATGTCCGAGTTTCGTACACCCAATGAAAATAATGTCAGAGAAAATCTTAACATTTTAACATTTTTGCCTCTGTTCAACTTTTGCCGATGTTGATGCTTACGGTTCAGTAGATTTTTAAATTTTCATGTTAATGATGATATTTCCTTACTCTCATCATCTACTAAGTTGTTTTTATCCGTGTCTTCAACTTTTAGCACTATAATTTCATACAAAAAGTCCGTAATCATGTATTAAAATATTTAACTTAGGTTGCTTGACTTCACTAGTACCTTCGTAAGTAGTGCATAATATATTCTAAATATCCTTGCCAGTAGTGCATGTTGAGATTCTCATATAATCTTCAAAATTCAAAATGTAGAAAAAATAGTTCAAACAATTAGCATTTAATTGAGCATTGATTTGTTCTATTCTACTCTATTCAATAAAAGGAATATTAGTTTTGACTCCATCTATAATACATAATGTTATAGAATAACCAGTTTGAATCATAAGCCACATTCAATAATCAATTGATTGCAAAAAAGTAGATATTCTAATTTTTCAAAAATGAAAAGATATATTTTCAAATAAAGGTGGTCGTGTGATTGAACAGCCTTCCGTAATGTTACAATTTTTAAAGTTAGTCATTAATCTTTTTTGAAAAGGTTTCTAAAACTTAGTTTTGGAATCCCGCTCTGATACCACTTAAAAGTTTGTGAAGGTTGTTAAACCTCTGAGGAACAAGCCTGAGACTCACCAAGCGGGGGAGGAGTGAATTGGTTAATTAAAAAACTTTTCAAATAAAATGAAAATCCCCCTTTTTAAAGCTTTTTCAATGAAAACTGATAATCTTATCTCTCAATGCTAAAGCAAAGTAATTTCACAATAATAGAAAATCACAGATTTTCAACCACACAATTATCACAAAAATAAATGCAAAAAATAAAGTATGAAAAAATTAAACCAAGAACAAACACACCAGAGATTTATAGTGGTTCAATCAACCTGACCTAAGTCCACTCCCCGTAGTCACCCACTCCAGGTTTTGCACTAAACCTTAGTGACTCTCCTTTAGCCCCCACAGCTAGATGGAGAAGCCCTTACAAAATCTCTTCCACTAACCCTGTGCGGCAGAGGACCAAAATACTTTTTCTCCCTCCAAGAGATGACAGAGGATCACAAATCCTTTCACAGGCAGAGAACCTTGAATTACTTTTACCTTCCCCAGTGCGGAGGAGTAACCAGGTCCTTTGACACCAAAGAGATCTTCTTCTTCCCAAAACTTCCCTCGAGATAAACTTTTACTATGATGGTACTATGGTGCAAGCTTGCTGGTGTAACCGTATGAAACCCCCTCCACACTGCCTTAAAACCCACAAGGATCTTCTCCCTCTCAAAGACCACCATTTCCTCTCTCCCTTTCAAGGCTCTCACTTCAAGTTTTTTCAAGAAGAATAGAGATCGTATTGTATGAAAGAAAGCTTAAATAGAGGGCTTTAAAAAACCCTAAGAATTCAATTCATCTGTCGAATATCGTAATGTATGATCTCATGATCGTACAATATGATTATTTCAATCAACCTATAATTCATCTAAGATGAATCCTATGATGACCTAATATCATCTCTATTAATCGTACAATACGATCCACTTCATATAGTACGATCATAATATCAAAATTAAACAGATTTGATTGACTAATCACAAGATTAATTTTGGTAAGATTGTATATATCATATAATATGATCTAGATCATATAGTATAAATAGAGCAATATTTTTAATTCACTTTTGCCTAAATTACTAATTGATGGGATTTCAAATTATAATAAATCATCCAGTCCGACGGAACTCCAGCATAAGGTGGAGGTCTGGCAAAACTTCGGGCATCAAGTGGGGGTCTGGTGGAACTCTGGCATTAGGTGGTGGTCTGACAAAACTCTGACATCAGGTGGAGGTCCAGTAGACCTTTGAGTGTTAGGTGATTGTCCGACAGAACTTCCAGCTTTAGGCGGCGTTCTGGCAGAACTCCGAGCGATGGTCAAGGAGGAGTAAGGGGGCAAGAGCGATCTCTGGTCTCTCTCTTATTTCCTTGGGATTGGGCCCATTTTTATAGAAAGAAGGGGTCTATTTATAGATTTTCTAGAGTGGCAAGGCCTATAAATAGGAGGAAGATAAAGCGTAAATGGGGAGTGGTTTGGATGGACGGACGATGTTGAATCCCTTGATCGTGGACCACCTATTAGGCATTTGAATATCTTAATGATATCAGAATTCAATGACCTTAGGCTCGTTTGGATTAACCTCATCGAGCTGCTCGATTCGACCATAAGAATATCTTGTTTGTAAACTATTTGGTAAACCAAATTGTGGTTTGAACCTTCCAATAGTGTTACAAGCCCTTAATTTGGAACCATTTGGCTCGGATTGAGTTAACTTTCACGTTATTGTGTTCATATTTTTTGAGACGTTCAGTTCGATTGTAAGTTTACTAAAATAGGAGTTTGGACGGTCCCAATTTAAATTTTGAAAGTTTTTAACTTAATTTTTCCTCAAGATTCATGCCTGATCATCATAATTTTTATTGATGTGTTAGTTGCCCCCTATTTTTGGACCTCGAGGATCCAAAAGTCTAAAAATACATATTATACCTCTTGGAAAAATTTTTCCCTGATTTGAAACTTAAAATTAATCCAAACTTGGGCGTAGAGGTCATGAAAGGCTCTAAAAGTGCCAAAATTGAGTATGAAACATCAAGAAAAGTCCCATGGACCCCAAAAATGTTTGAAAATTGAGTCCATAAATAGGCTGAGAAGGACCACCAGTGGCAGCTGCGACTGTCGCTAGTGCCGTCAACAAGCATCAGCTCTTCCCAGGTGCTGCTCGGCTCAGATATGAACCCAATTAGTCGGCCAGCTTGGGCGGCTGTTGCCCGACTCGGTCGAGCCTTGCCTAGCTTGCCCGACCTGCCCTAAATTTAATTAAAGTCAAAAATTCTTTAACGATCCCTCACGATCCTCCAATCAAGTTTTAGGTTTAATCAATATCGACATGCAAGATCGCTAAAAAACTACTAAAAGCATGCAATCGTATATCAGAATTAGCATCAAACAATCAACTGAATAATTAAATCAGATAAATAAATAAAATGTCCACAGGTAAGTGCCTTTTAATATTACGTCCCAGGGTCTGTAGAATTTAAAACTGGCCGTTACGACTAACAATAACTTGAATTCTACTCCTAAAACTAAAGTGACTTTGAGAATTAATATTCTTATCGTTCTTCACTTCTACATCCTACTATGAGCTCCTTGAAATCATTGAGTTAAGATATCCAAATGAAAAGAAACTCCCTCTCAATAAGAGTGTTATCTTTCCTCTTGTGATATTTAAAATCATCCATATTTGGATCTCCAATTGGATAGGAACTCCCCTAAGGGATGTCCCTTCCTCTTTGGATTCCAAATTAGATGCTTAATTCCATCTCAAAGCACTTTTACAACATTTGTACAACTTAAATACTCAAATTAAATTACATTGAATGAAAATTAAAATCTAGACTCATGTGCAACCTGCATGGTTATCCTAAGTAATTTGAATTCATAT
The DNA here is from genome assembly GCA_019925795.1 of Dendrobium chrysotoxum. NCBI lineage: Eukaryota > Viridiplantae > Streptophyta > Magnoliopsida > Asparagales > Orchidaceae > Dendrobium > Dendrobium chrysotoxum. The sequence goes on along the minus strand of CM034308.1, from coordinate 56,876,483 downwards.
AATCTTAAGCAGTTATATATATCAAAAATTGAATGCTCAAATTCACAACCACACTTGGCCATACTCTCTTAATTTTAAAAGGGGGACTTAGTGCAGTAAGCACCTGTAGTAATTTAATATTTTTAATTTTTACTCTCTTTTATTTTTAAATGCCCTGTATGAGCATGGCCACTTGTGTAAGATTGAATTAGTACAAATCATTCTTAACTTAAGGGTAATCTATCGCATAATAAAATCAAAACATAGGTTACAAGTAATTAAATAAACAATCAATAAACCTATACTAGCAACCAGCATGTAGCAAAATCCACAAAAAAACTTCGCACACCCAGAAAAGTAAGTACCGGCCTAGCCTAGATCTAGAAGTGGTTATCCTAATAAACCATCAAAAGTGTGTGAGAGTAGGCTGTGTGGTTTGGATATCTTATATAGGGTAATTGGTTAGAGTTATTTCAATGTTTTGATTGGTTGAAAGGCTCAATAAAAATTTTAATTAAAGTTTAAATATTAATGATTTGAAATTTTAATTAAAGTTATATTAATGATTTGAAATTTTGGGTAAAAAGTGTCGACCTGGTTAACCAAGCTTGACCAGGGTCTGGGTTTGAGTTCATTGCATTCCTAATGGTGATTAGGATGCATTAAAAAAGGTTCTGGGGTTTGATTTGAAAAGTCTATGTTAGAGTTTAGAGGAAACTACAAAATTGTGCTATAGGGGCATTTTGGTCATTTTTATCCCTAGTTAACTGGGTGTCAAAATACATCCACAAAAATGTAATTTACTACTTAACATGATATAATGAAGGATTTGGAAGTGATTAGTGACTTCGGGGAATGCTCTAAGGTTAGGTTTCACTAAGGGATAGGTCTAGTGGCATAGGCCATAAATATTTGAAGGTTTTCTAGCCTTTGGATTTCAATGCAATTTTTGAGGTTATAGATCTCAGTTTGAGCTCCAATTTATATGGTTGCCTCTAGAGACATGTCCTATCAATATGTAATTGATAGACTCTGAATCAGAGCTCATTTGATTGGGGTTTTGAAATGTTTGAAAAATCTCTAAAAAGGCCTTCAAGACCTAAGCCTTTAGCACTGGATTTTGATTTAGGAATCAAGATTTGATTTGAATTTTGGGTTTGATTGCTTAAATTTGAATTATCAAAATCATTGAAAATTATTTGAATGATCATAAATGATTGGATAGGATGAAAGTTGTATAGAAGGATGGATCAAGTGTTAAAATCTGGATTAAGTTGGAGATTGATTGAAAGTCAAGATTATCTTAACGTCTTGACCAGTTTGAGATCTAGATTGATTGAAGATCTGTATTGACATGAGGTTCTAGAGTCTGGGTTTAATTTATGTTTGGATTAAATTAATTTGAAGTATGGTTTGATTTGAATTTTGAATATATTGAGGTTTGAATTGAAATTCTGGATTAAGGTGTTGATTGAGGTTTGGATTAAAGCCTTGAGTCTGGATTGATTTGAATCTGAATTGACCCTAAAGTCTGGATTGATCTAGGGTCTAGGTAGATCCGAGAGCTTGGATTAATCTTGGGTCTTGGTAGATTCTAGGGTCTGGATAGGTCTAGAGGAATCCTAGAGTCTAGTTAAATCTATGGTAAAAATAGATCCTAGGATCTAAATGGATATGGGATCTAAAAGAACCCTAGGGTCTAGGAAGGTCCTAGGATCTAGAGTCTGGGCGGTTCCTAGAGTCTAGATTGGTTTGGAGGCTAGATTGATTTAGGGTCATGATTGATTTAGAATTTGAGAAAAGTCCGAGTGACCTCATATAAGGTTAATAAATAAACCCCTGATATGTGTAATTGAATAAAGTTCTATTGTACATATTGGCATTAACCAAATGAAAAGATCAAGTCTAGAATTTTAGTCCTAAGTGAGTATAGGAATCTAACCCTAAGGGATTGAGTTTGAATTGATACTAGGGTAGTGCCTAGAAATGCATACTCTACAACTAGTGGGTCTAATCCTAAAGGAAAGAGAAACATAACCTTAGAGGAAAAGAAAACCTGGGTGATCAGGTGATCATATAGGAAGGAAGAATTCCTAACTATAGGGGATTTGAGTTTGAAATTCGATTCTAAGGTAAAGGAAAGCTTAACCCTAACAGATTATGTTTTGAATATATACTAGGGTAGTGCCATGGAATGCATGCTCTACCACTAGTAGGTCTGAACCTAAAGAAAGGAGAAACCTAACCTTAAGGAAAGAAGGCTTGATTTTTAGAATTTGAAACTAAAATTAAAACTAGGATGGTGCCATAGAGGGCATTATTCACCACTTGGAGGTCTAATCATAAGGAAAGAAAATGTGAGGACTCACATTTATCCTTAAGGAAAGGAAAGCTAGAGGACCCGATGGGAAACAATCATTACTTTCCATAAAGGATTGTATTTTGATTTTGAAATTTGGCTGGTGTCACAGAGGGTGTGCTCCATCACTAAAAGATGATCTTGTGGAGATGAAACTTTCTCTATATGGAATATCAATTATAGATTTGAAACTAGGATGGTGCCATAGAGGGTATTATGCACCACTAGGAGGCCTAATCCTAAGGAAAGAAAATACAATGACTCAAATCTAACCTTAAGGAGAAGAGGACTGGAATTTTGTGTGGGAAGGAAGCATTTCTTCCCACGGAGGATCAAATCTATATTTATAAATTTGAAACTAGGACAGTGCCTCAGGGGGGGGCGTGTTCCATCAATGGTAGACGATCTTGCGGAGAGGAAACTTGCTCTACACAAAAGATCAAATCTGGATGATCATGTGGGAAGGAAGTATTGCTTCCCATAGAGGATTGGATCTAGAATTTTAAAGTTAGGATGGTGTCGAAGAGGATAATATCCATCACTAGTAGATCAAATCCTAAAGCAAGAAAGCACAATGACTCGCATCTATCCTTAAGGAAAAGAAAACTAGATGATCTTATGGGAAAGAAGCATTGCTTCCCATAGAGGATCATGTTTAAAATTTAAAAACTAGGATGGTGCCACAGAGGATGTGCTCCACCACACTAGTGGATGATCATATGAGGAGAAAGCTTGCTCCATATCAGATGAGGACTAGAATTTGAAATTTAGGATGGTGCCACAAGGCATTATTCATCACTAGTAGATCTAATCATAAAGCAAGAAAGTATGATAACTCACATCTGTCCTTAAGAAAAAAAATTAGACGATTTTGTGGGAAAGAAGCATTGCTTCCCACAGTGGATCAGGTTTGAAATTTAAAAATTAGGATGGTGCTACAGAGGGCATGCTCCACCATTAGTGGATGATCATATGAGGAGGAAGCTTGCTCCACATTAGATTAGGGCTAAAATTTAAAATTTAAGATGGTGCTATAGAGGGCATTATCCATCAGTAGTCGATATAATCCTAAAGCAAGAAAGCATGATGACTCACATATATCTTTAACGAAAAGAAAATTAGATGATCTTACGAGAAATAAGTATTTCTTCCCATAGAGGATCAGGTTTGAAATTTATAAAAACTAAGATAGTGCCATAGAGCATGTTCTCCACCACTAGTGGATGATCATATGAGGAGTAAGCTTACTCCACATCAGAACAAAACTACAATTTGAAATTTAGGATAGTGCCATAGAGGTCGTGCTCCATCACTAATGGATGATCTTATGGTGAGGAAACATGCTCTATATAAAAGATCAAATATGGATTTGAAACTAGGATAAAGCCACAGAGGGCGTTGTCCATCGCTAGTTGAATGATTATATGAGGGGGAAGCTTGCTCCACATAAAATTAGATCTGGATTTTGAAGCTAGGATGGTGCCACAATGGGCATCCTCCATCACTAGTTGATCTAATCCTAAGAAAAGAAAGCACGATGACTCACATCTGACCTTAAGGAAAAGATAACCTGAAAGATCTTTGTGGGAAGGAAGCATTGCTTCCAACAAAGGATCAGATCAAGAATTTGAAACTATGATGGTGCCTTAGTGGGTGTGCTCCATCACTAGTGGATGATCTTGTGGAGAGGAAACTTGCTCTAAGCAAAAGATCAGGTATGGATGATCTTGTGGGAAGGAAACTTGCTTCACATAGAGGATTGAGTTTGGGATGATTATGTGGGATAAAGCTTGGTCCACACACAGAGGATTGAGTTTAGAATGATCATTTGGGGAGGAAACTTATTCAACACAAACGATTGAGTCTGGAATGATCAGTTGGGGAGGAAACTTGCTCTACACAAATGATTGAGTTTGGAATGATCATCTGGGGAGGAAAATTGCTCCATAAAGAGGATCAGGTATGGATTCTTGATTTTGAGATTTGAATTTGGATGATTTTTAAATTTGATTTATTTTAATTTTAATTTTGAAGGGTTTTGATTTTAAAATTTAATTTGATTTTGATTTTTGAGAATTTTTTGAATTTAAGGAATTTTTTAAATCTAAAGAGTTTTGTTGATATTGAATTTTATACTCATCTTGCATGGTACTTTCGGAAGAGCCATCCTAATATTTAAAAATATCGTGTAGCATCCTTTAGGATTGATCAGTTGATGTTTAAATTTCCCTCAAATATTGCCTCTATAACAAAAGTTCATTATTATGTTGGTTCAAACTCCTCTACTGATCTCTCAGTAGGTTAAGATAGGCATCTGAAGAACCAGGACCAAGTCTCCTACTTAGAAGGTTATAGGTCGCACTATCTTATCATGAGCTTGAACTAGTCGGGTATTATGTGACTATGAGTTTTGTCGAGCCTTAAAAAGATGACGCTCTGTAATGCCTCAAGCTCCTCCAATTGGAGTCAGGCACTTTACTTAGGTGTGGTTTTATTTTGATCGATAATTCCCAGCGAAACAAATCACTCTTCTAGTGGGATTGATCTTAAACCCAGCATAGAGTATGACTTTGTAAAGAAGGCCTTAAAAGAAAAGATACCTATGTGCAAAGACCCACACATATTTCTTAAGGATGAGATTTGAATTTTTATCAGGAGTAGAAGATTCATTCACTTTATTGGAAATTTTTTTCTTAACCATTTGGACCCTACCAGAATAACAAACGGGAATAAACTCACCTTCTAAAGTGAGAAGTAGAGTTGACTCCAACTAATCTGGAAGAATTTAGGTTTTGCTGACCCAGACCAAGTTTCATAAATATTGTACTAGAGTTTTCCTTAAATATTTTTGAATTAGGATCAATTTTAAAAGGTTTAAGTTGGAGGTAGAAATTTAATCTTTTCAATTCTTTTGCATGATGTTTGTTTATCTGATAGATTATTCATCCATGGTGAAGAATCTGGATTCAAGATTTTTAAAGTCGAGTAATTAAAGGTGATAGGGTTTTTCTGAGATTTAAAGATTTAAAAGAAGGAAGCCTCTTTCTCTCCATTGGTGGCGTATATTACGCATCTTTTGGGGTGCACCTTGCGCATCTTTTGACTTTTGGTGCACTTTGTGCATTTCTTGATGTTTAGCTCACTTTGCGCATCTTTAGATCTCAATTGATTTTGAGAAGAAGCTTCACTTTCTTTAAAATCTCAAAATGATTGCTCTCTTTTTGAATGCTTGGATTATATCTCAAGTATAAGAGAAGAAAACTCAATCTCTCTTATACAAGGAAGAATAATCCCTAAAGCAGACCTAATCTTTTGACGGGAATATCAACTTGACTAGGAAAATCTTTGAATATATTCAAAGCATGCACGAGATGCCTATTAAGATAGAAAAATGCAAGAATATTGAGAAAATTTTATTTCTAAAGTCAACTTCAGTTTGATATAGATTTCAATTTAGAGGTCAAATCAACCTACAAAAGCTGTTGGAAGGAGGGGCATTTAAATATCTGGTGGAGTCAACTACAACTCTTTGATGCTTAAGATTCAAGATAGAGGTTAATTTCCTTTAAAAAGGTGAATCAATTATCTTGAAAATCTGGACCCCGTACACTTGAGAAATTATATATTTTCCTTAAAGTTACAAGTATATGTGGCAAGACCCTATTAGTATGGAATTAGATTCCTATAATCTCTTCGGAGGGAGAGACTATTATGGGGTCTACATAATCCATAGATGATGTTGCATTATTTTAATTAAAAGATTTATCGCAATAGGACCCCTTCGAAAGTTAAATTTTGATGGCATCATTATCTGATACAATCTTAGATTAATTCCCCCTGTTTCATTGCTAGTGACCTAGTAATTAGGAGAGTGGCACCCCAAGTAGTTTCTATATGTCCTCCTCTATAGATGATGTAATAGGATATGTATAGTAACGTGCCCTAACATCTTATAATAGAGTGGATGGGTCATAACCCTTGCCTAGTGGCCTACTATTACAAATCGGGGCTTGAGCACTGTGATTTTGATGATAACAAGTAGTATTATTTTACTTACCTTGCTAATTTCTATTATTTGAGTTTACTGCATTCTTTTTTTCTTTGCTAAGGGCTATCATTTTAGGATCACAATCTCACTTGCAAGCCAGCTCAAGATTGGGTAGAGTAGGGCTGAGTTAGTCTGTAATTTTAATTCCAATACATTTTTACCTTTTTTTGAGTCAAATATAATTTGGTGTATCCTAAAGCTAAGTAACCTTGCACACACACACTCAAGGAAGCGAGTAAGTAAGTTAGGGAAATTTTCAATTTTTTGAACAAATCGTACAGGACGATTATGTATCATCCTAGATGATCTATTGTGTGTCAAATAAGCTATATTAAACCAATCTTCCTAGATGATACTATCATCGTACATAATGATATGCATTAATTAAAAAATCTAGCTGCTAAAAAAGATTTAGGCAAGATTTGATAATTAAAATTTTATTCTAATCGTATAGGACGATCAACGATTCTGATCGTCCTTGACAACGTGTTACAATCAAGCCTAAATTGATTATGTAATTAGGGATCTAAGTATGGTTAGATTGAATGATCAGATCGTACAGGATGATCATTTATGATCGTATAGAATGATCCATGATTTTTCTTCTAAACATACTGGACATCCTGAACGAGTTTTTAGGATGATATTTTTTATTTGAACTAATCGTACAAGATGGTCTCAAGATCATCTGAGATGATCAGTACATTTTTCTTCTAATCATCCTGGACATCCTGAATGATCTAACGGATGATAAATCATGTTTTGAACTAATCATGCAGAATGATATAATAATTGTCTTAGATGATCATTACAAATTTGTTGCTCTAATCGTACAGGCTACTCAAATCATCCTACCTAGATGGGCTGATTTACACTGATCGTACAAGATGATCGATATATCATCCAAGATGATCTTTAATGGTAAGCTAAAAATTAGTGCACTTTTGAGGCCTCCTACTTAAGCTCTCTTAATTGCTGATGATTAAATCTTTTATTACTATTCTAACCTGTGAGAGCTAGAGATAGAGAAGGAGTGTTTGGGAGAGATGGAGAGGATCTTGTGAGGCGGACTTTGTGAGGTGATTCACAAAGGTTGCTTTAAGCAAGGATTCGATCATCTTCTTCCTTCTTTGCCCTTGGTTCCTTGGTGGCTCTAGGGAGATGATCATCAGTATCATATCCAGGTTCTTTGTCTACTCTAGTTGGAAGTAAAAGTATTATCAGGTTCTCTGCCAACTCTAAGTGGGAGCAAACAAATTTTGGGTTCTCTGCCTTCAATACAAGGGTGAAAAAGGATTCAAGATTCTCTGCCTCACCGGGTCGATGGAAAGATTTTGTAAGGGCTTCTCCGCCTTATTTTGGGGGCAAAAGGAGAGACACTAAATGATTAATGCAATACCTGGAACGGGAGGTTCTAGGGAGTGGATGTTGGTCAGATTTAATCGAAGCAACATAAAATTTTATGTTCTCTTTCTTATTACCTTTTTTAAGTATTTTATTTTTACACTTTTTTGCGATTTGTTCTGTGGTTGAAATCTTTAATTTTGATATGAGCTTCCACTTATGATTATTTAGTTTTTAAAATATTTAAAAAGACAAAAAAAGATTTTTTATTTTTTTTAAGAATTTCTAAAAACACCAATACACCCACCCCCGCCTCTCGGTTAACCTCAGGCTAGTTCTATAGGGTTTAACCACCCACATGAACTTTCAAGCGGCATGGAGAGGGATTAATAAAATCATGTTTTAGAAAGCTTTCGAATTTTGAACAAAGGCTAACTTTGGTAATTGCAACACCGCGGAAGGATAATCAATTGCTTGACCACCTCTATTTGATTATATTACTTTTGATTTTTGAAAAACTCACATATCCACCTTTTTAAAATCAATTGATTATCACATGTGGGTGTTAGTTAAGGATGGATACTCTACACTTTTTTTGAATGGACAACTAATGATAGAGATTTAGCACAACTGAATGCTAAGTGTTTAAACTATTTTTTTTTTGTGCCTTAAAATCTGAAGATTACATATGTGTCTCTACTTATTCTATTTGAAAAGAAATTTGGGGCTGATTATGCATAACGTATGAAGGAACAACTGAAGTTAAACAATCTAGATTAAACATTTTATTTCATGACTATGAACTCTTTCGAATGAAACCTAGTAAATCAATTTCTGAAATGTATACTAGGTTTACACAAATTATTACATCCCTGCATGCCTTTGGAAGAGAACTCACAATCTATGAAAAAGTGAATAAGATTCTGAGATGCTTACCTTCTTTCTTTAATGCAAAAATTACTACCATCACTGAATCGAGGAATTTAATTATTTATTCAATCGATAGCTTACTTGTATCACTAATTGCTTACATGCAAGGAGTGAACCATAGGTAGCTTGTTGCAGGTGAAAAGAAGGAGAAAACTATAGCCTTGAAAGCTAATGATTCTGACATGGATGTTTTTGCTTTGAAGATGATGATAATGCCTTAATAACTAGACAATTCAAAAGCTTCTTGAGGAAAAAGCAAAAGCATCATAAAAAATGGAATAAAGGTAAACATAATAAGAATTTTAAAGCTTTATCTAATGTTATTTATTTTGAATGCAACAAGCCAGGGCATCTAAAGTTTGTTTTCCCAACTCCGAAAGCTCACCCAAGTAAGGAGAAGGGTAAGAAAAAACCTAAGTTTTAGGAGGACAAGAAAAAGATCCAAATGGCTTTTTGGGCTGACTTAGCATCAGACTCCTCTGAAACTGAAGCAGAAGAGGATGTAACAAGCTTGTGTTTAATTGCTGATGATTATCTTGATCCCTCTAATCAAGAAGAGGTATGTGAGCTTAAATATGATCAATTATATGAAGTTTTTAAAAGAATTCATTCTTCATATAGTAAGCTCAAGAAAGCGCATGCAAGCCTCAAAGTTAAATTTTTAAATCTACAGAAAGAGTATGAAATTCTAAGGAAAGATCATTCCACTCTGGATAGCAATCACATGGCTTTACTAGATGAATTTGATTCTTTAAATAAAAATCATCTTGATTTAACTGCTTGAAAATATTGCATGTTGACTTAGAAAAAGAATAGAAGTACTTAGATATTCTTGCATCTAATTCAGATAATAGGGAGCATGCTTTGAAAATAGAAAATTCAATTCTTGAAAGTGCAAATAAGTTTTTAGAAGCTGAATTAATTTCCCTCAAGGAAAATAAAAAATCACTGGCACTGGAAGAATTTTATAAACAATCAATAAAGTATGCATTATTCACACCTATGAAGAGGCACTATAACCCAAATTGTTTAGTAAACCCTTTTTTGGTGTTAGATGCTTTTTCTTATGGCATGCTAGGATATATCTCTCACACTTACACCATTCACCATAGGACACATTTGGTGTGGAGACAAAAATTAAAAAATTTACTGCATAGCATGCTTACATCTAACTCCTCTTTTTATAAGATGGGACCCAAACTTATTTGGGTTCTAAAATTTGACATCTGATGATTGTGTAGGTGTGCTATCATAAAAGGCCTTGTGAAAGCATAGGGTACCTAGACAGCAGATATTCAAGGCATATGACTGGAGATGCAAATTAATTCAATTCACTTGAGGCTAGGGCTAGAGGTAAGGTAATACTTGGAGATAACACCACCATGAGAGTGGTGGGCTCAGATATAATTGGGGATTCAAAAAATTTTATTATTGAAAATATTTTGCTAGTAAATGGATTGAAACATAACCTACTCAGCATCAGCCAGCTCTGTCATAAAGGCTTCAGCATAAAATTTCTTTCAACCAACTGCATTATAAGCTTAAATGATAAAATTATTTTGTAGGGAAAAAGGATCAACAATGTCTATATGTTGGATCTAAATTGCTTTTAAGCTGATATTGATCTTTGCTTAAAAATAATTACTGATGAATCATGGCTGTGGCATAGGAAACTCTATCATGGAAGCATGAAAAGCCTTAGGAAGATCACTCAAAAAGATTTAGTGAGAGGTCTCCCCAAACTAGAGTTCACTAAGGATCATTTGTGTGATTCCTCTTAGTTAGGGAAGCAAGTCAAATTCTCCTTCCACTTAATTAAAGACATTAACACTAGCAAACCCTTAAAAGTCCTTCACATTGATCTCTTTGGACCTATCAGCACTTCAAGCCTAGAGGGAAAGTCTTTGGGTATGTGATAGTTGATGATTATTTGAGGTTTACTTGAGTTAGATTTCTATCTCATAAAAGTGAATCATTCAAGGAGTTTTGATCTTTTTCCACTTAGATTCAGAGGAAACTAGGTTGTGAAATCTTAACCAATCACAGTGACCATGGTGAAGATTTTGAGAATGAAAATTTTGAGTCTTTTTGTAAGGAGCAAGGAATAGATCATAATTTTTTTGCTCTTAGAACCCCTCAGTAGAATAAGATAGCTAAAAGGAAGAATAGGACCCTAGTAGAAGTTGCTAGAGCCATGCTAGCAGAATACTAACTTTCTAAATACTTCTAGGCAGAAGTGATGAATACAACCTATTATGCTCTGAATAGGATAAATTTTAAATCTAAGCTGAATAAGACACCCTATAAAATATTTAAAGGTAAGACACGCAACCTCTCTTACCTTCATGCCTTTGTATGTAAAGTATTCAATTTGAATAATGGGAAGTCTCAACTAGGAAAGTTTGACCCAAAATATAATGGAGTATTCATAGATTACTCAGGTGTTGGGAAATCCTATAGAGTCTTCAATAAAAGAACACTGGTAGTTGAGGAGACCACTCATATTGTATTTGATGAATCTGATAATTCTAGACAGTCTAGGGAAGAAGAAAAAGAAGAGGTTATAGAAGTCACCCAACGAGTAGAATCTACAAATCTAGAGGAAAGGGTAAAACCTAAAATTTTATTGCTTAGAGAATGTAGATATTCTTTGAGTCATCATAAAGAACTGATCTTAGAAGACCCTTCTGAAGGTATTAGAACTAGACATGGACTTAAAAAAGAAGTAAACCACTCTACCTTCAACTCAATGACTGAACCCACCAACCTAAATCAAGCCCTATCTGATGAATTCTGGGTCCTAGGCATGCCAAAAGAGTTAAACCAATTTGTAAGGAATGATGCTTAGGAGTTAGTTAAAAGACCTAAGGACTAGAGTGTGGTTAGCACTAAATGGGATTTCAAAAATAAAATGAATGACACTGGTGTAGTGAGGAATAAGGTAAGATTGGTGACTAAGAGGTATAATCAGATATATGAGATTGACTTTGAGGAGACTTTTACCCCTATAGCCAGATTAGAAGCCATTAGGGTGCTAAGAGATTCAAATTATACCAATTGGATGTTAAGAGTGTCTTTCTAAATGGGGTAATTAAAGAAGATGTGTATATTGAATAACCCTCCGGCTTTGAGAATTCTCTATTTCCTAATCATATGTTTAAATTAAAAAAAGGCCTTATATGGACTAAAACAGGCACCCAGGGCATGGTCTGAAAGGTTTAGCACAATCCTACTAGAAAGAACCTTTGTTAAGGGGAGCAAAAACACCACCCAACTTCTAAAAAAGGTATGAGATGAATTACTGATTGTCAAAATTTATGTATATGATATTCTATTTGGATCTTCTAATAAAATCTATGTAATGACTTTGCAAAAATAATGAGTAAAAAATTCAAAATGAGTGTGATGGGAGAACTGACTTACTTTTTGGGATTTAGCATAAGGCAGAATGATGATGGAACTTTCCTCAGCCAGTAAAAATATATTAAGGACATCCTTAAGAACTATGAGATGGATAAAGCCAAGCCAATCAACACTCCCATGAGTTCCAATATTTAATTAGATAAGGATTCCAGTGGAAAATCTGTTAATCAAAAGAAATACATAGGAATAATTGGATCACTTCTTTACTTTACTACTAGCAGACCTGATATTATGTTTAGTATTTTTCTCTGTGCTAGGTTTCATGCTGATCTAAAGGAGTCCCACCTAAATGTTGTTAAGAGAATCCTTAGATATCTCTTAGGGACCCAAGACTTCAGAATTTGGTATCGTAGGAATAATACCTCTTTTGAAATCATAGGATATTCTGATTCAGATTTTATAGGATGCCAAGTTGATAGGAAAAGCACCTATGGAACATGTTAATTCATAGGACAATCCTTAGTCTCCTGGTCCAGTAGAAAGCAAAATTCAATTGCCCTTTCCACTGCTGACATTACCTTAGGAAGTTGTGTGGCCAATGCCCTTTGGTTAAAGTAACATATTTTGGAATTAGGATTACCTGTACGCATAATTTCAATCCTATGTGATAACACTAGTGTCATCTGCATTAGGGACAATATTACTAAGGGAGATATCGAGCTGCAATATGTAGCCACTGAAAATCAACTTGTAGATATCTTCACAAAACCACTAGCCTTTGAAACCTTCAGCACCTTAAGAACAAGATTAGGTGTGATAGATATTCATACTTGAAAATGATGCTTTATGTCTATATTTCTATTCTTCTTATTTTTTTAAATGTTTTTATTTCTTTCTTTATGTTTTATTTTGTGTGTGTTTCTTGCTAGGTTTTATTTGTATGTTGATTTCCTTTTTAAATTTCTGCTTTATGTTTTAATTTCCTACTGTTGTTTTTAGTTTTTTTTAGAAATAATATCACTGCTCATGTTTGCTAATGAACTTGCTTTTTAAAATGAGAATTTTTACCTTATTTTTATTTAGAAGCTTATAAGCTGTGATTGACTCCTATAAAATTGTTAAAGGAAGAACTATTGATGATTATTTCTCTTTCTCTAACTCCTTTAGTGGTATACAGTTCTTTTTAAATCAAAAACTATTTCAAAATTAAAAGATTGGACTTTGAAATAGAATCTATTTTATCTTCATATGAAAATCTTTCTCATATGAATAATGTTTCAAGTCAATGAATCACTTTCAAGTTTTCTTACTCAGGTTATTGCATTTATCATATGGACCTAATTCTATTTTGTGCTTTACTCTTCCTTATATTAGAGAGTGAGTCTTTCCTCTCTTATATATGGAAGATAATCTCACAGCTGAGAATCTTTAAAGGTTATGAAAGAAAGCAAGTTTATAAAAATAAATGAAAAGTGGCACAAAATGATCCCAACAATGACAAGATGCACAATGATCGCCAAATAATAGCAAAATACATAAATTGTATCAAAAATTAAAAGATGCATAATGTGCGCCAAAATAAATAAAAAAGAGACACAAAATGAGCCCACAAAGAAAAAAACTTCCTCTCTTTCAAACTTTTGAAAATCTTAGAAGAATCTATTTGCCAGTTAATATCTTCAAACAGTTAAGATTAAAAATTTTGATTTCTGATTTATTACCTTGCAATACTAATCTATCAGATACTTTTTTTAGACAAAATTGAAAAGATCACTTTTCTTATCTAATTTCTTTTTTTGAATTATATTTTGTTTAAAGAGAATTTTAACCCGTAAGGAGTCTGAGCTAGGGCTTACAAAATCAATTTTCTAGCCTTCCTAGATTTCAAAATTTTTAATTCAATTCTTTTAGGTTTTTAAATCAAAAATTGAGGTAAATTTATCATTTACTGAAGCTGACCAGTTTAAAAAAAATTATTGATTCTATTTTTATGATTGTCTTTATCATTATTTTTTATTTTCTGGTTTTTTTACTTATTTTTTTTATTTTTGATTGTTTTTGGGACCTCTCCTGATCATCACTTTCCACCCTCAAAATTTTCAAAAAACATTTTTCACATCATCTTAGATGATATCCCATCATCCTGGATGATATCATCAAATCACTACTTACTTTATATCCAACGGCTAATCTGCACCCATTGATTGATAATCGTACTGGACGATGACACCTTCATCTTGTACGAAACACGTGGCACAAAAGGTTGGCATGATCCTTAAGGACTCATCATCCTAGACAATACAAATGTTCATCTTGGTCGATCGAGCTAGTCAACAATCGTACGGATTGACTCCTCAGGATGATCATCTGTATCTAATCATCCTAAACGATACCTAATCATGCTAGACAATACAACTACCTTTTTGACCAATCATTCTGGATGAATTATTTCTCCTGATCATCTTGGATGAAATTGAGATCTTCTAGGATGATGAGGCCAAACCTATATAAACAGAAAATTTTAATTATTTTATTCATTCCACAATCGTTTAATTCCTCCTCTCTTTCACTTAAACTCTTAAATCTTCAATATGGCTAGTGGCAAATGCTATAGAATGTAGATAGGGAGTTCCTCTAGGGGAATTATTGACCCCCGCTTTGTTGAAGCAGCAGATCAAGCTACTTATGCTCGTTACAAGTCTGCAAGGATTACTCCTTCCAAAGTGGTCATTCCAAATGTTCTGACCTATAGGGTGCTTAACCTCTTCGCCCATACAACTCTTGCTTTCATTCTAACCCTTGCTTTCCTCTTCCATTCTGAACTTTTATTTGAGTTTTTTCCAGTCTTAGAATTAACTCCACCTATACTTCACTTCAATCCTATATGAACAAATGACCCGCTGAAATCAAATATCAAGACCTACATAAACTTCTTCACCTTTCCACCACTAGAGACAAGATTCACATCTTGCTTGTCGATCCTGACTTTAATTGGAGTCATGTTAATACCCTTCTTAGGAACACTAATGCCCCTTTTCATCACTCTCCAGCCAATTGTTTAGTAAAAGATGCCCGGACCATCAAACATATTATTAGAACTTTTATTATTCCTAAGGCCATGGATCGAACTCACATCACTCCCATCCTTTCCCTTACCACTTACTATATAATGGCTCATAGAGATTTTAATGTCGCTGATCTCCTAATCAGATATATTGAACACCTCACTAGCATTAGCGATCCCGACCATAGGAGAAAACCAAATCTAGCTTTAGGACACCTCATTGCTTAAGTCCTAGAAACCAAGTATAACCTTCAATATCCTAACCCACATGACTACCAACCTACTTTCTATTCCAATAATTTCTTCATCATCCTCCATAGTACTCTCCATCCTCCAGAGCATGGGAAGGCTATGGGAGAAGTGGAAGAACCTATTCCTTCTCCTGTTCCTATTTGCCAGCAGCCCTAGATAGATCTACTGGAACAGAGATTTAACCAGGGAAGCACATTTTGATGAATATGTAGTTACACAGCAGCAATAGTCACGAGTAAGACATGACTTAGTTTGGAGAGCAGTTTGTCTCCTTTACTAGCCTCAATCAGCCACTGCCACCACCACCACCACCGCCTCCTTATGATCAAGATCCCTTTTATTTTAGTTTATTTTCTTTCTATTCTTGTATTACAGTGTTTAGTTTCTTCTTGTTCTATTTTTATTTTCATGTTTCCACCTTTTTGTGATGTCAAAAGGCAGAGTAGGGTGTTGTTTGTAAAAGCTTGACGTGGAGATCAGATTTGGCTTCTTTTATTGGGTTAAAGACTTCTGACCAATGTGTAATTGGTGATCTTAATGTCTTTAATAAAGGATTGTGGATGATTTCTATAGTTTATGGTAGTAAGGATGTTCATAAGAGGAAGAATTTGTGGGATTATCTTTAGGTGCTTTCTCATAGGAAGGTCTCTTCTGTGATAGGTGTAGACTTTAATTGCATTATGTCTCAAGAGGATAAGAGGGGTGGAAAGAAGTTTATTTTTTCTCAAGGCCCTAAAGAGATGATGAACTTTATGAATTGTAATGATTTTCATGAAGTGGGGCTGGTTGGACTGAGGTTCACTTGGTGTAATAATAAAAATGGACATGGAAGAATTTTAGAATGGTTGGATAGGTGCTTGTTAAATTCCATTACTTTAGGGAAAAACCAAGTGACCGTTGTGAGACATATTGCTATAGTGGCTTCAGACCATTATTGTATTATTTTGAAGATTTTTTATTCAACTATTAAGAGGAAAGGTATTCTGAAGTTTGAAGATGTTTGGGCTTCTTTTCATGCTTCGTCTATCATTGTTTCTAGAGTGTGGAATAAATCTAATGAAGGAGATGAAATGCAAATTCTTAACAAAAATGTAAAATAACTATGAAAGATCTTTTCTTTTGGAGCAAGGCAAAATTAAAGAATTTTTTGTTGTTAAAAGAAGGCCTTAAGAAGGAGGTGTTGCAACTTCAAGAGGAGGAGGCTACAGTTGGTTGGTTGAATGAAGAAAAATTGTGGCTTTTGAGATCTAAGGTTGGAGAATTGAATGTGTACCTAGCTCATTTGAATACTTGGTGGAAGCAAAAGGCCAAAGTAAGATGGATAGAAGAAGGGGATTCAAATTCCCAATTTTTTCAAGCATTTGTGAATGCAAGGAGTGGTAATTGGATTAGTCAAGTTAGAAAAGTGGATGGCATTATGGTTGAAGATCCAGTTGAAGTTGAATAGGAGTTCTTCAAATATTTTCAAGGGAAATGGAGTGACAGGAAGTGTTGACTGAAGAATTGGTCGGCTCCTTGGAAGGTCTTAGATGATGATGATAGAAGTAAGCTGAAGGTAGAGTTCTCTATTTTGAAAATCATGGAGGTTATCAAGAATTTGGGAGGAAATAAGTCTCCAGTTTGTGATGGAATAACTTATTCTTTTTTAATGCTTATTGGGATATTATAGGCTATTATGTTTGCAGGGTAGTTAATAATTTTTTTTTGTTTGGTAAGCTTTGCAAGTAATGGAAGGAAATCCTTATTGTTCTGATTCCTAAGGTCAAGGATCCTTTATTACCTTCTAGATACCATCCAATTAGCCTTTGCAAGTCTATTAACAAGATTGTGGCTAAAGTTTTATTGAATAGGCTATTGTTGGTGGTTACTAAGATTATTTTGAAAGAACAGTTGGCTTTCGTAAAAGGGAGATCAATCTTGGATCATTTTCCCTTAGCTCAAGAAGTGCTCAACAAAATCAAGTGTTCTAAATCAAGGATTGGCCTCTTGGTGATCAAGAATGAAATGGAGGAAGCGTACGATAGTATGTGTTGGTCAACATTAAGACAGGTGTTGAATTACTTGGGTTTTGTCTATCAAATTTGCTAACTTGCTAATGGAATGTGTGGTTGAACCAAGGTTTTCTATTATGATTAATGGTTACAATTCAAAGTGGATTGAGGGAAAGAATGTGTTTCGGCAAGGGTGCCCACATTCTCCCTTACTATTTATTATGTGCTCTCAATAACTTTCAAATGCTTTTTGTAGCAAAGGCATGAATCTTGGTATCAATATGTCATCTAATGCACAGATGATATCTCACATATTGTATGTCGATGACATTTTGCTATTTTCAGATGCTAAGATGAAGAATATCAAGAAGATGAAGAAGATTCTACTAGACTACTGTAAGTGGACGGGTCAAGTGATAAATCTCCAAAAATCTTCTATGTTGTTGGGTAAATCTATCAGAAGAAGGAAGATAAACAAATCTCAAAATTGTTGGGCTTTAAGGTTGTGGAGGAAATGGAGTATCTGGGCATAAAAATTGCATTAAGGCGGTCAAAAAAATTATATTTTCAACATTATATGGATAAATCTTTGAAAAGATTGAATGCTTGGCAGAATAGGTTCATTTCTTTGGCATAGAGGATCATCTTGGTGAAATCAGTTTTTCTTTCTCTTCCTTCATTTCTTTCAAGACATACATTGATACCTTTGAGTATTTTGAAGGAGTTCGATAAGCTATGTAAGAATTACATATGGAATAAGCATGACAGTAGCCATGGGCTTCATTTTATGGCTTGGGATGTCATATGCAAGTCAAAGAAATTGGGTGGATGTGGTCTCCATTCGGCGGTGTCAAAGTTGGGATCTTTGAGGTCAAGGTTTGCTTAGAATCTTATAAATGAACTGGATACTCTACTTAATAGGAATTTGTTGGCAAAGTATGGGGGCAACTGGTTGAAAGGTAAGGGGAAGAAAAGTTGCTCGACTTCATGGAAGATCATTATGGATGGATGGAGTTCTGTCAAAAGTATTATCAGATTGAAATTTACATCAGGATCACTTATTAATATCCTAAAGGATGTGTGGATACTTGATAAAAGTATATATAAATGGCCTACTTTTGTTGTGAATTAGGATGAGGAAAATATGACTATCAATTCTTTCATTGAAAATGGGTCTTGGAACTTCTCTCGGTTGAATCAATTTTTTGGGGAAGACCTTGTGAAGATGATAAGACAAGTTGTAATATGTCCAGATTTGGTTGAAGATCATCTGGAGTTGAAGTTTAAAATGACTGGTAAGACTATTTTTGCACTTATTACGGAGGCTTGGTTTGATGAAGATAGGAAGTGTTATTATGTTTCATAGTTAAATAAACTAAAGCTTAATTCTTGGGTAGAGCTCTTCTTATGGCGTCTACATAAAAATGCTATTCCAACAGCAAATTTCCTTATGTATAGAAGATTAACGGATAGTAATTTATGTCCAAGGGGTTGTAATGAAGTTGAAAACATCGATCATATAACTGCTACCTGTCTGAAGCTTATTCAAGTAATCAGATTGTTGAAAGTGTGGGGATTCCTGGTTTTGGTTTCTCGTTCTTTTTAAGAATGTTTGGGGAACTTGGAGTGGTTAGCTGTAATGAATCCCTTCATTACCAAGTCATATTTTACGTTGTTATTATTTTCTTGGAATATCTTTCCCTAATAGGTTCAAATTGCAAAACTTTGATTTCATCCTGATTATCATAGTCAAACTCCCTGGAGGATCAAAATGATGTTTGATCAAATATTTAACTATAATAATCTCGATAAGAGAACATTAATTTTATAATCAAAATCATAATAATAGAATGACATATCTTCCCCAAGAAAGAAGATATCACTTATTTTAATCATTTGAAAATATTGATAATTATCATCGTATTTGATTTTCATAAAGATAATCAATTGAGGTTTTGAAAACTTAATGTTGAAAATTTGATCTGGGTTTCTAAATCTCCTACGAGTGCAAGCCCTCGTAGTTAATTACATTATAGGAAAACTAGAGTTTCCTATGAATTCTCTCGATTAAAATAGTGCTAAAAATTTTATTTAAGAATTCATAGTTTAATATCAAAGGAGGCATGGATTGGAATTTTCTATCGAGATTGGATCAAAGTTGAACACTTACTTTTGTTAATCAAAGGAGGAAAAGTAGGAGGTGTTTAGAATTCTGAAATAATTCATAAACACCCAAGCCTACCTTATTTTTTGGGCTTGAATTTTGATTGAAAGAGATTTAAATTTGATTGGTCGATTTGATTAGAAAATTGGGATTCAATTCCTGGAGGTTGAGATCTTATAGCATGAGCTTGCATCAGAACCTAAATCTAAATTAGGTGTTAAAAAATTAGTGACCCAAACCTAGCTAATGCAATGTAGGATCTGGAATTACCACTGCTTGGATTGTGGAGCCAGCTAACCACTTAGGTGCTTCAAAACCATGAATCTAGTCTCTTATGAAAGAGTGGGTAGGGACGTTTGATTAAGTTAGGTTTAAGGAGTCAGGGCTGACATTTAGAGTAGATCCTAATTTGGCCCCTTGACTTATGTTGGGTTATTTGAAACTTGAAATAAAATGCAATAAAATTTTTAGACACTTTTAAATTTATTTCTAATGCAATGCATGCAAGTCGACTCGATAAATACTTAAAATTTGAATGAAGCATTTTAAAAAAGGCATAAAAATAGATTTTATCAAAGGGATTGCAAAGATTCCCCTTGATATATCTACACCCTCATAGGCCAGGTGGTCTGCAAAAACCCACAGGCATGGAGGTGCCTAAAAAAGGAAATAAGGTGCAAAAAAAAAACTATGCGAATTCCCAGCGATCCTGGGCTTACTTCTTAAAAGTGTTAGAAGTTCTATGTGAGCTTAAAATTTTTTAAATTTAATTGAAGTAGAAAAAGTTTTAACGATCTCTCACGAGCCTCCGATCGTGTTCCAGGTTAAATCAAAATTGACATGCAAGATCACCAAAAAAACTATTAAAAGCATGTAATCCTATATCGTAATCAACATCAAAAAGTCAACTGAATAATTAAATCAAATAAATAAATAAAATATCCATAGAAAAGGGCCTTTTAATATTACATCCCAGGGTCTACATAATTTAAAAGTGGCCGAGTACCACTACCAACAACCTAGATTCTACTCTTAAGACTCAAGTGACTTTGAGAATTGGGCTCATTCTTCACTTTGTCTTTCTACGTCCTCAAAAGGGTGTTATATTTCCTCTTTGAATATTTGAAATTATCCAAATTTAGATCTCTAAATAGATATGAACTCTCACCTAAGGAATGTCCCTTCCTCTTTGGATTCCAAATTGGATGCTTAATCCCATCTAAACTTAAGGGTAGTCTATCATACAATCAAATCAAAACATAGATTGCATGAAATTAAATAAACATTCAATCAATTTATACTAGCAGCCAACATGTAGTGAAAACCAAGAAAAAGCCCGGCACATAGTAGAAAAGTAAATATCGACTTAGCCTAGATCTATAAGTGGTTGTCCTAGAAAACCATCTAAAGTGTGTGAGCTAGGTTGTGTGGTTTAGATAAGTGCTATATAGGGTAATCAATTAGAATTATTTTTATATTCTAGTTAGTTGAAAGGTTTAAGGAAAATTTTAATTAAAGTTTAAATATTAATGATTTAAAATTGATTTTAAAGTGTATTTTTTAATGTTAAATGGATACCACCTTTGTTTCTCATCGGGACCGTGAAGTTTATTTCGTCTTCCTTAGGGCTAAGTTTAAAGCCTCGTTGGCCTAGGTTACTAGTGGTAACTTGCATAATTAAGTGATTTGATTTGATTAAGGTTTAAAAGTTAAAGAATTTTAATTAAGATTGATTGGTTGCTGGGTTTTAATGTTGATTTGAAGTTCTCTAGATTTTTAAATGATTTTTGAGTTTTTAGAATTTTTTGGATTATTTTGATCATTTAATTAAGGGGTCAAAAATTAAATTTTTGAATAAGTTTAATTTCTAGAAAGTTAGTATTTTTCATAAATATTAGACCTTAAGATGAGCAATTAGACACTAAGTTTGCTGCATTTGGATTTTTCTACATTTTGTTATGTAGGTTTGAAGTTTTCATTTAATTAAACTTAAGTTTAACTAGATTGTTGACTTTTTGATTTTGAATTACTTATGGTGGTTTAATATTTTTAATAAATATTAGACCCCAAATGGAGTCCAATTCCTTTGAGTTTGATCAATTTAGAATTTTTAGAATTAGTTATGATTTTTTAGAAATTTTGGGTATTTATTGGAATTATAAAAATTGTTTAATTAAGGGGTTTTTAATAATTTAGCTCCAATTAAACTCCCAACTCCTTGAGATCAACTCCAAAGTTTAGGAATGACCTAAAGAGAGATTCCCAATTGTTTGAAAATTTTTTAGAATTTTTAATTATTTTTAAATAATTAAATTAATTAATGATTACTTTTCAAGGAAAAATAAATTAAGCTAGATTTTAAAGTCCAGTATAGAAGCTTTTCTTTTTATTTGATTAAGTACTCAATTTTGGTCAGTAATAGGTATTATAGGTAATTTTTGGATTTAATTTAAATTTGTTGGAAGTTTTAGAAGTTTTGAGCTTAATTAATGCATTAAATTTAAGTTAATTAATTAAGAGGGTTTAATAATTTCAAAAATCAGTGGGCTCCTATTCTAAGGTAGGTAGTGTCACTATGTTGAAATGTTTTGAGTTTCATCCCTAAAGGATGTATGCTTGAATCCTAGGTTTTACCTAAGTTCACTAAGACAAAAACCTTAATTATTGTCCTTAATGTCACTAGGTTAGCTAGGTTTAAATCAATTGTTCTCTCTAACCCTTGGACAAGCATATAAATGCTCATATAGTACAATCAAGTCACCATGTGCATCCTAAACATGCATAAAATTAAAGGTAATTAACATATACAATGCTTTTCATTAATGAATAGTTAGAACACAACTATTCACTAATCCTTCCCCATAATTTCCATTCAAATTAGCTAAACCTACATTTAAAATCCAAAAGTTCCCTCAAGGCTCTCAGAATCTAATATGTATAATTTTAAAATGAAATATATGAAAATAGCTTGATTTTTAAAGAGATTTTAGAAGATTTAGAATAATTCAAAGTAATTTTAATTGAATCTAAAAAAGTTTTAAAATAATTTCAATAAAAAATAATTTTGAAATTATTTTAATAATTTAAAGATAGTTAAAAATAGGGGATTTAGATTTTTAAAGAATTATTTAGGTGAAAAAAAACATTAATTAAATATTTAAGTTTTTAAGTAATTTAAATTATTTAAAATATTTAAGATATTTAGAATAAATTTTAAATTTTAAAATAATCAAATTAAGTTCTCTGATTTTAATAAAATAATATTAAATTTTTAATATTTTCAAAATATTGAAGTTAAATTAAATTTTTTTTAATTATTAAAGAGGTTAGATAATTAAAATTAATTAATATTCCTTAAATTATTTTAATTTCAAATTAAATTATTTTTAAAATAATTTTTTAATTCTTTAAAATATTTTGAAATAAGTTTTTAATTTTTGAAATTATTTAATTCCATATTAAATTAAATATTAATTAAGTATTAAAAATATTTAAATTATTAAAATCATTTAATATATTTTAAACACTTTAAACTAAAATTAAAATTTAAAATATTTAAAATATCTTATTGATTTAATTAAAATAATATTTTATTTTTTGAGAAATATTTAATTTAATATTTAATTAAATACTAATTAAAATTTAAATATTTAATATTTTAAATTATTCAAAATATATTTAAAATTTTAACTTGAAATTAATTTTAAATTAGGGTGCTTAAAATACTGAAAATATTGATATAACATATTATTTTTTAAATTTAAATTTTATTTTTTATGTTTTTGGATTTTTCCAACTTTTAAAATGATTTAAAAATAAATTTTATATCATTTTAAAAAGTTTGGGGACGCGGCTGCTAAGGAATGCCACTTGACAAGCCGGGATTGGCAGATGAAACCATGGGTAATGATTTGCAATGATTGCATCGCTGCGTAATCATTGGAATGATTGTAGAGGTGCAAAAATTGACACCACGACACATAACCATGTCGGATCACGCCGTGAGCCGTTGGATCTCTACAGTTTCAAAATGAGCGGCTGAGATCATGCCGGATGGAAGAAATAACCATGTGATCAAATCCATGATTTACCAGAGCTGTGACATAGCATAATTAGAGCCATTTATCTCAAGATTAATTGCTCTAAAAACATATAATTAATGCCCTATCAAATAGAAACCCTAGAACCCATTTTTTGGCTCGATCTCTCGATCTAATGGATCAAAACACATGAAATTTTAAATGTAAGTCAATTAAGTAAACATAAATTATGTGGAGTACTTTTTACGGTTTGAAAAGTGCTTTATAGAATGTTAAAATAATCTAAGTGTTGTGACTTAGGGCAAGAGTTTTTGTGAGATCTAACTGTTGGATTGGAATGATTTTTATTTCTCTAAATTTGTAGTCTATCCATGTATAACTTCTCTTCAGAAATCATGGTCCAAAATGCCACGAATCGAGCAATAGATGCTTTGGATAGATTTGAGCTTAGTTTGCCAGGAAACCTGTCGCTGGCGAGCTTTGACCAAAGGGGTTTGGTTTAGGAAGGGTTGAGGGGACTGTGGAGAGCTCGGATGGGCTAAGATCTAGTCTTGAGAAGATTGGAGTGGAGAGTGAAGTTCTAAGTTTGAATAATACTCATTTTAAGTCTTTTGGTCAATTGAAGTGCCCTAGCTTGATTGGACAGTCCAGATGGCTTTGAAAGTTTCCCTAGATGCATGCTACTTTTTCCAAATGGTTAGAGAGTAGGGGAATAAAAAGGACAAAAGGACAAGCCATATGGAGAGAGGTTTTTGGCCTCTTGTGCACATGCGGATAGATTTAAAGGTTAATTAGAACCAATCCAGATATTTGAAGGATCTTAGAAACTCCTAGAGTATTCTTAAACTGCTGTGATTGATTTGAAGTAGAAGGGGAAGTTTTTTGAGTAATGTTTGACCACTAATGAGCCCCTTAAAGATAATGTTGACTGGGTTAACTAGTCAACCTGTCAACATAGCTGTTGAAGTGGCAACTAGGATGACTTAAAAAACTGGTTGACTAAGTCCAAGTGGTTTTAAAGGGGGTGGGTTCAATGCATGAGCAAGTTAATGAAGTTTGACCAAGTTGTAGTGAGTTGACTTGGTCAACTTTGCTTGGATTTGATTACCCAAGATTTAAGGCATGCTTAGGCTATGATTTGGAGCTGATTAAGGGTTTGATAGGGATTGGATAAGTTAAAATGGGTTGAAATATATTTAATGCCTTAAGGTACACTTTGGTCAACCTAGGTTGACTTAGTCAACTAGGTTGACCCAGGACATAGTTTGGGTTCAATAGGTTTGAAATGGTATTTTGAGTTTATTAGAGGTGGTCCCATAGACTAGGGAGTTCAATTTGGTCAAAATGACTATTTGGACCCTAAAGGGCCTTTTTGGTCAACCTAGGTTCACTTGATAGACAAGGTTGACCCAGGGTCTGGGTTTGGGTCCAACAGGTTTGATTTGATATTTAAAATTTACTGGAAGTGATCTCATGTAATTTGGACGCCATTTGATTTGAAATGGGTAATCAAACCCCTAAGGGATATTTTGGGTAAAAAGTGTTGACTTGGTCAACTATGCTTGAACAGGGTCTAGGCTTGAGTCCATTACACTCCTAATGGTGATTATGATGCATTGAAGAGGGTTTTGGTGTTTGATTTAAAAAGGTTATGTTGGAGTTTAGAGGAAACTCCAAAATTGCCCTTAAAGGCATTTTGGTCATTTTGACCCCTAGTCAACTGGGAGTCAAAGTGGGTTCACTAAAATGAAGTTTACTGTTCAACATGTCATAATTAAGGATCTAGAAGTGATTAGAGGCTTTGGAAAAAGCTCTAAAGTCAGGTTCCACTAAGGGACAAATCCAGTGGCATTGGCCATAAATATTTGAAGGTTTTGTAACCTTTGAATTTCAATCTAGTTTCTGAGGATAGAGGTCTCAGATTGAGCTCAAATTTGGAGGGTTCCCTAGAGAGAAATGTTCTATAAGTATGCAATTGATAGACTCTAAATTAGAGGTCTTTTGATTAGGGTTTTAAAATGTTTAAAAAATCACTAAAAAAGGCCTTCAGGACCTAAGCCTTTAGCCCTGAACTTTGGTCTAGCAATCTGGATTTGATTTGAATTTTGGGTTTGAATGCATAAATTTGAATTATCCAAATCATTAAAAATCATTTAAATGATCATAAATATTTAGATAAGATAAAAGTTTGATAGAAGGCTGGATCAATTGTTGAAATCTGGATTAAGCAGGAGATTGATTGAAAGTCAAGATAATCTAGAAGTCTTAACTAGTTTGAGATCTAGATTGATTAGAGATTTGGATTGACTTGAGGAATGGATTAATCTAGAGTCTGAGTTTGATTAGAATTTGGAATGAATTGATTTAAAGTATGGTTTGATTTGAAGTTTGAATAGATTGAGGTTTGATTTAAAATTCTGGATTAAGGTCTTAATTGAGGTTTGGATTAAATCCTGAAGTCTAAATTTATTTGAATCTAGATTAATCCTAAATTTTGATTGATCTAAAGTCTAGAGATCTTAGAGCCTAGATTAATCTAGGGTCTAGGTAGATTCTAGGGTCTTGATAGGTTACGAAGAGTCCTAGAGTCTTATTAAATATATGGTCTAGATATATCCTAGGGTCTAAATGGATCTTAGATTTAAAAGAATCCTAGGGTCTGGAAAGGTCCTAGGATCTAGAGTCTAAAAGGATCCTAGAGTCTAGATTAGTCTTGAGGCTACAATGATTTGTGGTCAGGTTTGATCTGGAATTTGAGAAAAGTCTTAGTGACCTCATGAAAAAATGAGGTCAACAAGGATGAGCCAATTTACTACTAACACGCAGGTACATAAAACCTTCTGATCCAACTAGTTGGACGTCCATTCCCGAGATCCATTGAAGAGCTGGGCCAGTGTATTTTTCTTTGTGTAGAATGACTTGGGCCTTATATAGAAATGGGGGAAGATGAAGGATCTGCCTGTATCTTTACACATTGGAGTGGAAGACATTCTGAGGATTCTCAAAATTCTAGAGCATCTTCTATACGAGGTTCTCTATTTGAATAAATTTATTGAATAAGAATTTCTTCTCAAAGTTAGACCATTATTTTAAGTTGGGAGGTTCGATACAAGGATGTTAAAAAAGTCCTCCAAGGTTCCTTAGCCATATGCCCCAGCTTCATAGGTCACTCCTAAGTAACAAGCGAGGGGTGATGATCCCCACGATTCACTAAAGAAGAAGAAATTGGAGGGGGGTTGAAATAAGTACAAGCAGGGCTCCACCTGACACCTCCCCTGTCAAGTTATGCATTCTTGGGGATGTGTTAAACCACCGGTGTATCGGACGTCAAAAAATTGATGACTTGGTGGGTAGTATTTTTTATACCCCTTTTTTGTTCATTAATTGGGACAGCCTTTTATGCATCTTTCTTCCTTATTTCATTTATCACGGCGCATGGAGCTAAAGGTCGAGCTTACTAATGCCATGAATGAATGGAATAATGAATTTTTGAAGTTCAAATATCTCCAAGGAGTGTAAAAGAGAAAGTATGACCATAAGGTCAAAGAGGTGAAGGTGTTGGAGAGTTGACCGAGTGTAAAACTGAGCTGGCCAACATAGTGCTCTCTATTTCTCTTCAAAATTTGTAGATAGGTCGACTCTAAATTGGCCAAGTGGAGGCACAAGCAAAGATTACCCTGGTTTTAAAAGATCAAAAGGCCTCTATAGAGAAGATACTAATGCTTAAAGTTGAGAATAAGAGGTCCCACACTCTTATAGGTGGGAAGGAGGCTGCTTTGTGTGGCATAGAATCTTCGAGAGTCATCAAAGATTTTAAAAAGTCAATAGCATTTTAGATCATCATTCAGGATTGCATTATGGAGGCTTGTGATCACATTTATGATGTAGATGTGAAGGCTTTAGAGCAGCAATATATTGATGAGGGATTCATCCTGGGCTTTCTTGGAGGGAGTTTTGAAAGTTTGTGAGGGTTGTTAAACCCTAAACAAGTTGTCCTGAGGTTAACCAAGGGGGGGGGGGGGGGTGAATTAGTTATTTTTAAAAATTATTTAACAAACTGAAAAATTAAATACCCCTTAACATAGAAGCAAATCAGTTTAACAATAACAAAAAATTTAGAGATTTCAAATACATAATAATTCACAGAAAAATAGAAAAATTAAATGCAAAAAAGTAAATAGAAAGAATACACTAGATTTATAGTAGTTCGATCAACTTGACCAACATCTACTCCCCGGAAACCTCCTTCTAGGTTTTACACTAAAAGTAGTGTCTCTCATTTTTCCCCTACAGCAAGGCGGAGAAGCCCTTACAAAATCTTTGAACCATCTTGGTGAAGTAGAGTACCATGAATCATTTTACTTCCTCCTAGAGTAGGTAGAGAACCTGGAAAGTTTTGAAAGGAACACTTTTCATATCCAATTTCTTCCTTTTTAATTATATTTTTGTTTAAAAGGAACTTTAACTTGAAAGGTGTCTGAGATAGGGTTTACAAAAGCGAGCTTCCAATCTTTTTGGATTTTAGCATTGTCAGTTCATTTCCTTCGAGTTTTTAAATTTAAAATGGTGGTTAAATTGTCATTTACTGGAACTGATCGATTAAAAAAAAACTTTTATTTTTTAGTATTTTTCTTTCTTTCCCCTTTTTGTGATGTCAAAAGGGGGAGTAGTATGTTAGTTGCTTAGATTCTTGATTAATTTATCGTTTGCTTGTATTTTAGTGAAACTTTTTTTATTCTATTTCTATTCTTCTTTTTATGTCTCATTGAAAAAAAAAGGGAAAAGAACAAAAATAAAAATTCTCCTTGCTTTGAAATTCTATTTTTTAGTAATATTTGCCATCATAGAAAAGGGGAAGATTATTATAAATCTGGGCCTAAGTATAGTGATTTTGATGATAATAAATATTATTGTTTCTTTATCTCTGTTATTCTTGGATATCTGCTTTTGTTTGCCTTACTTATTAACCTGTCAAGTCCATAGGTTCACTTGGAACATCAATTAGCTCAAGATCAGGAAGACTAGGATTGAGGCAATCTGTAATTTCTATTTATTGTGACTCGAGCTTACGAGTTTTTTTTTTATGATAACAAAAATTATGACTCACATCTCCTAGTATTTGTAATGTATATTTGTTTATGTGTATACTAACATTTTAGGAACAGCATACACCATCCAACAAAGATTTCAGGCTCTAGAATGGGTAGAATAGGCTACGATGTGATGATATTTATAATTTTCATTGATGTACCTTTTGATTTCTTGAGACAAATCCTTTAAAGGTGTATGCTTTCTTGTGATCATGTACATACACACTCAGGGGGAGTGAGATCTAGTCAAAATCAAAAGTTTAACTTTTGAACAAATCGTACTAGATAATTTAGATCGTCTAAGATGATCTGTTAATTGAACTAATCATCCTAGATGATATTTATATCATCCTGGACGATCCATTACGATCTCAAAACCCTAATCGCCATGATAATTTAGGCAGGGATTTAAGATTCAAATTTTGTTCTAATCATCCTGGATGATCTAGATCATCCTAGATAATCTATGAAAATCTTTCCTAAATTAGTCCTATTATTATTCAATCAAATATGTATAATTTTATATTCTAATCGTCCTGGACAATCTGTATATCGTACCAGATGATTTTCTCAAAATTTGTACTGATCAACCTAGACTATATTGAGATCGTCCAGGACTATCAGGTCAAATTCTGCACATCATCCTAGACAGTCCTGCAATCATCCTGGATGATCTTTTGTGGCAGAATTGAGTTTTTAGGGTTTTTTAAAGCCGTCTTTTTGAGCACATCATCCTCGACGATCCTGCGATCGTCCAGGATGATCTTTACCACTAGAACTGATTTGGAAGGGTTTTTAGAGCCCTTTTTTTAAGTATTGTCAAAGACTTTGAAAGTGTCTTTGGAAGCCATTGAGTTTTCAATTCTTTTGGAGAAAAGTTGATGAGAGAGCTTGAAAGGGAGAGAGGAAAGGGTGGAGTTTGGGAGGGGAAGAGCCTTGGAAGGGGGATTTTTAAGGGAGAGTGAGGGGGTTCACACGGTTGCTCTGGCAAGCTTGCACCTAAGTACCATCGAATTCAAGGGTTATCTTGAGAAATATTTTGGGAAGAAGAAGATCTCTTTAGTGTCAAAGGACCTAGCTACTCCGCCGCACCGGAGAAGGTGGAAGTGATTTTGTAGGGGCTTCTCCGCCTAGCTGTGGGGACTAAAGGAGAGTCACTAAAGGTTTAGTGTAATACTCAGAGGGTGCCTCCGGGGAGTGGACGACGGTCAGGTTGGATCAAACCACTATAAATCTGGTGTTTTCTTTCTGATTATTTTTCGCACTTTATTTTACTGTGATGAACTGCATGGGTGAATCTTTAATTTATCTTTTTATTATTTATTTAATTCATTTTTGCTAGAAGATATAAAAAGATTTTTTCTTTTGTTTACAAAATTTTTAAATATCCAATTCACCCCCCTCTTGGTTAGCCTCCGGACTAATTTATAAGGGTTTAACACCCCTAACGAACTTTCAAGTGGTATCAGAGATGGATTCAAAAATCAAGTTTTGGAAAACTTTTAAATTTTGATCTATGGCTAATTTTGAAAATCATAATATTGTGGAAGGATATTCAATCACCCAGCCACCTTTATTTGAAAATATGAGTTTTGATTTTTAGAAAATTCGCATGTCTACTTTCATGTGATTTATTGATTATCGAATGTGGCATGTGATTCAAATTGGCTATTCTGTACCATCATGTGTTATAGATGAAATTAAAACTGATATTCCTTTTCGTGAATGGAGTAGAACAGAAAAAATTAATGCTCAGTTGAATGTTAAATATTTGAATTATTTTTTCTGTGCTTTGAATTTTGATGATTAAATATTAGTATCTGTATGAACTGCTGACAAGGAAATTTGGGATAAATTATGCACTACGTATGAAGGTACATGTGAAGTTAAGTAATCAAGATTAAATATTTTAATGCATGATTATGAACTTTTTAGCATGAAACCTTATAAGATGATATTGAATATGTATACTAGGTTTACTCAAATTGTGACATCATTACATGCATTAGGAAAAGAACTTTCAAACTTTGAAAAAGTCAATAAAATCCTACATTCTCTACTTGGTAAATTTGATTACAAAGTCATTGCAATTTTTGAATCTAAAAATTTAAATGAATATTGTATTGATAATATGATCGGCTCACTCATTGCCTACGAGCAAAGTTTGGGTCAATGACTTTTGAATGTAGGTGAAACTATAGTGCTAAAAACTAAAGACACTAGAAAAAGCGACTTAGTAGATGATGAAAGTGAAGAGTTAACATCAATAACAACCAAATTGAAAAGTCTACTAAAGCACAAGCATCAACATCAACAAAAGTGGAGTAAAGGTAAAAAAGGTAAGAATGTTAAGATTTCTTCTGATATTATCTTCTTTAGATGTAGGAAACCTGGACAAATGAAAATCAGAGCCTAAACTTAAAAACCTTCCTGAAATGGAAAAGGGTAAAGTTAAGCAAATTATAAGAAGGGCAAATAATGCAAAGCAAAAAATCTCATGGGCAGACCTAGCTTTTGAATCATCAGATCAAGAGCAAGATGATGTGAATTAATATTTTTCTTGTGTGTTTGTATTTGTGTTTTTATGTTTTGTTGTTGTTATTCTTATTCGTTGTATTTTCATGTATTTTAGGTGTTATTTTTATGTTTTATTTTTCTTATTATTTTTTTATTATTTTTCTTTTAAAATTTTTAAATTAGCATCTCTGTTATTTGTGTAATTTCTCTGATCAGCACACACATATCACCTTTTATTTTATTTATATTTTAGAAAATCAAAATTATATTTTGAAGATCATGTTTTCTAAAAATGGAAAATTTAGCTTCTGTTTTTCTAAAAATTCTATATAAGTTGTTGATTTCTCCAAAATCAGGCAAAGGAAGGAAACTTATGATTTTGTCTCTCTATTTCATTTCTTTATATATGGCTA
The DNA here is from genome assembly GCA_019925795.1 of Dendrobium chrysotoxum. Classification (NCBI taxonomy): domain Eukaryota; kingdom Viridiplantae; phylum Streptophyta; class Magnoliopsida; order Asparagales; family Orchidaceae; genus Dendrobium; species Dendrobium chrysotoxum. The sequence goes on along the minus strand of CM034308.1, from coordinate 56,844,929 downwards.
TTTCACTTTTGATTCAAAATCTATTTCATATTATAAATTAGATTTTGAAATTGAATCTTTTTTATCTCCCTACATTTTGTCTATCTCATAGGGATCTTTTACAAGTTAATAAACCTACTTCACAAATTATCTTAATTAAGTTGTTCATCTTTATCATAAGAATAGTATTTGCATATTTTAAAGATTTAGATAGGAGGCAGATTCAAAAATCAAAAGAGGCACAAAATGAGCCCAAAGCTAAAAAGATGCGCAATATCACCAAATTGAAAAGATACACAGTGTATAGAAAATCAAAAGATGCGCAAAGAGCACCAAAATGAAAAGTGGCACAAAATGAGCCCACTAAAAGTTAACTTCCCTTTTTGTAAATCTCTAAAGTTTAAAAAACCCATATGTATTTTTGATAAGTTTATTACTTGAGCTTGAAAATCATGATTTATGATTCATTACTTTCCTTTAATCTTCTATTAGATATATTTCATGATTGGAGTTTTGAAAAGATTTTTGTTTCCTTATCTAATTTATTCCTTGATTTAAATATTGGCTTAAAAAGTTTTTTTGCCATTTTAAAACCTGGGCTTGGATTAACAATTTCTGAATCTCTAACCTTTCTGGGTTATGAGTAGTTAATACATGCATTACTAAGCTTTTGAATAAAATCAAGAGGTAACTTCCTCATTACAAGAAAATTCTTGATATTTCAAAATAATTTTTCAAACAAAATTTTCACTAGATCAGGGACCATTTTTGATCTTTTGGTCTATTTTTTCTATTTTATTTTTCTTTGCTCCTCTTTTTTTTTTATAATGTCAAAGGGGGATAATGTACTGTTATATTTGTGAAGTTTATTTGTATTGTATTTTTACTGTTATATTTGTAAAGTTTATTTATATTGTATTTGTGTAGATTTTTTTAAAATAAAATAAAAAATATAAAATTATGTTTCTCCCTATTTTTAAAAGTCTTTTCTTAGTGAGGGGGAGATTAGGAAAAAATATTTTTTGTTTGTAAATTCAACTAGTAATGTTTGCCATCATCAAAAAGGGAGAGATTATTGCGACTCGAGCTTACGAGTTTTTATTTTGATGATAACAAATATTATGACTCACATCTCCTAGTATTTATAATGTATATTTATTTGTGTGAATACTAACATTTCAGGAATAGCATGGACCATCCAACAAAAAATTTAGGCTTAAGAATGGGTAGAATAGGCTACGATGTGATGATATTTAAAATTTTTATTGATGTACATTTTGATTTCTTGAGTCAAGTCTTATAAAGGTGTATGCTTGCTTGTGATTATGTACACACACACACTCAGGGGGAGTAAGATCTAGTCAAAACTAGAAGGTCAACTTTTGAACAAAGCTTACTGGATGATTTAGATCGTCTAGAACGATCTATTCATTGAACCGATCATCAAGGATGATCCATTACGACCTCAAAACGCTAACCACCATGATAATTTAGGCAAGGATTTAAGATTAAAATTTTATTCTAATCATCCTAGATGATCTAGATCATCTTGGACGATCTATGAAAATCTTGCCCAAATTAATCATGTGATTATTCAATCAAATATGCATAATTTGATATTCTGATCGTCCTTGATGAGTTGATCAAAATTTGTACTAATCGTCTCGGACTATCCTGAAATCGTCCAGAACTATTAGGTCAAATTCTGCACATCGTCCTGGATGATTCTGTGATTGTCCTGGATGATCTTTGCCACTAGAACTGATTTGGAAGGGTTTTTAAAGCCCTTTATTTAAGGCTTGTCCAAGACTTTGAAATTGTCTTTTGCAGCCATTGAGTCTTCATTTCTTTTGGAGAAAACTTGAAGAGAGAGCTTGAAAGAGAGAGAGGAAAGGGTAGAGTTTCAGAGGGAGAAGAGCCTTGGAAGGAGGATTTTCGAGGGAGTGTGAGGGGGTTTAAAGGGTTTCTCTAGCAAGTTTACACCTAAGTACCATCAGATTCTAGGGTCATCTCGATGAAAGTTTTGGGAAGAAGAAGATCTCTTTGGTGTCAAAGGACCCGGCTACTCCGCCGCACCGGAGAAGGTGGAAGTGATTTTGTATGGGCTTCTCCGCCTAGCTGTGGGGGCTAAAGGAGAGTCACTAAAGGTTTAGTGCAATACTTGGAGGGTGCCTCTGTGGAGTGGACGTAGGTCAGGTTGGACCGAATCACTATGAATATGGTGTGTTCTTTATGATTATTTTTCGTATTTTATTTTACTGCGATTAACTGCTTAGGTGAAATTTGTGATTGATCTTTTTATTATTGATTTAATTTGTTTCCGTTGTAAGATATAAAAAGATTTTTTCTTTTGTTGAAAGAAGTTTTTAAATATACAATTCACCCCCCTCTGGGTTAGCCTCGTGACTAGTTCATAAAGCTTTAACACCCATAATGAACTTTCACTATTCTAATACATCTTTTACCTTTTCTTGAGTCAAATGTACTAGAATGGATCCTGAAGCTAAGTAACCTTTCTCACACACACTCAAGGGGAGAAATTTTGTGAGTTAGAGAGTTTTTTTGTTTTGATCATATAGTATAGGATGATTCTAAATCATCTTGGATGATAGGTTAAAAATAGAAACCCTAATTAGGGCATCCCTGATTATTAAGTTATGTTAACTAATCCGTTCAAACTATATAAATTGGGGCTCATCCTTATGCTCGTGCTCTAAAGTAATTTGGTGGCAATTTAGGGTTTTTGTTCCCATCCTCCCTTCTCATTACTCCTGGCATGGTTTTTTTGCTTTTTCCTCTTTATTTTATTTATGTGGGGTTTTCTTCATCTATTTTGTACTTTGTTTTGAGGTCTCTTAAGTTTTATGGTTTTGGGAGATGACTAATCCATCATCATTTATCCCTTAGTTTTTTTTCTTTTCTTGAGGGTAGATCTCAATCCTTGAAAGATGTTTTGGCTGGCTCTTCATCTTTGGGTGCTAAGCTACCTTTTTGTGCAAACATCTTTCAAAGGGTGTCTGGCATTGATATTCGATGATGTTGTAGTTTCTCAACCTACTGCTCCTTTTACTTTAACTTCGGTTGGTAAGTTTCTTCTCTAACAACCTAATTTGGATGTTATTCAAAATTTTTTTGCTAATCTGAAACTCTCATGTTCCTTTCATATCAATTTGTTGGATCTAAGGCACATTGCTATTCAGCTCTCTAATGAACTTGATTATAGCTAGATTTTCTCTAGGAGATCCTACTATATCCAAGCATGTTAGATGCAATTTCTCAAATGGACCAAGGATTTTGATGTTCGTGAGGAATCCCCTATCGCTCCTGTGTGGATCTCCTTCTCGAATTTGAAACTTCATTTCTTTCATTCTCAAATTTTATTTGGTTTAGCATCCATTTTTTGTTGGCTTTTGTAGACGGATCAAGCTACTGCTTCTATTTCTTGTCCGTCTATGGTGCATGTAGTAGTTGAGTTGGACATATCTAAGAAACATCCTAATGAGATATGGATTGGCTTAGAGTTAAATGGTTATTTCAAAAATTCGATATTGAAAACCTACCAATTTTTTGTTCTCATTGTAAAATGCTTGGCCATGCTTTAATTGAATGCTACATGTTACATCCTCAAATTCATAAGGAGAAGGAATCCACCAAACAATCACAAGGGAATGCTGTTATTATTGTTGCTCATGATAGTGAGAATCCTAACCATGGAGTGAGTGAGGAAAACGATCCAAAATGGCAAGAAAATGAGGACCCAATACCACTTTCCATTACTCGCACTGAACCACCTTCCTCCAATGTAGATGGACCTATTTATGTACAGGGAGATAATATTAACTCTATCACTTTCTTACCTTTAGGTAGTAAAAATGTGGATGAGCAAATGTTGGCTATGACTTCTAACCAAGATAGTATTATATCACCTTTTATTACTACTTGTTTCTTAACAAAAATTTTCCTGATATGGATTTTATGTTGCTTAATAATAACTGCTCTAATACTGTGATCTCTCCCTCTATTATCAATATTTTGGAGGATGGCTAGCCTAATTTGATGGAAGGAAATGCATGTTCGGACATGAGTAGTAAAGAAAATATGGAGGATGGATATATCTCTGAGGAGGCTGAAGTGCCTCAGGAGGTAAGGCAGGTGGGCCTGCACAATGATAGTAAGCTTAATCTTAATTCTAATTCTCTTTTTCATAGTGATGCTTTTACTAATACGGATGATATGGATAATGTGTCTAAATGAATTTATAATGATGATAATGATGCTAGTTAAACCAAGTTTAAAAATAGGAGAGGTTAAAAAGCAAGAACATCATCTTTCAATCTCTTAGGACCACCCGGTCACAAACTAGTCATTAGCATTTTTTATTATGTTTAAATCTATTATTTGGAATGTTAGGGGTACTGGTCACCCTTGCTCTAGGTTAAGAGTTAAAAACTTATGTCGTATTTATAATATATCTATTATTGTTTTGCTTGAACCTCTCATTACTTCTGCTAAATTACTTAGTACTGCTAGATGTTTGGGTTTTAAGCATGCTTTCTAGAATTCTGCCAATAAGATTTGGGTCTTTTGGAAGGATCTTGTTCGGCTTGATGTTATTGGAGATTTCACTTAAGTTCTGCATTATAGTATTGATGTTTTAAATTTACCTTACTGTGCCTCGTTTGTTTATGCTACCTCTTCTCGCATTACTAGGAATGTTTTATGGGAGCAACTTACGAAATTCCAGAGTATCTGTAATTTTCCCTAGCTTGTTGGTGGTCATTTTAAGACTATTTGTAATCCCACAGAGAGTATTGGGGGATTTAGTCCTATCTATCATTCTATGCAGGATTTTAATAATATGATTATGGACTGTGATCTAATTGACATTGGTTTCTCTGGTAACAAATCTTAACAATTTTTGACTTAATTCTTTTAATTCCATTTCTGTTGAGCATCTCAGCGGGACTCTTTCTGACCACTCTCCTATGTTAATTAGTATTAAGACCTAACATATGAGTTCGTTGCCTTAATTTAGGTTTCAAAACATGTGGTTGCTTCATGACTCTGTTATGGATTTGACTCAGGAAAATTGGCAAGCCCCCTTACACTACAGGAAACTTACAAATTTCTGGCGGAATTTCCGGTGGAAATTTCTGAAGGTTCCGGCGGATTTCAAAATTTTCCAGCAAATTTCCGGTGAAAATTAATCCGACGGTAAATCGTGAGTCGAAAAATGTTTCCGGCAGACTAAATCCGCCGAAAATTTATTTCCGGCGAAATTTTTTCGTCGGAAAATTTCTCCGACGGAACCTATCCGCCGAAATACAGAATTAAAAAAAAAAAATTGGTCCCGCTCCTGCTCCCACCCCCGCTCCCGCTCCCGCTAGCCCGCCCGCGGACCCGCTCCCGCTCCCGCTCCTGCCAGCCCGCCCGCGGACCCGCTCCCACTCCCGCTAGCCCGCGAACCCGCTCCCGCCCGCCCGCTCGTGGACCCGCTCCCACTCCCGCCAGCCCACGAACCCGCTCCCACCAGCCCGCCCGCGGACCCGCTCCCGCCAGCTCACCCGCGGACCCGCTCCTAGCGCGCCTGTCCACCCTGAGATTCGATCCTGGGAGCTCACCTTCGCGCACAGCCGCTCGCGCCAGGCCAACCACTATACCAGTTTTGCAAATGTGATTAATTTGATAAATTAATTTATTTATATTAAAATGGACAGAATTTTACAATTAAAATTAAATAATTTAAATTTATTATTTAATTGATAATTAAAATAAGATATTTTTTCAGAAATTTTTATCTTCCGTCGGAAAATCCGCCGGAAAGTTCGCCGGAAAGTCCGACGGAAACAAATCTGCCAGAAAAGCCACCGGAAAGGCCGCTTAAAATGTGTCGGAAAAATTTTCTAAGTAATCCGCCGGAAATCAATCGGAAAATCCGCCGGAAATTTTTCCGCCGGAAGTCCGCCGGAAATTCCGCCGGTAATCGGAGATTTTCCTGTAGTGTTACATCCAGATAACTTTATTTTTCGTATGAAGAGATTTTGATTTAAACTCAAAAGACTTAAGCAAGTTCTCAATTGGTGGAACCATAATGTTTTCAAAAATATTTTCACCAATATTTTGAATGCTGAAGATAAAGTGAACACTATTGACCTTAACTATCAACTGTTTCCTTTTGATGATAGTTTTACTTTACTAAAGGATGCTAAAAATTGTCTCTTTAAATTACAAGCTTAGGGAGAAGCCTTTTGGAAACAAAAAGCGGTTGTGAAGCACCTTGTTGAAGGTGATAATAAGACCAAATATTTTCATGCTTTGGTTAATAGAAAACATGCCAAAAACTCCATCCATAAAATCAATCATGATGATGGCTATGTTACTGAGCATGATAAGGAAATTGCTAATTTGGTGGTTCAACATTTTCAAACCTGTTTCAATAAGGAATTTATTCCTACTCATATAGATAACCCTATATTATCCCTAACCTCTTCTCATAAGATGATAGTGTTTCCCTTTCCAAACCCCCTTCTTTAGAGGAAATTAAAGAGATTGTTTATAGCATGAATGGTCACTCTGTGGCAGAGCTTGATGGTTTTACCACTAAGTTTTTCTAGAAAGCTTGGCATATTATTAGTAATGATCTTTGTTTGGCTGTTTTGGATTTTTTGTTGGTCATACTTTTCCTAAATATTTTACTTCTACTTCTATTATTCTTATTCCCAAAAGCAACTCTATTAGTAATTGGAATGATTTTAGACCTATTAGTCTTTGCACCATTTTTAATAAGTTGCTTTGTAAAATTCTTATGAGTCGTTTAACTTCTATTCTTCCTAAAATTATCTCTCCTTTCAAATAGGTTTTGTCAAGGGGTGGGCTATTGCTGATAATATTCTATTAGCCCAAGATTTTGTAATGACTTGAATGTTATGGTGAGAGGTGGAAACAAGATCTTGAAGCTTGATATTTCCATGGCTTATGACAACATTGATTAGAACTTTCTTTACAATATTTTGCATTTGTTTGGTTTTAATTCAATTTTTATTAATCATATCAGAAAGTGCATTAAGGGATCCTATTTCTCTATTATTGTGAATGGCAAAAGCAATGGTTTTTTTTATCCTCTCATGGTTTAAGGTAGGGAGATCCTATCTCCCCCACCCTGTTCATAATTGCTACTGAGTATTTATCTAGAGGTATGGCCAATATATTTGAGAAGCACCCTAGCCTCTTTTTTAGAACCTTGTGTGGTTTTCTTATATCTTAATTATGTTTTGTTGATGATTTTATTATTTTCATGAACGCTTCTTTAAATGGGAATAATGGACTTATGGATTTTTTTTAAAATTTTGAAATTGTTAGTGGGCTTTCTCTGAATAAGCACAAGTGTTGTTTTATTGCTTCCAGCAAATTGCCTAATGATCGTATTTTGGCTATTAAAGGCTTGACTAGTTTTGTGCAAGGCCAATTGCCTATTAAATACCTTGGGGTCCTTCTCTTTAAAGGCAGAAAGAAGAATTTTCTTTTTAATGATTTGATTACTTCTGTGCAGAATAAACTTTTGTCTTGGGATGCTAATTTCCTGAGTTTTGGGGGTAGATTAGTTCTCATTAGAAGTGTTATTTATTCTCTTCCTGTTTATATTTTCCAAACTCTTCAACCCACCCATGTAGTTTGCAATAGAATTAAAAAAACATTTTAAGAAATATTTTTGTAAAGGAGATTATAATAATTCTAAAATTCTCTGGTCCTCTTGGGACAAGTGTTGTGGTGTGTTGGATGAGGGTGCCTTGGGGTGTAAGAGTTTGTATGATTTGGCCTATACTTTTTCTTTCAATTTGTTGTACAACATTCATGCTAAAGTGAGCCTCTAGGCTAAGTTTATGTTTTCTAAGTATTGTGTGGGTATGCACCCAACTACCTATTTTGTTAACAAAGGTGACTCTAAAGTGTGGCAGAGACTTTGCAAAGTTAAATGGGTGGTTGAGCCACACCTCTCTTGGGGGCTTGGTGGTGGGAACATTTTCTTTTGGTGAGACCGCTGGTTGGGGGGGGGGGGGAATCAATTGATGCCATTATTAACACTTCTTCCACTACAGTAATTAAGGTGAATAATTCTATTTCTAATAAATGTTGGGATTATGATAAACTTCTTAATGTTCTTCTTGACTTTATCATTTAACAAATTTTGAACCTTCCCCTTAACACTGATTCTAATGACTGATTATTATGCAACTTGTCCAAAGATGGGAGCTTTAGATTAAAGGATGCTTGGAATGCGTTTAGAGCCAAGAATGATGCTACTAATATTTTTTCTATGATTTGGCATAAAAGTATTCCTTCCACTGTGGCTATTTTCATTTGTAAAATCCTGCATAAGTTCATTCCTACTAATGATAACTTGATAAAAAGAGGTTTTACTTTACCGTACAAGTGCCAATGTTGTTTTCAAGTGGAGAATATCCATCATGTATTTATCTCTAGTCCTTTAGCCGTTAAAACTTGGACTTATTTTGATGATATTTTTAAATTAAATTGCTTCAATGCTAATTTGTCTATAAAAGATATGCTTAGTTCTTTGTTTATTAAGTCTAAAGGCCATATAAGAAATGCTATTCCTCCTCTTATTTTGTGGTTTTTGTGGTTGGATGTTTCTAATGGTATTTGTATGAACCATCATAGGATTGTTAAAAATGTGAACGATAAGGTGCAGGGTCTTTTTTCTGTTAATATTCTCTCTATTAAGAGTTTTTAGAATTATTTATTTGTAGCTGATGTTTTTTGTATCAGTTTGGAGGAGGCTCTTCCTCCTTTGGAACCTAGGATTTTTTACTGGCTTAAACCACCTAATAATTCTTATAAGTTGAATATTGATGGTGTTGTTATTGGTTCTACTACAGGGTGTGGTGGGGTTATTAGGGATAGTCTTGGTAATCTTATTATTGCTCTTCCGGGTCCTTTACTGAGCTATGATGAGAACCTTGCCGTTTTCTCGGCTATTCTTCATGGGATTAGATTATGTTGTTCTCTTGGTATTTCTAACATTGGTATTATAGTATTCAATGTTTAAATGCTTTTGATGATATTGTGTGTAATTATAAAACTTTTTATTTAGTGAGAGATATGAAACAGTTGTTGATCTTTTCGAACTACTCCTTCTCACATGTGTATAGGGAGGGGAATGCTTGTGCCGAGTAGCTTGCTAACTTAGGGTGTGATTTGGATGGTTTTATTGAGTTTTCTTTTTCTAATCTCCAAAATCATTTAAAAGGTCTGCTAAATCTGGATAAAATTGGTCTTCCCGATGTTAGAATTTAATGTGTTGTGCTGGTTCATTCTAATGGCTCTTGGCTATTTTGGTTTGGGAGCTAATTTTATCTGGTTGGTTTTAGTTTTGGTGGTGATGATCTGGTTTTGGTTTCTCTCTTCTCCTCCGTACATCATAGTTGAGTGTATTATGGTTATGGGCTTGAGTTGTGATTGTACTAGTTTCTATGATGACAGTTTTACTATTTTCTGCTCTCCTTCCTTCATGTGCTGGTTTGAGAATTGGTATTGGCCGTATTATCTGGCTGTGGGTATCTATGAGAGCTATGTTGAGAACTGAGGCAAGAATCACTTTTTCTATTTTTGTGTTGTTTTGGGCTTGTCTAGTGGTGGGGCTAGTAGGGCTCATACGGTGGCCATTATCTGTTATTGGGGCATGTCCTTATATCTGAGCTTTATGTTGTTGGTTGTTGGTGTTGGGTTGGGCCAAATGGGGGGATCTGCTGGTGGCATTTGTGTCTTTCATATTTTCATTTCTGTTGGTTTGGTTCTTCGTCTAGGAGCTTTTATGTCGGTAAGTGCGCTTTTCTGTGTTCCTTTATGTGTCCCTCTGTTATTGATTTTTTGTGATGTTTATCTAGGTGTGGTGGAGTATTTTTGGGGTTGGAATGAGCAACAATTGGTTTACCCAAGTGATGGATGCTGGTTTTGTGATTCCCTGAGCTAAAATAGCCTGTATCCCTATTTGGATTTTAGTTGTTGGTTCCGTTCTTGCAGGTTACCTTTCAGCCGGTTAACTGATTCCATGGCTGGTACCCCATTTCTGGGTAGTTTTGTGTCTTCTTGCTTTGTTTATGTTTTGTTTTTGCTGGATCTGAATTTATGTTTTCTCCATTGTTGTCTGAATAAATTATCTAATTTGAATGTTGTTGGTTTAAATCTGGATGACACTCTGATCATTTTTAAATAGCATAGTCCAAATTTATTTGGGAGATTGACCTACTCCGCTGGTGATATTTCCTTTTGTTTTATTATACTTTGTATTTTTTTAATTGCTATCTTTAGTGTCATTGTAGGACTTTTTTATAGGTTTTAGGAGACTAGATCTCTTTTTTGCAGGGTCCTTTTTTGACTGGCGAGGTTGAGCTGATTGTTGATTCCTGTGCCTCTTTTTTTTGTTTTAGATTATTACAAGGCTCTTTTGTACTTGTGGTTAGTGGGGATCACCGACTCTTAGGTTTCTATTTTACATTTTCTATTGTAAGCTCTTTGGAGCTCTAGCGGGCTAGCAATCCCCTTAAGGACTTGTAATCCCTTTTTTCTATCAATGCGTAGGCCACTTCTGTGGGTTTTAACCAAAAAAAAAAAGTTATGTTAACTAATCATCCGGGATGATTTGGATCATACAGGAAGATCAGTGTAAATTAGAATAAATAGTCACCGATCATAATTTTAGTAAAATTTCATAATTCAAAATTTGTTCTAATCGTACGGGATGATCCATATCATTCTGGATGCCTAAAATAATCCCTTGATTTTGGGATTAAATATAATTAAATTGACTGATCAAATTATACAGGACGATTGATAACCATAATCCTGGATGATCAAACCACTACATGGTATGACAATTAATCACCACCTATCATACAAGATGAAAATTTTAACTTTTCAACTAATCATCCTGGATGATAGCTCTACATCATACTGGATGAACCGTGTACTGCATGAGACGATAATTAATCACCAGCCATCATATTGGATAATTAGTTACCTTTCATGAACTAATTGTCCAGGATGATAGAAATATCGTATAGGAAGATGCCTTCAAATTATTTAAACTGGTCGTACAGGGAAATGTTGATCATACTGACTAAAAGGCCTATTTTGTACTAATCATATAGGATGATATTTGAATCATCTTGGATGATCTTTGCCGCCAAATTGAAATTAGGGAAATTTTTGAAGCTTCCTATTTAAGCTCTCTTAATTGCTGCTAAGCAAATCTTTTACAGTTGTTCTAACCTGAGAGAGAGCTTACATAAGGAGAAGGAGAGTTTGGGAGAGAGAGATAGAGAGGATCTTGTGAGGGGGATTTTGTGAGGGGATTCACAAAGGTTTCTACAAGAAATGATTTGACCTTCTTCTTCCTTCTTCATCCTTGGTTCCTTGGTGGCTCTGGGGAGACGATCATCATTATAAGATCCACGTTCTCTGCCTACTCTAGGAGGGAGTAAAAGGATTGTCATTTTCTCTACCTATTCTACGTGGAAGTAAAAGGATTTTCGGTTCTTTGCCTTCACCAGGAGGGCAAAAAAGGATTCAAGGTTCACTGCCTCATCAGGTCAGTGGAAAGATTTTGTAAGGGCTTCTCTGCCTTGTTGTGGGAGCAAAAGAAGAGACATTAACTTATTAGTGCAATACCTGGAACGGGAGGTTCTTTGGAGTGGATGTAGGTCATATTTGACCGAACCACTATAAATCTGCTGTGTTCTTTCTACTTATTTTTCTGCATTTATTTTCACTTATTTCTTTCATCTGATATATGATTGAAAACTCTAATTTTGATTATTTGCTTTCGCTTAAATTGATTGTGTTTAAAATATTCAAAAAGATTTCAAAAATATTTTTTTGTTTAAAGAATTTTTAAAATACCAATTCACCCCCCCCCCCCCCCTTGGTTAGCCTCGGGCTAGTTCTATAGGGCTTAACACTCCTCACGAACTTTCATTTTTTAGGTTGGGGAATAATACCCATGAAGTTATTTTTCCTCTCATTATAAGTAGTAAAACCATGGCTTTTATTAATCATTGTTGTTTTGGTGGAGTTAGCTATGATCAGCTAGAATTCTGTTGTGAATATTCAGTAACATTTTAAAAAAAATTGATAATTTTGTGGTGGTTTAAACCATCACAATTCTTGAGATTTAGTGGTATTTTAAAGCGCCACTTTTAGTAGCAATTTTAACCACTGGTGAATCTAGCTTTGCTATTTTGCTTCCTCCACTGTTGCTAAACCACTGCGAAACCATTTGCAGCGAACTGCAATTATGACAATTTTGCTGCAATTTTTGAACCATTGCAAGAATTTTTTGTGGTGATTAAAATTGTTGTCATAGATTAAATTATGCGCTGCAAAAGCCAAATTTTTAATAGTAAATATAATACAATATTAAATGAGTTATGACCAAATTTTCCAATGGACATAATTCAAAATCATGATTAACTTGTGAAATTCTTATGACTATTTTTATATTGTTTATTAATTAATTATAACTCATAGAGTTTTAATATATAAAATTTATGCAAAAAATGTGAACATTAATGGGTCATTAAAATTTTATTATTTAAGTACAATAAAATTGAAAGGCTTGGCATTATTATTAGAAGATTAAATGAAGGGCTATGATTTCGTATGGGAAGAATTATAAGCCCTTCTTATAATAGTTGATACATCATCAAAAAAATTATCTTGATTGGGCACGAATCTTGAGTCAAAATCAAGTTAGAAACTCTAAGTTCGAGTAGGTTGTTAAACCTAATGTAATTGTCCCAAGGCTAACCAAGAGGGGGGGTGAATTGGTAAATTAAAAATTATCTTGGTATTTTAGAAAATCAATTCTTAAAAAAAATATTATAATAATAATAGATTTTCTAAAAATAATTTTTCAACCATAAAAAATTAAAAATGCAAAAAATAAAATGTGGTAAAAAGTAAAGAACAATGACACCCAATTTTATAGTGGTTCGGTCCAACATGACCTACGTACACTCCTTGAAGACTCCTTCTCCAGGTATTGCACTAAACGCTAGTGACTCTCCTTTAGTCCCTACAGTAAGGAGGAGAAGCCCTTATAAAAACCTCTCTTCCACCAATCCGGTGCGGTAGAGAATCATCATTCTTTTTCACCCTCCTAGTGAAGGCAGAGAACCCACCATCCTTTTTCACCCTCCTGTTGATGGCAGAGTACCAACATCCTTTCTCACCCTGTTAGTGACGGTAGAGAAACAACGTCCTTTCTCACCCTCCTGGTGATGGCAAAGTACCGATATTCTTTCTCACCCTCCTAGTGATGGTAGAGTACTGACTTCCTTTCTCACGCTCTTGGTGACGGTAGAGTACCAGATCGCCTTTGAAAATCTTCTTTCAAGATGCTTCAAGGAAGTATGGAGGAACTTTTAAGAAAAAACAAGTGATTCTTACCTTTGGGCAACCTTGTGAATCCCCTCAGAAATCTCTCTCACTAGAACTCTCACTCTCCAATTTAAAAATACTTTCTCTAACACTCTCCAAGTACACACTCAAGCGAAATTCAAAGTCTGATCAGTGAGTGTTAGTTTTTTGGACTCTCCAAGTACACACTCAAGAGAAATTCAAAGTCTGATCAGTGAGTGTTAGTTTTTTGGACTCTTATATATGAAGGACAAGAAAAACCATCCAGAAAACTAAAAAATTTCAAGTTAAACATACATGGATCGTATAGTATAATCATACTTCATACATACGAATAGGTCAAAAAGTGATGTACGATACTGTACGAACCTAATTTTGTACTATGTTTAATGTCTGTTCGAACATATATCATACAGTACGAATAGTTCAAAATTGAACCCTTTTTTCTATACAATCATGTATGAACCTCATTTCATACTCTGATCAGTTTCTATACAAACCAATATCATACAGTATGATCTATTCAATGATTGGTGAATTCATACAGGATGAACTTGTATGCACCCATTTCTTACTCTGACCGGCGTACGGGATGAACTGGTACGAACCTAGTTAAGATCGTACGGGACAAACTGGTACGAACCTAATTTTGTACTCTGATTGGCGTCCAGGTCGATCACATTTTATACATTATGATCAATTTAAAAAAAAAACTAGTCCCAATTTTATTAACTCCATATTGAGAGTAACTTAGTCAAATTTTCCAGTATGATTCCAAATTATACAGAACGATTAACTTTAAAAATTAAAAGTGCTATCTCACTCCTCTAGTATGTGTGTGCACGGTTACCCAATTACAATCACACTCTCTCAAACTCAAGAAAAAATAGAAACAGTACAGACTTTAATTACAAGAACCCTAATCTAATCTATCTTGAAGTCTTTGGCAGCCTGGAGTATGATTTTCGTGAAATGTTAGTACACACTAGTAATATAAACAAAATATATCCAATAAATGTTAAGAGAAATAGTAATCAATACAATAATATTTTGGTACCATCTAAAACTCACATGATATAAAAATATAGTTTTGAAAACTAAGTTGTAACAATCTCTCCTTTTTTTATAATGAAAAAATAATTATTGTTTGAGTTAACACTTAAGCAAATTTCTCTCCTAACCTCCCCCTCAATGAATGGCTAGTTTAAAATATGGGAGTCCAATGAAAATCAAAATGAAAATCAAAACCAATCAAAACTAAAATCATAAACACAATACATAACACAATAACACAATACACACAATAACATAATACAAATAAAAATCACACAATAAATAACAACAAATCATACACACATACATTAAACAATCGCATACATTAACCAATGCAAAAACAAACAAAACATCAAATTATAAACATCAAACAATAACATGACTCCCCATTTTGACAACAACAAAAAGGGAAGTACCTCTTGAAAAGATAGGTTTTTGAAGAACAAATCAAAACATTGGAAAAAGAAGAAAAAGATTTTAAAGTAATTGCAAATACAATATTAACTTCCTAATGATTTTTTAAAAAAAAAACTCACATTCTAAATCAAAGAACAACTAAGATAAGAAAATTCAACCAAGTTCAGTGTTCGTTCTAGACAAATCAAATAAACATAATTATTACAAAAATGATGAAATTAAGATTAATCAATTTCTTATTTAATAGTGAAGAATATTGCCAATTATATGGATTTCTATAATAGATAGAATGACAAAGGAAAACCAATATAAAATTTTCAATTGGCGATATTGTGCAGCTTTTTAATATTGTATGGCACACTTTGTGCATCTTTTCAGTTTTAGCTTATTTTATGCCTCTTTTGACTTTGGTGAACATTGCGCATCTTTTTATTCGGCATGTTTTGTACATCTTTTAAAATTTCCAGGCTTTCCAATGTCAATAGATTTTTAACATAAATTCCAATAATTAACAAATATAAACACATTGAAAAAGAAATATAATAAAAATAAAGCATCAGCTTTGCAACAATTTTAGCTAAATAATACTTGTCTATAAGAACATGAAATTGATCTTCTAATCTATATCTAGTCATAATGTAATTTAAAATTTTGAGAGATTAAATTTTGTAAGGAAATTAATTTATATAGCAAAGTAATTAAAAATTCAATTCTACTAATCAACTATTAATAATTTAACTTCAAAAACATAAAATAATTCAAGACGAGTAATTTCACATCTAGTCAAAACATCATTCCATTTAGCACTTATAAAACTTACATTCATACATCATATCATCAATACATAATCCAACTAAGGAAAGAGCAAACACAAACCATAGCATGGATAAGCCAATCCATTCAATCAGTACATAAACTCATAGCAAGAAGAGCCACAATATGAAGACACCAACACATGAAATCTAAAAATAAAACATCACAACTGGTACAATAGAAAGATCGCAATTAGAAATCGGAGGGACCCTGGTCTACAGGTGGTTGAGGGTTAAACAACATAAAGTAGCTATTGATTGTAGCTACATCTGTATTGACCGTGTCTAATTCCCATTAGATCCAACCCATGCCTCATTGTATCTTGCATCCTGTTGGTTCAGGTGATTCTCAATTTGATCAAAGTGTTGATAAAAGTGAGTTTCCATTTTATCGAAATGCTAAACCATTTCTTGGTAGAAATTTTGATCGGGTTTAGGTGTAGGTGCTCCTCCTTTTCCCTCAGAATCTTCTTCCTCAGAACATCCATCCCTCCCAATGAGTGCACGGAGAGAGGCATCGGTAAAGTAAATGGAAGTTTATTTGAAGGTTCAGGATGGATCAGGCTATATTTCTTTTCCAGAATATAAGTAATCAGGTGTCCTGAGGCCCCATTTTTCTTTCTTCTATTATGAGGAAGTCCAATATAAAAAAGTTTGCAGATAGTCCATAATTAATTGGGCTTCATCAATAGGAGTTTTGGTCATGATCAGGTATGTGACGGTGGACAAGAGAGGATTCATATTCATACGATCACCATCTTTAAGAATTATAGAGGTTCTCAAAATGTGCTGGATGATCCTAGCATTCTGGTTTAGGGTATAGACACGAGGAAGATGACTCACTTTTTAAATTCCTCTAAGAGTTAGATTTACATCTGTCCAATCATAATTTGCTCTCAAGGTCATTATATATGCTCTAACTCCTACAGTCCTAAGGTGAAGAAAATTTCCTAGATCTTCCTTGGTTATCTCAACTCGTTGCTTAAACACAAAAGAGGTCATCCTAGTATCATCTTCATCCATTTTAATATTTGCAAGGAACATTTGAAAAGTTTCTTGATTATAGGCATAAATTAAGCTAAGGATAAGGGAAAACTAGGTTGAGGCAAATAGAGGCATGACAGAAAAATGGATGTCATTCTGAATGAGGAGTCGAGAAGGGGTTGTTTTGGCTGCAAAATACCTATCAAAAGCATCCTCATTTTCCTTAGAGGGGAAGTTGTCATCCCTACGAGATCGAGAGGATGAGCCCCTAGAAGTGCGAGGTCATTTACTACCATTGGACATCCCTAAAGTTTGGACTCGAGAAGGTTTGAAAATAGAAGAGAATGTGAAGAAAAACTTATCCAAGACCTTTCTATTTAAAGAAAAAATGACTTATCATGCAGTATGAAATTTAGACCGTATGTATGATTTTGAAATTGTATGGGACAAAAAATATTTCATACATACGAATGGAAATGGCCAAAAATGAAATGACTTTTTGTAAACTACTACGCCCGAGGAGTCATTTCGTACAGGCCTTTTGACCACACGATCGTACAAACAAACTGGTGTTCATCTGGTATGATCAGAATATTAAGGATCATTCTGTAATAGTTAGGTTCATCCACATGAGAAACTGACAAATGGATCGTCTAGATGAATTGGGATTTTGTATGTAGAATTTGTAGTTAATAACTAACTTTTTGAAAAATAGCATCCCCAATCATACAGACGAAAAATAATGAATCGTATAGTATGAATACATATTCATACAGTACAATCGCCATTGAAAACACTGTCATGCATGCTTAACACAGAAAAAATATAATGTAAATGCTACACAATTCGTACAGTATGAAATGAAATTCATACAGTACAAAGAGAACACTTAGAACATATGATAAACTGAGAACCTTTTCAAAAATTAATCACTCAAGATCAAATAACATGCTACCAGTAAAATAAAAAGTAAAGAGAAACATAGAATTAACAAAAGAAAAATAACCAAAAATAAACAAAACAAACAAAACAAAAGAAAAACATTCAAATATACAAACTCTGACAAACAACCTAACAAAATAAACAAACACACCAATACATTACAAATAAAATTTACAGATATTCAATTTAAGCATAAAGATCAATCACACATAATCTAGTTCTTAAGGTGCTAAACATGTCAAAAGCCAGCGATTTTGTGAAAATATCTGCAAGTTGATTCTCTATAGCAATATAATGTAATTCGATTTCTCCTTTAGCTACAGGATCTCTAATGATGTGATGCCTAATTCAATATGCTTTGTTCTAGAATATTGAATAGGATTATTTGAAATCCATATGGCACTTGTATTGTCACAAAAAATTGGAATAGTGCCAATAAAAAATCCTAAGTCAATCAATTGTTATTTTAACTAAAAAACATGTGCCACACAACTACCTAAGGCAATGTATTATGCTTCAGCAGTAGAAAGGGCTACTGAATTCTATTTTTTGCTAGGCCAAGAAACTAGAGTTACTTATGAATTGACAAGTTCCAAAAGTACTTTTTCGATCAATGCTGAATCGAAATATCTAATGATTTAAAAAGAAGAGCTATTCTTAGGATACCAAATCCCTTAGTTTTGAGTTCCGAAAAGATACCTTAAAATTCTCTTAATAGCAGTCAGATGTGATTCCTTTAGATTAGCTTGAAATCCAGCACACAAATAAACTCTAAACATGATATCTAGCTTGCTAGGAGTCAAGTAAAATAATAATTCAATTATTCCTCTAAATTTCTTTTGATCAATAGATTTTCTCTTAGGATCCTTATCTAACTACACTGAAGAACTCATTAGTGTACTTACTGGTTTAGCATTATCCATTTCATATTTCTTGAGGATGTCCTTAACATAGTTTGACTGACTAAGAAATATTCTTTCCTCATTTTGCTTTATGCTAAAACCAAGAAAATAACTCAAATCACCCGTCAAACTCATTTCAAATTCATTACTCATTATCTTTGAAAATTCATCACAAAGATTTTTATTGGTAGATCCAAACAAGATATCATCAACATATTTTTGAACAATGAGTATGTCATCTCCTACCCTTTTAAGAACACACTTCCTTTAAAAAATGGTCTTTCTAATAGGAAAGTGCTTAAACTCTCTACCAAGCCCTAGGTTCTTGTTGTAGTCTTTACAATGCCTTTTTCATTCTAAACACATGATTTGGGAATTTTGAATTTTCAAAACTTGAAGGTTGCTCATCATAAACACTCTCTTATATCACCCCATTAAAAAAGGCACTCTTGACATCCATTCGATACAATTTAAAACCTTTAAAATAGGCAAAGGCTAGTAAAACCCTTATTGCTTCAAGTCTAGCTATAGAGACAATCATTTCTTCAAAATCAATTCCTTCTATTTGATTATACCCCTTGTCCAACAATCTTGCCTTATTTCTAATCATGACACCTAAATTATTCATTTTATTTTTGAACACCCACTTAGTTCCAACAACACTTTTATCTTTAGGCCTTTCACTCAATTCCCAAACATCATTTCTAAAAAATGATTCAATTCTTCTTGCACAGCCAAAAACTAAAATTCATCGAAAAGTGCTTGATTTATATTAATGGATTTAATCATTGATATAAAGGCAGAATAGTTGACTTCTTTACTAAGTCCATGCCTAGTTCTAACACCCTCACTAGGTTCAACTAAAATTAATTCTTTAGGGCGACTCTTAGAAAATTTAAATTCTCTAGGCAAAGGGTTTTCCATCTCAACATTTTCTTCAAACTTTATCTTTTTAATTTATTGGGAGATATCTTCATTATGATCTTCTTCCAAGCTTGGCTCTTCCAAAATGCCAGATTCATCAAAAACTACATGTGTAGTGTCCTCAATTATCAAAGTTCTCTTGTTTAAAACCCTATAGGATTTGCCAAGAGTATAATATCATAGAAAAATTCCTTTATTAGATTTAGGATCAAGGTTTCCTTTAGGAATTTTACCATTATTATGAATAAACACCTTACATCAAAAAACATACAAACGTGAAAGGTTAGGTGTTCTACCCTCAAGAAGTTTGTATGGTGTTTTGTTTAACTTGGATCTAATGTTCACCCTATTCAGAACATAACATGTTGTACTAACTGCTTCAGGCCAAAAATATTTTGGAAGTGAATACTCTGCCAACATGTCCCTAGCAGCTTCTACAAAAGTTTTAGTCTTTCTCTCAACAACCCCATTCTGTTGAGGGGTCCTAGGTGCTAAAAAATTGTGACCAACTCCTTGTTCTCTAAAAAAATCTTCAAATTTTTTATTTTCAAACTCTCCTACATAATCACTTTGAATTGATAAAATTTCACACCCTAATTTTCTTTGAATCCAAGTATAAAAACTTTTAAATTCATGAAATGATTCACTCTTATGAGATAAGAATTTGACCCAAGTGAATCTTAAAAAATCATCAATGATTACAAACCCGAAAATTTTACCTCATAGACTTACAGTACTAACAAGTCCAAAAAGATCCATATAAATAATTTCTAGAGGTTTACTAGTTCTAGGATCTTTAATTGAATGAAAGGAGGACTTCAACTATTTTCCTAATTGACATGCATCACACAGGTAATTGTTAGTAAGGTCTAATTTAGGTATTCCTCTAACCAACTCTTTTTGGGTATTCCTAAGATTTTTAATGCTTGAGTGACAAAGTCTTCTATGTCATAACTATGATTCATCAGTGCTTATTTTGAGATAAAATGCATTAGAAGATTTAACAAAATTTAATTGAAGCATATATATGTTATTTTACCTATTACCATGCAACATATCAATTCCATTTTGGCTTATAATGCAGCATGTGCGAAAAAATTTAACACTATAACCTTTTTCTCATAGCTGACTAATACTCAATAAATTATGTTTCAAGCCTTCAACCATTAAAATATTCTCAATAAAAAAATTATTTTTATTCCCAATCATACCTGTACCTTCCACTTTCCTTGTGGTATTATCTTCATTATTTCCATGCCTCCATTCTTGGCTTATAACATTATAAATTGATTTGCATCTCTAGTCATATGCTTAGAACAACTACAGTTAAGGTACCAAATGCTCTCACAAGATCTGGTATGAGAGCATTTCTATAAAAAGATCAAACGTTAGACTTGGGAATGCAAACAAGTTTGGGTTCACCTCTTGACAATGATAAACCAGATGCATGTATGATATGCAGTGATTTATGCACCTTAGCTCTGTACACAAGATGTCCTTTATGATGAATAGTATATGTGTGGGAGATGTGTCCTAACATTCCATATGAATAATATTTCATCAAAAAAAGGATTTTTTAATCTATATGAGTTATAATGTCTCTTCCTAGGCTTTGTACTTGTATACTTCTCATTAGATTTATAAAATTGTTCAAGTGTGAGAATTGATTTATGTTCTAAAATAGCATTCAATTCTATTTCTAGATATGAATTTCTATTTTCCAATATTGAAATTTCCATTCTCAAATCAATTTTCCTATGTTCAGCTTCTTCCAAAAAAACTTTACAAACATTTTCAAATTTACTGTGTGATGATTTCAATAGTTCATACTTTTTGTTCAAATCATCGATTTCATACAATAAGGTCATGTGGTTGCTATCAATTTATGCATGATCATTCCTAAGGATTTCATACTTTTTTTGTAAATTTAAAAATTATATGTTCAACTTAACATGCATCTTTTTATGTTTTCTATATGCAGTATGGATTTTCTTAGAAACTTCAAATAACTCATCATAGGATAAATCACATACCTCCTCTTGATCTGAGTGATCAAGATTGTCTACCATTATACACAAGTTAGTGACTTCTTCCTCTACTTCTATTTCTGAGGTATCTGAAGTTGAGTGTGCCTAGAATGCTCTTTACAGCCTCTTCTTGCCCTTCCTTACATTGGTTTTCTCCTCAACCTTCTCCTTGCTAAGGTTGGCTTTGACATTAGGGAAATTAGATTTAATATATCCAGGATTCCTGCATTCATAACAAATTACATCATTAGAAGCTTTTGCATTTTTGTGGAACTTACTTTTATTCCACTACTGACGTCTCCTTTCCTTTCTTCTTAAGAAACTTTTGAATTACCTCATCATCAGTGCAATATCATCTTCATCCTCAGACTGTGACTGATCACTCTCTGAGTCATCCCCTTTCAACCCAACATTTTTCTCTTTTCGCTTATCACATGCATCAATCTATCTCTGAGTCACTCCTTGCTCGTAAGTAATTAGTATCCAAGAAGATTATTAATGGAATAAACATTTAAGTCCTTTGACTCAATTATGATAGTTATCTTTGCATCATACATAGTAGGTAAAAAATATAGGATTTTATTTACTTTTTAAGAATTCATTAGTTCCCTGCCTAAAGCAAGCAACGAGGTGACTATCTGTGTAAAACGAGTATACATGTCACTAATTGATTCGTTTGGTTTTGTGCAAAAAAGTTCATAGTCATATAATAAAATGTCCAATCTAGATTGTTTCACCTCATTAGTTCCTTCATATGTAATGTAAAGTCTATCCCAAATTTCATTTCCAAATTTATAGGTTGAAACACGCATATAGTTTTCAGATTTAAGAGCACAGAAAATGCTATTTAAACATTTTAGGTTTAGCTGTTCTAAATATTTTTCCTCTAATGTCCAATCAGCAAATGGTATTTCAATTCTAATGCCATCAACAAGTCTAGTAGAAGAAGTATAACCATCCTGTACTAACATCCACATGCAATAGTCAAGTAATTACAAAAAAAGTAGACATGCTAGTTTTCCAAAATTCAAATGGAATCTTATCAAACAAAGGTTTTCTAGTGATCGAATATCCTTCAGGAGTATTATGGTTTCCAAAATTAGCCATAATCATTTTTCAAAAAGTAATCTAAACTTTAATTTTTGAAATAGGCTCTAATACCACTTGTAAGTTCGAGTAGGTTGTTAAACCTAATGTAATTGTCCCAAGGCTAACCAAGAGGGGGGGGGGGGGGGGGTGTGAATTGTTAAATTAAAAATTATCTTGGTATTTTAGAAAACCAATTTTTTAAAAAATATTATAATAACAATAGATTTTCTAAAAATAATCTTCTAACTATAGAAAATGAAAAATGCGATAAAAGCAAAGAACGGAAGACACCAAATTTTATAGTGGTTCGGTCCAATAAGACCTACATCTAGTTCTTGGAGCCTCCTTCTCTAGGTATTGTACTAAACACTAGTGACTCTCCTTTAGCCACCTCAGCAAAGCGGAGAAGCCCTTACAAAAATCTCTTTTCCACCAACCTGGTGCGGCAGAGAATCGTCATTCTTTTTCACCCTCCTGGTGAAGGTAAAGAACCCACTATCATTTCTCACCCTCTTGGTGATGGCAGAGTACCAAGATTCTTTTTCACCCTCCTGGTGACGGCATAGTACCGACGTCCTTTCTCACCTGCCTAATAACGGTAGAGATTTACATCCTTTCTCAC
Organism: Dendrobium chrysotoxum; assembly: GCA_019925795.1. NCBI lineage: Eukaryota > Viridiplantae > Streptophyta > Magnoliopsida > Asparagales > Orchidaceae > Dendrobium > Dendrobium chrysotoxum. Next base: position 56,821,741 of record CM034308.1, on the reverse strand, counting down.
CCTACTGGTGACGCCAGAGTATCAATTTGCTTTCTCACCCTCTTGGTGATGGCAGAGTATCAGATTACCTTTAAAAATCTCCTTTCATAATGCTTCAAGGAAGTAGGGAAAAACTTTAAGGAACAAGCAAGAAATTCTCACCTTTGGGCAACCTTGTGAATCCCCTCACAAATCTCTCTCACTAGATCTCTCACTCACCAATTCAAAAACACTTTCCCTAACACTCTCCAAGTGCACACTAAAGAGAAATTCAAAGTCTGATCACTACGCGTCAATTTTTTGGACTCTTATATATGAAGGATAAGAAAAATCATCCAAAACACTAAAAATTTCAAGTTAAATGTAGTTGGATCGTACAGTACAATCATACTTCATATGTACGAATAGGTCAAAAAGTTATGTACGATGCTGTACGAACCTGCTTTTGTACTCTGTTTAACATCTATACGAACCTATATCATATAGTATGAATAGTTCAAAACTGAACCCTTTCGTTTGTACAAACATATACGAACCTCATTTCATACTCTGATTAGCATCTATATGAACCAACATCGTACAATACGATCTGTTTAAAGATTCATGAATTCATACAAGAAGAACTTGTACGCACCAATTTCATACTCTGAGCATCATCCATGATGAACCCACTTTATACAGTATGATAACTTAAAAAATTATTAAGTTCGTATGGGATAAACTGTACAAACCTAATTTTGTACTCTGATTGGCGTCCGGGATGATCACATTTCATATACAGTATGATCGGTTTTAAAAAAAAATAAGTCCCAATTTTATTAACTCTGTATTGGGAGGAACTCATTCAAATTATCCAGTATGATTCCACATTATATAGTATAACTAGCTTTTAAAATTAAAAGTTTTGTCTCACTCCCCTAGTGTGTGTGCACGGTTACCCAATTACAATCACACTATTCCAAACTCAAGAAAAAATAAAAATAGTAATAACTTTAATTATAAGAACCCTAATCTAATCTATTATGAAGTCTTTGGTAGTTTGGAGTATAACTTCCCTGAAACATTAGTACACATAAGCAATACAAACAAAATGTATGCAATAAATATTAGGAGGATCACTAATCAATGTAATAATATTTTGGTATCATCAAAAACTCACATGATATGAAAACATAGTATAGAAAACTAAGTTGCAACAAACACTTCCAAAATTAAAATAAGGACCATTTGAATGCCGATTTCAGCAAACTTATAGTTAAATTGAATGTCTCGAAAATACAAACGCAACGACACCAAATTTGACTCAAGCCAAGCCCAAATGGGTCTAAATCAATGGCTTGAAGCAACATTAGAAGGTTTGAACAACAATTTGGATTACCAAATAGTTTAAAAAAAAATGCTTATAATCAAATTGAGTGGCTCGACGAGATGAATTTAATGAGTCCAAGATCTTGGAATTCTGACATTACAAAGACCTTCAAATGTCTAACGAATGGTCCACGATCAAGGGATTCAACGTCGGCCATCCATCCAAACCACTACCCACTTAACCTTGATCTTCTTCCTATTTATAGGCACTGTCACTCTACGAAATATTTAAATAGACCTCTCCTTTCCCATGAAAAGGGACCTTGAAGCCAAAGGAGAAAAGAGAGAGATCAGAGATCGTTCTTGCCACCTTGCTCCTCCTTGACCACTACCGGAGTTCTTCCAGACCACCACCTGATGCTCAGAGTTCCACTAGATGACCTCCTGATGCTCGGAGTTCCATTGAACCACTACCACAAGCCCGGAGTTCCACTGTACCATCACATGACGCCCTGAGTTTCGTCGAACAACAACCTAAGGCCCTAAGTTCCACCAAACCACCGCCTGACGTCCTGAGTTCTATCAGACTACCACCTGAGGCTTGGAGTTCCACCTGACCACCACCTGAGGCCCAGAGTTCCCCCAAACCACCACTTAAGGCCTTGAGTTTCACTGGAAAACTGCCTGACTCCCTGAGTTTCACTGGACCACCATCTAATGCCCTGAGTTCTGCCAAACCACCGCTTGTTGCCTGGAGTTCCGCCAGACCACCACTTAAGGCCCGGAGTTCCACTGGACCACCACCTCAGGCTTGAAGTTTCCCTGGACCACCGAATGATGCCCTGAGTTCCTCCAAACCACCGCTTGATGCCTTGAGTTCTATCGGACACCCACCTGACACTCGTAGTTCCACCAGACCACCACTTGAGGCTCTAACTTCCATCGGATCATTGCTTGATGCCCTGAGTTCTATAATACCACTGCTTGAAGCCCTGAGTTCTATCGGACCACCGCTTGACACCCAGAGTTACACCAGACCACCACCTGACGCCCTGAGTTCTATCGTGCCACCACCTAACACCTGGAGTTAAATCAGGCCACCACTTGAAGCTCATAGTTCTGTTGGATCACCACCTGATGCTTGGAGTTCCACTGGACCACCACTTGACACTTGGAGTTCCACCGGACCATAACCTAATCCCTAGAGTTCCACCGGACCACCACCTGAAGCTCAGAGTTCTGCCGGACAACCACTTAATGCCCAGAGTTCCGTCAGACAATTGATAGACAGTGAAGTTCTACCTATTGACGCCCAAACTCCCTAGTGACATCAAACTTTCATCCCCATTTGGCTCTAGGCTACAACCATATGGTTGACATTTGTAATATGATCGCCCTCAAGAATAAGTCAACCTGCTGTACGCAACTAAAATTCTCGTGGAATTATTTTCAACTAGGCTAGGCCCCTTGATTTTTCCCCCTTTTAGGGATTTCCATGTAAAAATCTTATGTTCTCTATATATGAGCTTAATATCCATATAATGCTAAGACATAAAATTATAACTCTATCGCCGTGTATATTATAACACGCAATAATTGGTGTCGTCTGTGGCAAACTTCAATCCAACTATCCTAAGAACCACTTCAATGGTTAACAGGTGTAGCCATTATATCTTTGGAGCCTCTCGCTTCAACTCACGTTAATCCAAGAATTATTCCATGAACTAGGGACATTAGGCATTAGCCTCTTTTCACCCCGATGGGAAAAACCCTGCCAGAGAAGGGACATCAGGACCATCATTAGAAGATCACATCCAAAAAATGGAAGTATCTCAGAATGAGATCCTTCAACTGCTATGAGAGACTTGAAAACTGGTAGTAGCACCCCAGGAGGATATTCTTCTCCCCTGAGATCCACAACGGGTTAGAGAGGTTCCACCAGAACATCTTCATATTGAGATTCCTCTTCCTCCGCCAAGGATGCATCCTCTGACACACCAAGATAATTTACTTACTAACACAATAAGCTCTACCCATCCTTCGCATACAGGTCATCAACCTTGCATTCCTCCGGATAACCCCGAGGACTTAGCCTGACTGCACATTACTGAGCTCCCTTGCCACGCCCTACGGCATGAACTTCAAAGATTGGTTTGAGAAGAGTTTTCTGTGTATGAGCTTGATATCCATACTATGCTAAGACATAAAATTACAACTCTAACATCACATATATTGTAGCCCGCAGTAGTTGGCGCCGTCTATGGTAAACTTCAATCCCACTGTCCTAAGAACCACTTCAATGGCTAACAGGTGTAGCCATCATATCTTGGGAGCCTCTCACTTCAACTCACATTAATCCAGGAATTATTTCATGAACTAGGGACGTCAAGCATTTGTCTCTTTTCACCGCAATAGGAAAAACCCTGTCAGAGAAGGGACATCAGGACCATCATTAGAAGATCACATCCAAAAAATAGAGGAATCTCAGAATGAGATCCGCCAACTCCTATGAGAGACTTGACAACTGGCGGTAGCACCCAAGGAGAAGATTCTTTTCCCCTGAGATCAACCACTGGTTAGAGAGGTTCCACTGGAACATCTTCATGTCGAGATTCCTCTTCCTTTGCCAAGGATGCATCCTCTAACATGTCAAGATAATGAACTTACTAACACAACAAGCTCTACATATCCTTCACGTATAGGTCAACAACCTCACATTCCTCCTGACAACCTCGAGGACTTAGCCTGACTGCATATTATTGAGCTCCCTTACAGCGCCCTATGGCATGAACTTCAAAGATTGGTTTGAGAAGAGTTTCTTAAGGGATGTGTAAGACATTCTCTTCATCCGTGGGACTTCCAGGAGTCCTCACCCCTAACTAAAGCCATCCTTCAACACCCCATTCTAGCAGGATTCAAACTATTGAACATAGATCCCGATAATGGGACATCAGATCCATACAAGTATATCAATTAGTATAGAACCATTATGCATATCCAACGAGCCTTAGACGTGATCCTCTGCCAGGTTTTTCCTACCACCCTCAAAGGGTAAGCTCAAACATGGTTCTATTCTCTTCGAGCTAGAACCATTCCAATGTTCATCAAATTGGCTAAAGTGTTCATTGAACAATTTGTTTCCAATCAGAGAATGATTAAAGATTCTTCCCACCTCTTAAGATTTTGCCAGAATGAAAGTGTGTCCCTTAAAGAATACTTTTAAAATTTTTTTACTAAGGCTCGACAAATTCTAGGAGTGGATCCCGAATTAGTTAGAGAAGTTTTCCTTGGAGGGTCTCATCCTGACCCCTTTTACTCAGCAGTCATGTGAGACACAGTTCATTTATACACTGATCTAATCCATCACGTAAAGGAACAAATATTTTTCGATGAAGCCATTAATGCCCATAGGAAGCAATTTGAGCAAACTCTTGGAAAGCATAAAATTACCCCTATAATGGATGACTCATTCTCAGAACAAAAGATAACCTACCTCTTAGACCCCTAGTGCCACGATGTGAGTTTCAGCAAGAATATGGGTATACACCACTCCATGCCCCTCGAGCAAAATTGTTGATCGCTATCCAAGATCAAGATAAGATAATATGGCCAAATACTTTAAAGCTGAACATAGGAAATCAGTAACAATACTGTCATTTCCACTGTAGTCGTGGACACACTACTGAAGCTTGTAGATATCTCAAGGATGAGATCAAGAGCTTGATCCCGTAATTCATTCAAAACCCACCTACTCGAGATAAAGTTGGTCCCATTAGGGGGAAAAATAAATAACAACAAAGATAACTAGTGAATAATATTCAAATGGTTGGTGAGATTAAATGATCATGCAGTTTATGCATTTGTGTTAATAATACTACCCATCCTATTTCATCATGTCTCTTTTATATTAAGTAGGATGTCACTCTGATATCCCTAGCATTTTTTTACAAGTTAAATATTATGTATTTAGCATAGTGTAACTCTTGTATCCCTATGTTGTACTAGGGAGTTATTGTATTATCTTACGTAATATAGTGGTGTGTTGTTATTTCAATTTTGATGTAGTCTCCTTCTTTAAAAAGGATAAAAAATGATGATAAAAATTTATAACAAATCTAATATCTCTACCCATGATATGAGAAATACGCAATCTTTATTGCATCTCAATCTCTGGATGACTAATCCCAGGTGGATTTGATCTGACCTCCTCCATATAGGTTAACATCATCGAGCAACGCTCTAACATATAACCTCAAATAGGTAAAACATCATAGGAGGATGTCAATCAAATCTTAAATCCTTAATTCAAGAAATACACAATCTTTATTACATCTCAATCACTGGATGATCAATCCCAGGGGGATTTGATCTGATCTTTTCCACATAGGTTAATATCACCAAGTACTGCTCTGACATACAATCTCAGATAGGTCAAACATCCTAAGAGGATGTCAGTCAAATCTTAAATCCTTGATTCGAGGAATATGTAATCTTTATAGCGTCTCAATTACTGGATGATCAATTCCAGGGGGATTCAATCTGACTTCTTCCACATATGATAACATCATCAAGAAGCCCTTTGACGTCACACAATAGTCCTTTTGACCATCATCCCTGGACAATAATCCTTTTAACCTCTATCATCCACTACAGTCCTTTCGACCTCTACCGCCAACTACGATCCTTTTAACCTCTGATGCCCGTCTTCTACGGTCCTTCCGACCTCTATCACCAGACTACAACCCTTTTGATCTCCGTTACCCATGAACTATGGTCCTTCCGGCCTCCATCACTAGACAACGATCTTTATAACCTCTGTTGCCCTCTAACTATGATCTTTCCAATCTTTATCATTCGCTGACTACGTTCCTCCCTGACTACAGTCACCCACAAAATTATGGTCCTTTCAACCTCATTGCCAGATAATGGTCATTATGACCTCTGTCGCCCTTTGACCATGGTCCTTTCGACCTCCGTCTCTTGACAATGGTCTTTCTAACCTCCATCACCAACTAACTACGTATGTGAATCCCTCTTGGTCATGGGATCTCTCAAAGAAGGGTGATCTCCCATCATGACCTCTATATAGGGAGGGGCCCTGTAGTCAGATAAGAGATATCGCTTATCTAAAGACATGGGAAGGCTTACCTTATAGGAAAAGGATTGAAGGGAAGAGAACAGGGAAGCAGGAAAAGGTCCTTTCAATAAAGTGAGGGGCTCTAGACCTAGACAGATGATACTACCTAAACATGACAAGGGGAACGCCTCAGTCAGAGAGGGAGAAGGGAAGAAAAGAGGAGAGGAGAAGAAGATTCCTACTCAATGAGGGGCCCTAGACCTGGATAAAGGATACCACCTGAACAGGACCAGGGGAAGGCCTCAACCTGAGAAGAAGAAGGGAAAAAGAGGAAAGTAGGAGGAGACTCCTGCTTAGTGAAGGTCCCTAAACCTGGATAGGGGACACCTTCTGAATAGGACCAGGGGAAAGCCTCAGCCTGAGAAGAAGAAGAGAAGAAAAGAGGAAATGATGAGGAGAATCCTACTCAGTGAGGGGCCCTAAACCTGAATAGGGGATACCGCCCGAATTAAATCAGGGGAAGGCCTCAGCCTGAGAAAAAAAAAGGGAAAAAAAGAGAAAAGGGGGAGAAGACTCCTACTCAGTGAGGGGTTCTAAACTTGGACAGAAGATACCGCCCGAATAGGATCAGGGGAAGGCCTTAGCCTAAGGAGAAGAGGAGAAAAAGAGGTGGGGAAAATTTTTTCATAGGGGTATTTATAGTGAAGAAAGAGAGGAGGAGGGAGTTGAGGAAGTTGTAAATATATATATATATATATATATATATATATATATATATATATATATATATATATATATATATATATATATATATATATATATATATATATATAATATTTAAACCCCACCTTCCCACTACTCCACTAATGGCCCATAACTCCCACCTTCCCACTACTCCACTAATGGCACCTTCCCACAACTCCACTAATGACACATTACTACTACTCCACTAATGGCACCTTCCTGCTACACCACTAATGACACCTTCCTACTACTCCACTAAAGGCACCTTCCTGCTACACCACTAATGGCACCTTCCCACTACTCCACTAATGGCCTATAACTTCCACCTCCCCACTACTCCACCAATGGCACATAACTCCCACCTTCCCACTACTCCACTAATGGCACATTACTCCCACCTTCCCACTACTCCACTAATGGGCCACGCCTCAACCAAACCCACTACTCTACCATTGGCACACATTCATATACTTGGGTGGGCCAAAAAGCATGGCCTAAACGGGCCACAAGCATGGCCAAGGTAGGTCTCATAATCGAGCCAAGGACATGTTGGGTAAGCTAGCAGACCAGGTGGGCCAATTTTGCATCACGGTCAATTTTTGGCATTAAAAATCTAATTCAGACATTTCTGGAGTCATAGGTACCATTTTTCTACATTTCAGACTTATTTTTGACACTTTTAAAGCTATTTAGGACCTCTACGCACAAGATCAGATTCTTTCCAAATTTCAAATCGTATCAAAAATACCCCAAAAGCTGCAACATATTTTTTTGGACACTATAGGCTTCAATGTCCGAAAATAAGGGCAACATATACATCATCAAAAAAATACCTTGATCGGGCATGAATCTTGAGGCAAAATCACATTGGAAACTTTTGAAATTAAAATCAGGACCATCTGAACTCTGATTTTAGTAAACCTATAGTTGAATTGAATGTCTCAAAAATACAAACCCAACATTATAAAATTTGACTCAATCCAAGCCCAAATGGGTCCAAATTAAGGGCCCGAAGTGTCATTGTAAGGTTCAAACCACAATTTAGATTACCAAATAGTTTCTAAATGAAATATGCTTATAGTAGAATTAAGCAGCTCGATGAGACAAATTCACCGAACACAAGATCTTGGAATTCTAACATGACTAAGAACTTCAAATGTACAGTGAATGGTCAACAGTCAAGAGATTCAACATCGATTTTCCATACAAACCACTCCCCATTTACCCTTGATCTTCCTCCTATTTATGGGTTTCACTACTCTAGAAAATCTATAAATAGACCCCTCCTTTCCGATGAAAAGAAATCCTGATGCCAAAGGAAAAATGAGAGAGATCAGAGATTGCTCTTGCCTCTTTGGTCCACCTTGACCACTGCTAGAGTTCCGCCAAACCACCACCTTACGCTCGTATTTCCACTAGACCACCACCTAACACCTGGAGTTTTGCCAAACCACCACCTAAAGCCTATAGTTCCACTGAACTACCACTTGAGGCCTGGAGTTGCACCAAACCACCACCTGAGTTCCAGCAGACCACCGCCTGATGCCCTGAGTTCCGCCTGACCACTGTATGATGCCCTGAGTTTTGCTAGACCACCGCCTTATGCCCTGAGTGTCATCGAAATAGTATCAGAGGCCCGAAGTTCTGTCAGACCAATATTTGAGGCTCTAAGTTTGGCCAGACCACCGCCTGACGCTCTGAGTTTCACGCGACCAATGCCTAACTCATTGAGTTTTGCCGGACCACAACCTGAGGCTTATAGTTTTGCCGTACCACCATCTAAGGCCCTGATTTTTACCAGACCACCTCCTGAAGCACTGAATTCTACTAAACCACTACTTGAGGCCTTGAGTTCCGTTAGATCACCGCTTGATGTCTAGAGTTCTGCCAGACCATCACCTGACACCTAGAGTTCTATCAGGCCAGCACTTGATGCCCGGAGTTCCGTCAGACCACCACCATATGCCTGGAGTTCTGCTAGACCACCACCTGATGCTCAGAGTTCAATCAGACCACCAGCAGAAGCCTGGAGTTTCACCGGACCACCACCTGACCCTTGGAGTTCCACCAAACCACTGAAAACATCAAAGTTCTACCACTACCGCCCAAACTTCCAAGTGACACCAGACTTTCATCCCTATTTGACACTAGGCTATAACAATACAGTTGAAATTTGTAATATAATTGCCCTTAAGGGTGTGTCAACCCACTGTACGCAACTTAAATTCTAGTGAAATCATTTTCAACTGGGTTAGGCCTAGTGGTTTTTCCCCCTTTCAGGGTTTTCAACATAAAATTCTTGTGTTCTCTATGTGTGAGCTTAATATCTGTGCAAAACTAAGACATAAAATTATAACTCTATCGCCGCGTATATTCAGCCTGCAATAATAGTAATAGTAGTAGTAGTAGTAGAAGTTTATATATATATGATATGCTATCAAAACATTTGCTTGATCGGGCATGAATCCCAATGCAAATATGAATAAAAAACTTCCAAAATTAAATTCTGAATTATCCGATTTCAGCAAGCTTATAGTCACATTGAACATCTCAAGCAGATGGATCTAATGATGCCAAATTCAATTAAATCCAAGCCCAAGTGAGCTAATATCAAAGGATCAAGGCTCTCTTGGAAGCTTCAAAAATTTAATTGGATGACCAAATGGTAGTCAAATAAGGCATGATTATAGTCGAATCGTGCGGCTCAATGAGAGGAATCCAAGGAGCTGAAGATCACTCAATTCTGACATTTTTAGGGTATCTAAATACTTGATAAATGTTCCATGATCAAGGGGATAACTATGAGTCATCTGATGGAACACTGCCAACATGCCCTTAATCTTTCCTATATTTACTAGCCATGCCACTCTCAAAAAATTATAAATAACCCCCCATTCTTCATATGATGGATGGGAAGAGGAGAAAAGGAGAAAACTTAAGAGCTCTCTTACTCCCTCCATCCTATGCTTCCACTACCAGAGTTCTTGCTCCATTGACGACCACTAACTATGGTCATTCCAAGTACCGTCGCCCATCGACTATGGTCTCTCCGATCACCCTCGCCTACTAAGACAGTCCTTCGGACAACTGTCTCTCATTAACTACTATCTCTCCGACCATTGTCGCCCACCGACTATGGTCCTACTAATCAAATGAATAGGACAACACTCTCTTAAGAGTAACTATCATGCCATTCTCTAACTATGTATTATATATAGTAAGCCAATGCCCTCCTTTGAGGAAGGGCATCATTTATATTGAATCACAAATTCTAGTTGAATCATTTTAATAGGGCCATGCCTCATGATGTTTTTCCTTTTCAGGGTTTTGCATATAAAAATCTTGAAGTCTTTTATGAATGCTACAGCCTACTCTTTTATCTACTGTGTATTGGATCTTCATACAAAACTAGAATGCTAAACTTTATATCACTCTACCGCCGTGAATATTCTAGGATTCAATAATATTGGAGTTTGGCCTACTTTATAAGGGTTTGTGAAAATTGTAACAATCATTTTATTGTTTGATGTTGTTGTGGACATTAATATAGTTCTTGGTATATTGTAAAATTTTCTAGCTTTATAACTACATTAGAAATCATCTTTGAATTGATATTATATTTTATCTATTTATTAAAATAATTTATTTTCATTTCTTATTATTTGAAGTTGTAGATGTTAGAAAGCAATTTTGCATTGATATTTTGTGAATACTTCATTCATGCATCATTAATATAAATGAATTGCTTTTATTAAACTACATTAAAGGTTAAATTAACGTATATTTAACATAAAAGTTCACTAATTTCATATGGCAATAAATGCAAATGTTCAAATGTTATCTATTGAATTTTGGACAAATCTTATTATATTCTCATAATGTTGCCTACCATCTTTCTCGCCATAGCTTGCTGATTGTTATTCCCTATTGTTGTTTCATGACTGTTCGCTGTGAGTTTATATGCTATTAATCTACTGTACTAAATTAATACTCTTTATTTTTAATTTTTTCATCACTATTTGCATGCTTATACTTGATCTATTTTTGTCCTATTTTTCAGGAATATTTCACATTTGATGCGTGTAATGTGCATTTACACAATTGTAGAATGATATAAATATTATTGTTACCTTAAATCATGAGTAGTGATATATCATCAAAAAATTATCTTAATTAGGCACGAATCTTGAGACAAAATCAAGTTGAAAACTTCCAAAATTAAATTTGGGACCATCGAAACTCAGATTTCAGCAAACTTATACTCAAATTGAACGTCTCGAAAGGATAAACCCAACAACACCAAATTTTACTCAATCCGAGCACAAATGGGTCCACATCAAAGAGCTGAAGCTCATTGCAAAGGTTCAAATCATAAATTGGATGACCAAAGAGTTTCCAAATGTTACATGCTTACAGCTGAATCGAGCCGCTCGATGAGACCAATCCAATCTGCCTATGATCGTCAAATTTTGATATCATTAAGACATTCAAATCCTAGTAAATTGTTAATGATAAAGGGGATCAACATCTGTCATCCTTTGAAACCACTCCCAATTTGCCCTTGATCTCCTCCTTATTTACTGGCCATGCCTCTCTTAGGAAATAATAAATAGACCTCTGATTCTTCATTAAAGGTGGAACCAAGCAAGGTAGAGAAGGAAGTGAAGGATGAGAGAGAAACTAGAGTTCTCTTGCCACTAGACTCCTCAACCACCATCGTACCACCGATTATTGCCGGACTAATATTGGACTTTCGCCTGATCAATGACTGATGTCAAACTTCCACCTTGCCACAAACTGATATCAAACCTTTGTCCGGCCATCGATTGATGTTGTACTTCCACCCGACCATCGACTATATTCCTTATGACCACCATTACCAGACATCAGTCATTCTAACCCCTATGCCTCACCAACTACAGTACTTCTGACCTTTGGTTCCAAACTACAGTTGATCCAACCTCCATCGCTAGGCAACGGTCTTTCTGACCTCCATTGCCCACCGACTACAATCCTTCCAACCTCCGTCCCCAGACAACAATCTTTTAGACCACTATCGCCTGCTGACTACAATCTTTCTAACCTCCATTGCTAGACTATAATCCTTATGACCTTTGTTACTAGATAATGATCTTTCATACCTCCTTCTCCCATCGACTATGGTCATTCTGACCTCCATCATTAGACAACAGTCTTTCTAACCACTGTCACCCACCGAGTACGGTCCTTTTGACCTCCATCGCCAGACTATGGTCTTTCTAACCAATGTCACCCACTGACTACAGTCCATCTAACCTCCATCATGAGACTATGGTCCTTCTGACCTATGTCTCCATACACTAATCTTTCTAACTATTGTCACCCACCGACTACGATCCTTCTGACCTCCGTCATAAGACTATGGTCTTTCAGACCTCCACCGCCAGACAACATTCTTTCTGACCACTATCATTAGCTGACTACTATGCTTCCAACTTCCATTGCTAGACTAGGGTCCTTCTGACATCCGTTGCCAGACAATGGCCTTTCTTACCACTATCACTCACCCACTATAGTCCTTCTATCCTCCATCACTAGATAATGGTCTTTCTAACCACTATCACCCATCGACTTTGGTCCTTCCAACCTCCATAACCAAACTACAGTCCTTCCAACCTCTGTCCCCCGACTATAATCTTTTTGACCTCCATCACACATCGACTATGGTCCTATCAACCAAACAAACATGTCAATATTGACTCTTTCAATTTCCACTATGTAATGCACTCTATATGATGTATAATTGTTACATCAAACTAAGGCCTTCCCTCAAGGAAAGGCCACATTTATAATTGACTATAAATACTAGTGGGTTCATTCAAACTGGGCCAGGCCCCATTGTTTTTCCCCGTTTCAAGGGGTTTTCACCTAAAAAATGTTGGTGTCTCTTATGAACGCTACACCCTCCCTTTTATATGATTTATGCTGGATTTTTATGCAAAGCTAAGATGTTAAACTTTATATTTCTTTATCTCCACAAATATTCTGGGATGCAACTGTTTGGTGCCATCTATTGGAATGTGGTTCCTGACTTGGGTGTAATTTTTTTCCAATCTCAAAAGGTTATTTATAAAGCAAATGTTAGGATGCTTCAAATACATTACAAGCTTTATACAGTCCTTAGCTGGACTTCTACTCCTTAGGTAAGATTTTAATCTTGACCTTAAAATGGTAGTAAATGTCTAATGATAGACCTTCCTTCACCTTTAATTTGGGATACATGCGGTATTTTCCCCCTCCCAATTAATGCATAATCAATCCTAGGGGGATTCAATCTGACATCTTCCATATAGGTTAATGTTATCAATAAACACTTTGACTAGCAACCTCAGACAGGTCAAACATCCTAGGAGGATGTCAATCAAATCATAAAATCCTTTATTTGAGAAATACATGATATTTATTATGTCTTAATCACTATATGATCAATCTCTGAGGGATTTGATCCAACATCTTCCATGTAGTTTAATATCATTAAGCAATGATTTGACTCGTAACCTTGGATATGTCTAACATCCATGGTGGATTCTCTTGACCTCTTCCACACAAGTTAACATCATCAAGCAATGCTCTGACATACTAACTCAGATAAGTCATATATCCTTGTTAGATTCTCTTGATATTCTCCATATAGGTTGAAATCATCGGGCAATGCTCTAACAAATAATCTTAGATAGGTCATACATCCTTAGTGGATTCTCTCAAACTCTTCCGAAGTGATTAACATCATCGAGAAATACTCTGACAAACAACATCAAATAGGCCATACATCCTTGGTGGATTTTCTTGATCTCTTCCACAGAGATTAACATCATCGAGAAACACTCTGACAAATAACCTCAAATAGGTCAAATATTAGTTATGGATTTTTCTCTACATATTAACATCATCAAGCAATGCTCTGAGTGGACAACATTCTTTCTAGAAAGATTTCATGAGAATAAGTGGTTGGTAAACTCATAACTCATGTAAAGAACTTAAAAGGATAAAAAGCCTCAAAAGGCACATGATAAGTTTCCTCTATGGGACAAGTTCATTTTAAGTGAAAAATAACATTGAGTTCATGCAATAATCTCAAATTTATATACAAAAATGTCAGGAGGAAAAAGCTCCTTCTATACTAAACAAGAGGAAAGAGAATGTAAGGAGGAAAAAGCTCCTTCTATACTAAAGAGGGGCATTAAATTTGGATAGGCGATGCCACCTATAAAAAATAATGGAAAGCCTCAAAAATAAGAATGAAAATAGGGAAGAAAGAAAGGAAGGCTGAAAACTCTAACTTCTACACAAGAGATGGGTACTTGTACTTGATAGGGGATGTCACCTATTCAAGATACTGGAAGGCCTCAACTGTCAGAAAGTTAGAGGAAGGAGGGAGAAGGAGAAAATGAGCAATTTTCCCTTGCCTCAAGGGGGTACAGAATAAGAATATTCCAAAAATATTTTAAAAATATTCTAAAAATAAGAATATTTTGAGAAAATTCAAAGGGAATAAATAATCACTACAAGAAAATGGGCCAATAGCGACCAAAAATATAGAGACAAAAAGAAATTGGTCACTGAAGATACCTTTTAGTGACCAAAAATAAGTAAGGCCTCTAAATAGTAAGGAAGCATGATATTAGCACCCAAAAAAAATTGGCTTCTAATTTTGTCACTAAAAGTCTAGATTTTTTTTTTCACAAATATATACATGTAATTTTAGTGACTATATTCTTTTTAATTGTGTACATAATCATATGCTTTGCAGATATGTCAGGGGTCCAAGGGAGCAACGCCCCCTTACAGGGTTCGACCAGGCCGATCTGGTCACGGGGTCAAGGGCTACGAACGTGTGGGGGTTTCTGGGGGCAATGCCCCTAGAACAAATTTTAATTATAAGAATATTTTTGAAATTTAAATTAATAAATAAAATGATGAATTCAATTTAATATTTATATTTTTATGATGATAAATTTAGTAATTTGTTGATGAAATAAATTATAATATATATTATCTAAAATTTAATAATTACTTATTTAAATAAAACTATACAATATAGCAAAACCTACTCTCATAATCTCAGTCTCACGCATGCAAACTACCCTTGTTTTTGCTATTACCATTTGCCCTACCTCTTTAGCGATGACCTCCAACTGCAATCTCCAAATGCAATCGATAGACTCCACATTCAGCGGCCAGAACTTCTCTCATTCGCCTGTTAATTAGAGTTTCTTACCTCACAATTCTTCGGATAATCCCGCAAACTCACCTCTGTCAGTTTCTCCTTCTCAGGTTATCCCTAATATTGTTCTTCCTCTTTTCAATTCAAAATTTCTATGATCTTCTTTATACTATGTTTGCCTCTCATTTTTATTGTATCATTCAACATTCTAGCATTTTGTATTCCCTGCTAAAGTTTCTTAGAGGGTGATAGCCTGATAGGCGTTTTGTATTTTAGGACTTAGGCTAATATTTTACCTCTGCATATCTATGGTTTTCTTTTTCATATCTATTCCCAACACTATTAACTCCTTATTTTCTTATCTTTTCTAGATGTGGCTAGTCTTTCATATGGAAATTCCCTCATGGGTCCTCCTCACAGCCATGAATCCTTTGTGTTATTGGACCGTTGGAGTATTAAAAACCATATGTTTCTTCTTAATTAGCATTGTAGTTGAATTTTCCTTGAGCATAATTGTTTTTAATAGTGAATTTTCTTCAATGATGTTCTCGTCTTACTTATTTTCATGATAGCAAATATTAATATATGCAATTTTGACCTTTGAGTCTAATAAATGTTAAAGCATAGAAGTATCACTTTTTACTCTTGGTTTAAAACAAGAATATGGATTCTTAAAAATGATAGAGATCTATTCAATCTACCAATAATCTCATAGAACTTTTCACTAAGGTATATGCTCAAAAAAATAGGGTTAAGTAGTGGGTGTAAGGCTTGGGGTTTGAAGAAGTAATAAATGATGCATTTCACCAGACCTTCTTTGTTGGTTGAGATCATCCTCTTGTTGTATTTAAAGGACGTGTTAGTTGGGTGATCTCCATCTCATTGACTTTTTTGTTGGTGTTTTTATCATCCATGTTGCAAAAAATCTATGATCATAAATTTCTTAAGGTCATGTAAATAGATGACCTCCCCTCCACCTCATTGACATATTTATAAGTTATGTTCTAGTTGTTCACATTATTAAAAGGGTAATTGTTTCATAACCTGAAATGCTTTTTGTAACCTAATTATTTTAATTAATATAAAATTTCACAACAAGAACATTTACACCACATAAAAATAGAAATTGATATTTCATAACTTGGTCAAATCTCAATCACACATATAATTTAATCAGAAGATAGTTTAGATGAAAGAACAAGGATAGAAAGTCGCCAATTTGAACATCCATACCTCATATTGGTATGAAAGAAGCATCCCTTAGAAGTTTTCATTAAGACTTACTATTGACTTGAAGAATTAGCATCTAATAACACACATTAAGTTTGAGAGAAAATATAAATTGTATTCAGTAATTTATTGAAAAACTCTATACCTCATTATGCTAGTTGATTTGAAAACGCTTGTAGTAGTAAATAATACCTATTGAAGTAATCAAAATACTATAGAACACATATCATTTTCATAGGCACTAACACACATATTACATCAAAAGTAAACTAAAAAATAAAAAAAATAAAAAAAATCAAAGCAACATGAATGTACAAGGGTATAAATTTTTAAATTTATATAATTTTGCTCGACTTGAAAAAATTTGACTTCAACGAATTATATTTTATATTTGTTATGTAAATATTTCCATAACTAATGTGCTTTCTGTAAAGTAATCAATCGATCATCAAAAGAAACAACAATAATCAAAATTGTGATAATGTTATCTGTTAATATAGATTATAAAAAAAATACTACAAAGAGATAAGCAGGAAACTAAAAAAAGAATACGGCATTTTATATCATATTATTTAACTTAAGAGTTGTTTCATTAGGTGAAAAATGTGTGTTAATGATTTTAATTATAAAAATATTTAAAATTTTGATGTTTGTTTTGATAGACTTTTTCCTTTTGATAATTGACATTGATTCCCAAAATATTATTATATCATCCCAATTTTGTATGCAATACATAGATTATCATCATTCCTAGAAATGAACTTTTGATATCTTCTTCAAACTTCATGTCTTTCCATTAACATTGAATTTTTTATTGTCTTCACAAAAAAAAATTCAAATGAGAAATGATTTGAAGCATATTATTTATGAATATTTACCTAAATTTAAATAATTTTTGAAAAGGGGTGTAACATTAGTCATGCAATAATTATTTTTTCTTCATAATTTTGTTAGGTCAAAGCAAATGAGAAAAGTTAGATTAATCTCAACGATAGAAGTTTGCGATAATATAAGGATGGAGTCACATCATTTATTAAATTTGCCCATGAAAATAATTCTCAAAAGGAGAAGATTCGGTGCCCATGTCGATACTGTGCAAATGCCTTTTTCAGACTTATTGTGTCGTAGAGAATCATTTACTAATTAATGGAATAAAAACATCATACATTGAGTGGACATGTCATGGGGAAAGATCTCAAGCTTTTAGTGTTGCTGATTTAGGCAGAAGAGATGTGAATGATCTTAATAATGCAAAAGAAGAGGTTGATGAGATTCAAGAAATCTTAGAGGATATACATAGGGGAACTTTCATGAACTCTTCTCCCAACAATTCACCAAATGAGGAATGTGATAATATTATCGACAAAGATGAAACAACTATATTTGATAGACTACTGAAGGATGCACAACGTGATTTATACCCTGGTTCAAATCTATCTATGTTATCTGCTCTTATAAAGTTACTACACATTAAAGTTCTTAATCATTGGATAAATAAATCATTCAACATGATCCTTCAATTCATAAAATCTATCTTGCCAAAGGGTGAAACACTTTCGTCTTCATATTATGAATGAAGGAAGATTCTATTAGACCTTAGAGTGGGATGTGAAAATATTCAAGCTTGTTAAAATGATTGTGCTTTATTTTGGAAAGATTATGAGGATAAAGAAGAATGTCCTGAGTGTATGGAATCAAGATGGAAAGTTAATGATGGAAAAAGAAAGAAAATTTCTCATAAAATTCTACACTATTTTCCCATTACATCTCGATTACAATGGTTTTTTCTGACAAGAAAAAATGCTCATGAAATGAGGTGGCATAAGGAAAATCAGTTTGTGTATGAAAATTTATTAAGGCATCCAGTTAATTCTAAAGTTTGGAAGGATTTTGATATTAGCTTTCCTTGGTTTGTAGAAGATTCTCATAATGTATGCCTTGCAATTCTTTTGGTAATATGAGCACTTCGTATAACATGTGGCCCGTCATTCTTATACCATATAATTTACCTCCTTTGAACTGTATGTCTTCTGATTTTATGTTTATGATACTATTAATTCCTGGTCCAGTTTCTCTTGGGAAAGAAATAGATGTGTATTTAAAGCCCCTTATAGAAGAATTAAATAACTTATGGGTCAATGGTATCAAAACTTATGATTCTGTAAGTAGGAATACCTTTCAAATGCATGCTGCTCTTTTATGGACTATAAATGATTTTCCAGCTTATGGTATATTGTTGGGTCATAAAGTACATGGTTACAAAGCTTGCCCAATATGTGATAGTGAAACTTCTTCACAAAATTTGTTACATGGGTCATAGACGTTTCTTGCCTAAAGAGCACAAATGGAGAAAAAGTAGAAAGTTTAATGGCAAGCATGAAGTTAGGGTGAGACCTCAAGTTTTATCAGGAGATGAAATATTATCAGAAATGGAATCATTAAAGGATTTGAAGTTTGGAAAGCATCCTAGGTGTAAAAAAAGAAAACGTAACCTTCATGAATTATCTTGGACAAAAAAAAGTGTATTTTTTGAGTTGCCTTATTGGAGAAGTTTCACGTTACGACATAATCTTAATGTAATGCACATTGAAAAGAATATTTGTGACAACATTCTAGGGACCTTATTAAATATAGAAGGAAAGATAAAAAATACAGAGAAAGCTCGTTTGGATCAATAAGATATGGGCATGAGCTATATTTGCAAAAATAAGGTGAGAAGTATCTTAAAACTCCAGCCTCTTACACACGATCTCCAAAAGAGATAGAAGGGTTTCTCAACTTTGTTAGATCAATAAAGTTTCCAGACGGTTACACAACAAATATATCTGGATCAGTATATATTCAAAATGGTAAGCTTATGGTATTAAACATCCACGATTTTCATGTGCTATTACAATGAATCCTTCCTTTAGGATTGCATGGATATTTAAATAAGGATGTGCATAATACTGTAAGTGATTTGTCAAGATTTTTAGGATATTATGTGCTAAGACATTGAGATTGGATGTGTAAGAGAAATTAGAAGAAATGATCGTCAATACAATTTGTCAGTTTGAAATGATATTTCCACCTTCTTTCTTTGATATAATGGTTCACTTGGCTATTCATTTACCCTGTGAGGCTAGGCTTGCTGGACTTGTTCAGTATAGGTAGATGTAGCCAATTGAAAGGTTGCTTCTTGTGCTAGTAATGTTTATTTTTTATATATTTTTTATTGATTATTTGCATAAATTTTGATTAAAATTTGTTTATATGCTAGAAATCTAAGTGTTCATAAAGGGAATGTTAGGAACAAAGATCGCCCTGATGGATCAATTGCAGAAGCTTATGTTTTTAATGAGGCTTTGACATTTTGTTCTAGATACCTCCGTTGCATGAAGAGTAAAAATAATCAAGATGAAGAATATAATAATGATGCTCATTTGCATGAAAATCAACTTTCAATTTTCTCTAGAAGAATTCATCCTTTTGGTCAACTGCTCATCACTACATTATCTTTGAGTGAGTACAATTTAGTTTGATGGTATGTTCTTAACAAGTGTGAAGAGTTAAAGCCATATCTTAGGTATATAATTAACTAAAATATTGATGATGTTAAATTTATTTACAAATAATGTATTACTCTGCAATTAAATCTTATAAAAATTATGTGTCAGTGAACATGAGAATGAGTTAAGAAATGAAGATTCATTTATTCAAGATGTGACAACAAAGCAAAAAAGAATAGTTTCCATTATGGTTTAAACAAAGAGTGAGATACTCAATTTCTTAATTTTGTTTACTATTTATATTTATATTTTTTTTCTAATGTTCACAATTTAACAAAACTTGATTCTTTTCTTACTTTTAGATGAAGAGCTTGAATCTTCATAAATCACTGGAAGGTAACAAAGATCTTTATTCTTTAGTAAAAGGTCCAAATATTCGTGTTAAGGTATATTTAGGGTGCATTGTTAATGGAGTTAAGTTTCTAGTCAACCAACATGACATTCGGATGGTAACTTAGAATAGTGGTGTATCGGTTCAGGGTTCTCATAAAGATGAAAGTATTGATTTCTACGAGGTTTTAACTGATGTTGTTGATTTGAGCTATATTGATGGAAATCATGTAGTATTGTTCAAGTGCAAATGGTTTGATCTTGAGCATAAAAAGCCCATTGTAATTGATGATGATTTCACATCTATAAATATAAGTAAAACTTGGTATGATAATGATCCCTATGTATTAGCAGGTCAAGTTACTCAAGTATTTTATGTTCAAGATACAAAGTTAAGAGGTGATTGTCATGTTGTACATAAAGTGCAGCATAGGCATTTATTTGATCCCACCCTCATGAATTACTTGAACTAATATCAACTTAACACTTATCAGCTAACTAAAAATATAACATATCAAGAAGAATAGCAAAATGATATAAACTTTCAAGATGATTTTGGTGAGATTGGTCCCTTATATAGAGATGATGTAGAGCCACAAATTTTGGATTCTGTGAAAAATGTGCATGTACAACCAACTCAAACTGTTGATTTTATATGTGATGAAGATGAAGAAGTGGAATATGATGCAACATTAGCTGAATATTATAGTGAAGATGATGTTGATGTACATATCAACATTGATAGTGATAAAGACTAGGTTGTTCTTTATAACTTATTTGTTTCATATATTACAATAACTTGATATATTTTCTTTTCAATAATAGTTTTGTTGTTGTTTGATTTTGTAGTTTATTAAGTCATGGCTCTAGGAAAACGGATCAGCTATTGAATAATTACAAATTACTCACATTTGTTTGCACCATCAACTGGTAATAATGTGTAGTCTACATTAAAAAATGATTCTTCACATGTCATTTCTACTACTAATAATGGTAAGTTGGTAATTTTTTAACTTATTAGGTTAAATTCTTTTTAATGTTTTTTCTCTTACAGGCTTAAACACTATCCTTTGATAAATATAATTTCTTTTTAGCATTAGAAGCTTTTACTCTTAATTGTTTGCATATATCAATTAAAGGAGGTTTATCTATAAGAGAAGCATCTCCAATAGTTGATAGACCTCATACATCAGTATCGGAGAATGAGGCAACTATCATTGGTATTATTACTTATGGCTTGTTCATATTTAATAATTATGATAAATATAAATGACTATCTTATTTAATATTGAAATAATGTTACTTTTATTTTTTTTCAGTTTCAAGTTCTAAAAAAAATGGGGGGTCCAAATAGAGGTGTATCATTAGAGGAGCATTATAGAACAAAAGGTAAGGCATCAATATTCAATCTAGATGACTTGAATAGGCCAGTTGGAGAGCATCACTCAAAGTTGTCTAGAGAGGCGGGTATCATAATTAGAAACTTTGCACCTATGCAAGTTGAAAGATGGGATCAAGTTAGTGATACCGATAAAGAAATACTTTGAAAAAAATTGATGGTAAGAACTTTAATGATGATTTTAGTTATTTGTGATCTAAAATTCAACTACATGTTCCTTTGTCATGTTATTTATGTGGTTCAAAAGATATCTTAAAAGATATCTTGTATTTACAAAATTTGTAAATTATAAAATTTTTTCCTGTATATATCTTTTACAGAAATGATGGAGTGGTTCAAAATTTGTCTTATATTTATCATTTATAGAAATGATGGATTGGTTCAAAATTTGAATCTCTGCCAAGCTTTATTTGGTTCTTGTGGAAAAACATTTTTTCTAGTTTAAATCATGCAACAATGCCTCTTTCCATTCAATATTTAACTTGATAGTTTGTCTAAAATATATGGAAGAAATGCTTGTTTAATTCTTTTTTTTATTTTTGTAATATGATTGCATGCAAAAATATTTGTAGTAAAGATTAATATATCCATTGAAGAATCACATGTAAAGGATTGTGTGATGCCCATGATGAGTAAGAGATTTTCTGATTTTCGCTCGAAGGCCTATATATATTATAAAAAGCTTCGAGGTGGAGTGTTAGCAAGAAAGAAACCTTACAAAGGGGTTATTAAGAGACCAGATGATTGGATTTGGTTGTGCAATTTTTTTGACTCGAAACAAATTAAGGTATGGCTTTAATTTAGAAGAAAATATTAGTTGGCCAATTTACTTATATTCACATTAGAGACAAATGAAACTTCTTATTATGTAATGAATATGTGGGAAAAAAGAGTATTAAATGCTATGAGCAAAAAGAGATGGACATATACATGAAATACATTAATATTTTTTAATATAGAAAAAATTGGAATCAAACTCTCGGAATTGTTCGATGTTGAAGTTTGTTCACCGAATGGGCACAAAATCCCTTGTAGCACATATGTATGATCAGGTATTCATAATTTTGAAATTGTTTAAATTTAAAAAACTATTAATTTGTGAGACATATTTTGTTATGGTGTAGCAATTAAGTAGAATCAAATTATACAAGGAGGAGTATGCAGACAAAGAAAATAAATGGGTTTCTGAAGATTGCCTGGCAAAATATGTTAGTAAAAATTAAACTAGTAAAAATTAAACTTATTAGAATTTATTTATTAGTAATACTTCATCATTTGTGTGTTGAATTCCTTCAAAACATATAGGACAAGATGATGGAAACTTGTTAGAAAATTATTGATGAGGGAGGAATAGTTGATGAGGCAATAATTTGTGCTGAAGTTCTTGGCGAAACATCTTCATATATTTGTGGCCTTGGTTATGGGCCAAAGCCAATGAAGAAAATTAAATTGGTTAGATCAAATGCATTGTCCGAGAGAGAGGTTGAGCTTGAGACGAGTTTAAAAATTATACAAAAGAAATATGAGGAGCAGAGAAAAATCATTAAATGCCAACATAAAACTATAGATTGGTTAAAAATGGTAGAAAAAAACTTGGGCATGTAGCCCCCTAATGATGATGGTAAGTATTTAGTATAAACATAGTAATGTATATTAAATCATATAAAAAAATTGTTTAACTAATATTCTAAATTTCTTCTTGTAGGGGTAGACTTGTCAAATGAAGAAAATGATGATTAGAGTCTGATTTATTTTTGTGGTTTCATACTTTATTATTTTATGTATCCTTTAATTGGTCTTTGCAGAATTTGTTGTCTAGTAGTGTAGCTTGCAAGTTTGAACTATTAGTTTCAATATTTATTGCTAAGTTATGGATTGCAAACATCAATTTATTGCATTTTCCTTACATTTTCAATATGTATTTCCTTGAAATTTGAACTAAAAATCACATAGAGCTGTTATTTCTATGTAGGAGGACCTAATTTAGAAATTTCATGCTATGAATAATTTATGTATGCTCTACTTAGCATCTTGAAATTAGAAATTGATATATCAGTATTGCAACTTTTTTAAATGTATGCAAAGTAAATGCTTATAATCAGACAACCAATTTGGTTTTGGAAGAAAACTCTTCTTTCATTAGTGGAATTCTTTGGAAGAAAAAAGTTTTTTTATCTAAGAAATGGTTCATTTGAAGTACTAACGCCAAGTTGAAGTTCTTTGCAGTGATACAGGTCGTCATATCTGCACAGTCAATTTCGAGTTAACATTTGTAGGCTTGAGAAGCACTAATATTTATTTTATTTAAATAGTTAATCCTTTGCAATCAAATATAATTGTTAGAAGGAATAATTGCTTCATTATTCACTTTGTGTGGTTTGTTACTGT
Source organism: Dendrobium chrysotoxum (assembly GCA_019925795.1). Classification (NCBI taxonomy): domain Eukaryota; kingdom Viridiplantae; phylum Streptophyta; class Magnoliopsida; order Asparagales; family Orchidaceae; genus Dendrobium; species Dendrobium chrysotoxum. Next base: position 56,797,535 of record CM034308.1, on the reverse strand, counting down.
GATGATGTTTTTCGCGATCAAATATAGTTACAATTTGTGGTGTATTGATGTGATCCTTCATTTTTTGGGATGTTCCTTTAAGCAATATCTTGATGATGGCTATTTATGTGGTACCATGGAGGCACCTAATGTTCCACTAGCAGACACTCCTGTAAGTTATGTTGTGAATCTTGTAATATTTAAATTGCATTGTTCCAAATAATAATTTTAGGGACTAGAATCCTTTGCTCTTTATGGCTTCTTTCCAGTTTCATATGCTTGAGTTTCACATTTATGTATCATTAAACCTCTTGTCTTCATTCACTTTCGTTGGCATACACTCAGGTTGTTACTTTTTGGGATGGAGAGTTAATTGATGCAAAGAACTACACATTTTACACTGGCAAGTGGGAAGCAATGTATGACTCCCATCTGTCTCTTATTTTCTATTGAATAAACTTGCAGCAATTTGACTAGTTATTTCTACTTTTTTTTACCATATACTACTTTTGTTTTGAGCCATGAATATTTCATTTACATGTTTAAGGTTTAAATACACCAACCTTTTCTTACTGATAGACTAGATGATGACATAAGACATTGGTCCATGTTCGCATCCTTTGGTTCGCTTCTGGTTAGAGAAAACTAGTATAAAGTTGAAAATGTTTAACCAAATGAACCAAATGTCAACCTTTATTTTTCCCAAAGTCAAGTAGAAATAGATGGTGGCAAGTCATTGGACCTGAGCAACTATCCCATCATGTTTATGGTGCATACCTGAAATCTCTTCCTTGGTATATTTTCATTATAAAGTTTATCTTGAAAGTTCCAATAGGTTGTTAGAACTAGTAAATATGTCCCATGGCTTACCAAGAGGGGGGTGAATTAGTAATTTAAAAATTCTTGGTAATTTAGAAAACTGATTTAAGATTTTACTCATAATGATTAATTTTCTCAAAATAAAATTTTCAACCACAAATATTAAAAGTGCAGAAAAATAAAAATGTAGTAAAAATAAAGATAGAAGTGAAAGAACGAGATGCGCCAAGAGGGGGGGTGAATTGGTATTTTAAAAAATTTAACCCTACACAAGAGTTCTAATTTTTTTGTATTTTCAAAACATAATTTAACGACTAACGTGCGGAAGCAAATACAACGTTCACAACTACAAAATTGACAGTTCAATTTTGGATTTTACACTACAATATTTAAATACCGATTTTTCACCAAGCAATTAAAACGCACAAATTTAAAGCATGAAAAGTAAAGTACGGTAAACAGGAAAGAACACACCAGAGATTTTTATAGTGGTTCGGTCACTTGACCTACGTCCACTCCCCGGAGTCCTCTACTCCGGGATTTGCACTAATAAAAGTTGACTCTCCTTTTGCCCCCACAGCAAGGCGGAGAAGCCTTTACAATACTCACTTTCACCTCCCTCGGTGCGGCGAAATACCAAACGCTATGTCACCCTCCTGGTGACGGCAGCGGACCTTCTCCTTTTTCTCCCTCCTGGAGATGGCAGAGTACCTTGGCGATGTTGATCTTGAAGTGACTCTTCCCTCGAGAACGTTCTTGAAGTTTCCAAAGCCACAAGAGGAGCAAAGCATGCAGCTAGCTTGGAGCCACCGTGTGATCCCCTCACACTACTTCTCCCTCACGCTCAAGCTCACCTTCACCTTCCTCTCTCAAGCCCTAGATCTCTCCAAAAACTTCTCTCTATGAATCCCCTTCTTCCTCTAAGCCTCTCACAGCAAAGGATTGATCACAAACTTCTTTAGAAAAATAATAAGTTGTTTTTTATATCAGGCTTCAGAAAACCCTAAAAATTTCAACTTTTGCGTTTCTGTTCGTACAGTATGATTTATAATCGTACAGTACGATCAGTTCAATTACAGCTCCGTCCAGTACGAGTACAGACGAACAGGTATTGAATTTTATTCATATCGTACAGTACGATATGTATATCGTACAGTATGATACTATTGATTCGTACTGTTCGTACGGGACGAACTGTGGGACGAACCTCAGGACGAAAGAACTCGTCTCTGTCAGTCGTCCAGCACTCATTGAATCGTACAGTACGAATAGGGTTTTTCATGATATCGTCCTGTACGATAGGAATATCGTCCAGTACGATCAGTTCAAAATTTCTTGGGATCGTCTGGTACAATCGCTGGGATGAAGAAAATCGTCTCTGTCAATCGTCCAGCACTCCACCAGTCGTACAGTACGATCAGTTCATTTCTTGATATCGTCCTGTACGATATGAATATCGTCCAGGACGAACAGAACATAAAACCTTGGTTTCGTCTGGTATGATCTCTGGGACGAATGAAATCGTCTCTGTCAATCGTACAATACGATATACGATCGTACAGTACGATCGACATATTAATTAGAAACCAACGTTTATTTCCTGATTAGGGAGATAATTTTGGCAAGTTTTAATTAATCGTACAGTACGAATAGTATCGTACAGTACGATCAGTTCAGAAAATCAATTTTGAAAACTTACCAAACTTATTCTGGCGGCTAGGGTTTCACAATTACATATTATCATACAGTACGATATGGATCGTACAGTACGATAAGTTTGTAAACATAAACATTAGAAAATTAGCCGTTAGCCTGAGTATTTTAATTAATCGTACAGTACGATCCATGATCGTACAGTACGATGTGTTTAAAAAAAATTAATCATTTTAAAAGAAAAAATCTCCCCCTGTGTGTGTGCATTGTTGCTCCTTTCACATGCATGCTTCTGTGGCAGACTCAAAAAGAAAAATTAAAGAAATAAAAATTACAGACTCTTCAACATCCTATTCTACCCAATTTGAGTCTCCAGCAATCTTTAGCAGTGTGCATCTGACCTGAAATGTTAGTCCTCATATACAAAGATTAAACATTTGTAATCAAACGGAAGTCTCTATGTACTCAGTAAGTATTAGTTGTCACCATCAAAATTAAGTGCTCGGGATCCTGGATTTCAACAATCTCCCCCTTTTTGATGGTGTCAAATAATATTTTCTGACGGACAGATGTTCTACACAAATATATATATATATATATATTTTTTGTTTTATTATAACAAAAATAAAACAACAAGAAAAAAAAACAAATGAAGTGATAACATAAACAACCAATAACATTTAATAGTAAGTAAAAACATAATACATAACACACAGAAAAGTCTCCCCCTTTTGACAACACCAAAAAGGGAAGAAAAAAGAAAAAACAAGTACACTGAGAACAAACAGAAAATAGAAACAACTACAACAATCTAAAAATCTGGATCCTGATCCGGAGGTGGTGGTGGAGGGTCGGGAAACAGCTGGTGGTACTGATGAAGGGAGGCGAACTGGTGATCGATCGATTGGAAGCGCTCCCTAAACCATTTCATATCCGTGTCATGCTCCTGATGCTGCTGAGCAATGTGAGCATCCAACCGAGTCTCCAGACGATCAAGTCGTCAAATAATGTCGTCGTGAGTGTAGTCGGGAGGTGCAAGGCCAGGTGGTTGGATTGGTGGTGGCGGAGGTGCGTCAGCAGGAGCAGCAGCCTCCTCGTCATCAAACTCGGGATCGGCGGGAGCGGCCCCCCGATGGAACAGGATACGAAAGGAGGCATCCGAGTAGAAGATAGGAAGGTGATCAGGAGGGAGCGGATAATGAAGCTGGTATTTTGCATCTAGAATGTAGCCTATGACATGCCCTAAGGCCAGGTTCAATTTACGACGGGCACCGGGACAGCGGAAGGCAGACAAGGTATGAATGTAGTCAAATACCATTTGGGCTTCATTGAATTTTGTGCCCGACATAATGAGATAGGTGACGACAGACAGTAGGGGAGTAATATGGATGCGATCTCCAGCCTTAGGTATAATAGATGTGCGTAGGACATGCTGGATAACGCGGGCATTTTGATTTAAGGTTTGGACTAGTGGTAGGTGTTGATTTGAGGGGACACCTCTAAGGGTCATATTTACGGACGTCCAATCATAGTCGTGGGAGATCATGGATTGGGGACGAGGGCCATCAGTGGACAGCCCGATGTGCTCAGCAATGTCGTTGACGGTGATAACGACATTCTGTTTACAGACATAGGATGTGAAGGTAGTGTTTTCAAGGTCGACTCAGATGTTTGCAAAAAACTCAAACAATAGTTCGGAGTGGAATGGAAAAGCAAGAGTCAGAAGGAATTGAAGGCTAGTGGAGGCGAATAGATTCATCACCTCAAAATTTAGGGCGGCCTGATTGAGCATGCGGGAGGGAGTGAACTTTGCCTCCTTGATTTTGATATACGCTTTCTCGTCCGCAGCGGAGAGAAAATGATCGTCGAAGCGCCGAGAGGAGGAAGAGCTCCCGACAATCATACGACCGCGCTTACTGGACCCAGACATTTTGGAAAAGAGGATTGGATGAATGAGGAAATTCAGAGGGATTGAAGGTGAGGAGAAATGGCTAAGAATCCCTCTCATTTTATAGAATTTGGGGGATATCTTACAGTACGATCGAGAATCGTACAATGCGATATGCGCAATAATGTCGTCTGGACGACTTTTCAGAAAAGTGAGTCAAATCGTACAGTACGATCAGTATCGTACTGTACGAACGTGAGTGTAAGGCGTTCGTCCCAATGAGTCGTCTGAACGACTTTTGACCAAAAGTGTTCGTACAGTACGAACAGGTGTTCGTACAGTACGATGGGCAATAATTTTCGTACCGGCCGATTTAAATTCGTCCTCATCCGTTTGCCACGTAAATCGTACAGTACGATTGGTATGTTCGTACCGTACGATGACCAATAATTACTATCGTACAGTACGAGTGGTTAATCGTACAGTACGATGTGTAGAAGACATGAAAGATCTGGACCGTGAATGGGAATGGACGGCTGAGATTTGAGTGATTGGAACCTGATCGTACAGTACGATAGTGTATCGTACAGTACGATTGTCAGAGAAGATCAAGGTTTGTGAGCAACATGGGAAGAGGATCAGGAATCCAATTTTTTTTTTGTTTGGTTTTTTTTTTGTTTTTTTTTTTGTTTTAACAAAAAACAAATCAACCACAAATTTTTTTTTTTTTTTTTTTGTTGTTTTTTTTTTTGTTTTGTTACATTAGGCGTGAATGTCTATGACACCTAATTTGGTTCGTAGAGTGCTAAACGTGTCATATAGCCTAATGGTTTTGTGAAAATATCCGCCAATTGATCTTCAGTAGCAACGTGGTGCAGTTCAATATCGCCTTTGGCTACATGATCTCTAATGAAATGATGTCTAATGTCTATATGTTTGGTTCGTGAGTGTTGAATTGGATTTTTGGATATGCAAATTGCGCTAGTGTTGTCACACATGATCGGAATCGTTCCTACAGGTAGTCCTAGATCTACAAGCTGTTGTTTTAACCACAACACTTGTGCAACACAGCTACCTACCGCTATATATTCCGCTTCGACGGTGGATAGGGCTACTGAATTTTGCTTCCTACTGGACCATGAAACTAATGATTGTCCAATGAATTGACAAGTGCCAGAAGTGCTTTTTCTATCTACCTTACAACCTGCAAAGTCTGAATCAGAGTATCCTAAGATTTCAAAAGAGGTGATGTGTCTAGGATACCAAATTCCTATGTTCGGGGTGCCTAGAAGATATCTGAGAATTCTTTTGACAGCAGTCATGTGAGATTCTTTCGGGTCAGCTTGAAAACGGGCACAGAGACACACACTAAACATTATGTCTGGTCTGCTGGCAGTCAGATAGAGAAGCGATCCAATTATTCCCCTATACCTCTTTTGATCTACAGACTTCCCATTGGGATCTTTATCCAATTGAATATTAGAGCTCATGGGTGTATTCATAGCCTTAGCATTGTCCATTTCATATTTTTTCAAAATATCGTTGACGTACTTAGACTGGCTAAGAAACGTTCCACCTTCCGTTTGTTTTACACTAAATCCAAGGAAGTAACTAAGTTCACCCATCATGCTCATTTCAAACTCGTCGCTCATTATTTTTGAAAATTCATTACATAGGTTTTTCTCCGTCGATCCGAACAATATGTCATCTACATAAATCTGAACAATGAGTACTTCAACTCCTACCTTCTTCAAAAATAAGGTGGTGTCCACACTATCCTTTACAAAGCCTCTATCTAGTAGGAACGTACTAAGTCTTTCATACCAGGCTCTAGGTGCTTGTTTTAACCCGTACAGTGCCTTTTTCAGTTTGAACACGTGGTTTGGAAATTGTGAGTTTTCAAACCCCGGAGGTTGCTCCACATACACATCTTCCTTGATTACTCCATTCAGGAAGGCACTCTTTACATCCATTTGATACAGCTTAAAATCCCTAAAACAAGCAAAAGCTAACAGTACCCTGATGGCTTCTAGTCTAGCTACCGGAGCAAAGGTTTCTTCAAAATCTATTCCTTCAATTTGGTTATACCCCTTCGCTACTAGACTAGCCTTATTTCTTACTACTATTCCTGAGTCATTCATCTTATTTTTAAAGACCCACTTAGTTCCAACCACACTTTGCTCTTTAGGCCTTTTGACTAACTCCCATACATCATTCCTAACGAATTGGTTCAGCTCTTCTTACATTGCTAGGATCCAAAATTCATCTCCTAAGGCTTGATCTATACTCGTGGGTTCAATCATAGATATAAATGCAGAATGGCTAACCTCTTTCCTAAGTCCATGCCTAGTTTTTACCCCTTCTGATGGGTCTCCTAAGATCAGTTCTCTAGGATGACTAGAAGAAAATTTCCAATCCTTAGGCAGATGTTCCTGAGGTTCCGCTCTAGTCTCTATGGTAATGGTTTCTACTCCCCGTATAACCTCAACTTCTTCTTCTTCATGATTAGGTTCAGATGTCTTATTGGATTCATCAAATACTACATGAGTGGACTCTTCTACTACTAGGGTTCTCTTATTGAATATTCTATAAGCTTTACCTACATATGAGTAGCCTAGGAAAACCCCTTCATCAGATTTAGGATCGAACTTTCCTAAGGGTGACTTGCCATTGATTAGGATGAAGCATTTGCACCCGAAAATGTGTAAGTGGGAAAGATTGGGTGTCCTACCCTTAAGCAACTCATAGGGTGTCTTATTAAGTTTGGATCTAACATTTACCCTGTTTAATACATAGCATGCGGTATTTACTGCTTCTGCCCAAAAGTATCTAGGGAGAGTGTATTCAGCTAACATAGCCCTAGCAGCTTCAACTAACGTTCTATTCTTTCTTTCTGCTATTCCATTTTGCTGAGGAGTTCTAGGGGCAGAGAAATTATGTTCCATTCCAACCTCTTTACAAAACGATTCAAACTTATCATTCTCAAATTCCCCACCGTGATCACTATGAATTGTTGAAATTACACATCCTAATTTCCTTTGAATCCAAGTGGAGAAAACTCTAAATTCTTAAAATGACTCACTCTTATGAGCTAGGAATTTCACCCAAGTAAACCTAGAGTAGTCATCTACTATTACAAACCCATACAACTTCCCTCCTAGGCTGGCTGTACTAACAGGTCCGAACAGGTCCATGTGGAGAGTTTCTAGTGGCCTAGTGGTGCTGATATCCTTGATTGCATGAAATGAAGATTTAACTTGTTTTCCTAATTGGCAAGCATCACAAAGATGGTCCTTAGTAAAGTCTAACTTTGGTATGCCTCTAACTAAGTCTTTCTGAGTGATGTTCCTAAGTGTTTTCATACTAGCATGGCATAGTCTCCTATGTCATAGCCAAGAGTCATCTGCTATTGTTTTCAGACACAAGGAATTTGAGGTTTCAATGCAGTTCAAGTCTAACATGTAAACATTGTTTATACGTTTTCCTTCTAACACAAGTGAATCATTTAAACTAATCATACATTTGTTAGACAAAAATTTTATATCAAAACCCTTGTCACATAGTTGACTTATACTTAAAAGATTATGCTTTAAACCATCCACTAAAAGTACATTCTCAATAATTAAATTTTTAGTATTTCCAATGTTACCTGAGCCCACCACTTTTCTGGTGGTGTTGTCTCCCAAAGTTACCTTGCCTCCTGACCTGGCCTCCAGTGTCACGAACTGCTTCATGTCTCCAGTCATGTGTCTTGAGCAGCCACTGTCCAGGTACCACATGCTCTCACTAGGTCTTTTGTGAGAGCATCCCTACAATGTCAATCATGGATTAGCTTTGGGAACCCAAGTGAGTTTGGGTTCCACATCACACTTATATGAATGAAATGTATGCATGTTATGCTGTGATGATTGCGATTTTGGTCTCCACACTAGATGTGTCCTATAGTGAATTGAGCACGTGCGAGCTATGTGACCTAGCATGCCACAAGAATAACATCTAACACCTGGAAATGGGTTCACTAATCTACGAGGGTGGTAGTGCCTATTTCTGGGTTTGGATGATGCATGCCGTGTTGGTTTTGAATGAGATGATTCACATGGTGGAGGCTGAAAGAATTCAGCAAACGTGGGAGGTTTTTTGTTATTCTCGTATGCATGAAGTTTTTCATTTAAGAATTTGTTCTCTTGGTTAAGACTAGCATATTCGAATCTCAATGCATGCTCACTACTACTAAGTTCCCCTGATAGTTCTTCTAGTTCCTTAAATGCATTGTCTAATTCAACATGTGATGATTTCAAGGTTTCATGTGCAGTGGTTAACTCAATATGCTTCTTGTTTAATGCATCGTATTCATCAAGCAACGACATATGATCTCTATCTAAGTCAAAAAAAAATTTTACTACACTAGCATGTTCCTTTTGTAAAGTACTAAACTCAGTATTAAGACTAGCATGCTTTTTCTTCAATTTTCTATACGAGTCATGGATTTTTTCAGAAATAACAAGCAGTTCATCGTAAGACAGTTGACATACCTCATCTTGATCTGATTGATCAAGATTATCATTAGTCATAAGACACAGATTTGTTACCTCCTCCTCTGCTTCTTCTTCCGATGAGTCTGAGGCAGAGTCGGCCCAAAAAGCTTTCTGAGTCTTAAACTTGCCCTTCTTGAACTTAGATCTTTCCTCACCCTTCTCCTTGGTTTGATGAGTTTTGATGTTGGGGCAATCAGCTCGGAGATGACCGGGTTTCCTGCACTCAAAGCAAATTGTTTCAGATGCAACCTTAGTATACTTTGAGTTCTTACCTTTGTTCCAATTATTTTGATGATGGCACTGCTTTCTTTTCAGAAAATTTTTGAACTGACGAGTCATCAAAGCTATGTCGTCATCTTCCTCCGCTGCTGAGCTGTCACTTTCAGAATTGTTTGCTTTTAAAGCCACTGCTCGCTCCTTTTTCTTTTCACCTGCATCACTTTGTCGTTGACTCACTCCTTGCTCGTAGGCAATGAGTGACCCAAGCAAATTATCAATAGAATAAACATTTAGGTCTTTTGACTCAGTTATTACAGTGATTTTAGCATCGTATGAGCTAGGCAAACATCGCAGTATTTTGTTTACTTTTTCTGAGTTAGACAACTCTCTTCCTAACGCATGCAGTGATGTTACAATCTGGGTGAATCGAGTGTACATGTCAGTTATAGTTTCACTAAGTTTCATGCGGAACAGTTCGTAATCATGTAACAGTATGTTCAACTTAGATTGTTTGACCTCACTAGTTCATTCGTACGTGATACACAGTTTATCCCAAATTTGTTTACCAGTAGTACACGTTGATACTCGCATATAGTCTTCTGATTTTAATGCGCAAAAGAAACAGTTTAGACATTTAGCATTCAATTGTGCAAATTCTCTATCCTCAATGCTCCATTCATTAAATGACAGTTCAGTTTTCACTCCATTCAACATACGAAACGGTGCAGAATAACCTTCTTGGACTAACATCCACATGCGATAGTCTAAAGACTGTAAAAATGTAGACATGCGTATTTTCCAAAAATCAAACGGTATGTTGTCAAACAAAGGTGGACGAGTTATGGAATAACCCTCCGTATTATTACGGTTACCAAATTGAGCCATGGATCTTACGTTTCTAGGTTTTCTAAAACACTATTTTGAAACCCCACTCTGATACCACTTGAAAGAACGAGATGCGCCAAGAGGGGGGGTGAATTGGTATTTTAAAAAATTTAACCCTACACAAGAGTTCTAATTTTTTTGTATTTTCAAAACATAATTTAACGACTAACGTGCGGAAGCAAATACAACGTTCACAACTACGAAATTGACAGTTCAATTTTGGATTTTACACTACAATATTTAAATACCGATTTTTCACCAAGCAATTAAAACGCACAAATTTAAAGCATGAAAAGTAAAGTATGGTAAACAGGAAAGAACACACCAGAGATTTTTATAGTGGTTCGGTCACTTGACCTACGTCCACTCCCCGGAGTCCTCTACTCCAGGATTTGCACTAATAAAAGTTGACTCTCCTTTTGCCCCCACAGCAAGGCGGAGAAGCCTTTACAATACTCACTTTCACCTCCCTCGGTGCGGCGGAATACCAAACGCTATGTCACCCTCCTGGTGACGGCAGCGGACCTTCTCCTTTTTCTCCCTCCTGGAGATGGCAGAGTACCTTGGCGATGTTGATCTTGAAGTGACTCTTCCCTCGAGAATGTTCTTGAAGTTTCCAAAGCCACAAGAGGAGCAAAGCATGCAGCTAGCTTGGAGCCACCGTGTGATCCCCTCACACTACTTCTCCCTCACGCTCAAGCTCACCTTCACCTTCCTCTCTCAAGCCCTAGATCTCTCCAAAAACTTCTCTCTACGAATCCCCTTCTTCCTCTAAGCCTCTCACAGCAAAGGATTGATCAACAACTTCTTTAGAAAAATAATAAGTTGTTTTTTATATCAGGCTTAAGAAAACCCTAAAAATTTCAACTTTTGCGTTTCTATTCGTACAGTACGATTTATAATCGTACAGTACGATCAGTTCAATTACAGCTCCGTCCAGTACGAGTACAGACGAACAGGTATCGAATTTTATTCATATCGTACAGTACGATATGTATATCATACAGTACGATACTATTGATTCGTACTGTTCGTACGGGACGAACTGTGGGACGAACCTCGGGACGAAAGAACTCGTCTCTGTCAGTCGTCCAGCACTCATTGAATCGTACAGTACGAATAGGGTTTTTCATGATATCGTCCTGTACGATAGGAATATCATCCAGTACGATCAGTTCAAAATTTCTTGGGATCGTCTGGTACGATCGCTGGGACGAAGAAAATCATCTCTGTCAATCCTCCAGCACTCCACCAGTCGTACAGTACGATCAGTTCATTTCTTGATATCGTCCTGTACGATATGAATATCGTCCAGGACGAACAGAACATAAAACCTTGGTTTCGTCTGGTACGATCTCTGGGACGAATGAAATCATCTCTGTCAATCATACAGTACGATATACGATCGTACAGTACGATCGACATATTAATTAGAAACCAACGTTTATTTCCTGATTAGGGAGATAATTTTGGCAAGTTTTAATTAATCGTACAGTACGAATAGTATCGTACAGTACGATCAGTTCAGAAAATCAATTTTGAAAACATACCAAACTTATTCTGGCGGCTAGGGTTTCACAATTACATATTATCGTACAGTATGATATGGATCGTACAGTATGATAAGTTTGTAAACATAAACATTAGAAAATTAGCCGTTAGCCTGAGTATTTTAATTAATCGTAAAGTACGATCCATGATCGTACAGTACGATGTGTTTAAAAAAAATTAATCATTTTAAAAGAAAAAATCTCCCCCTGTGTGTGTGCATTGTTGCTCCTTTCACATGCATGCTTCTGTGGCAGACTCAAAAAGAAAAATTAAAGAAATAAAAATTACAGACTCTTCAACATCCTATTCTACCCAATTTGAGTCTCCAGCAATCTTTAGCAGTGTGCATCTGACCTGAAATGTTAGTCCTCATATACAAAGATTAAACATTTGTAATCAAATGGAAGTCTCTATGTACTCAGTAAGTATTAGTTGTCACCATCAAAATTAAGTGCTCGGGATCCTGGGAATTAGTAATTTAAAAATTCTTGGTAATTTAGAAAACTGATTTAAGATTTTACTCATAATGATTAATTTTCTCAAAACAAAATTTTCAACCACAAATATTAAAAGTGCAGAAAAATAAAAATGCAGTAAAAATAAAGATAGAAGAACACAAAATTTTATAGCGGTTCGGTCCAACTAGACCTACGTAACTCCCTGAAGACTTCCTCTTCAGGTATTGCACTATACCAAAGTGACTCTCCTTTTACTCCCACAAAAGGGTGGAGAGGCCCATACAATAACCTCTCTTTCACCAAACCCAGTGAGGTAGAGTACCATCATCCTTTCTCACCCTCCTGGTGACAACAGATAACTAACATCCTTTCACACTCTCATGGTGTCGGTAGAGTACCGTCATTCTTTCTCACCCTCCTGGTGATGGTAGAGTACCAGCATCCTTTCACACTCTCACGGTGTCAGTAGAGTACCGTCATCCTTTCTCACCCTCCTGTTGATGATAGAGTACCGGATCTCTTCCAAAGATCTTCTCTTAAGAGTCTTCAAAGAGGTAGGGCATTGATTTGAAGTACATACAAAGAGATCCTTACCTTTGGGTAACCTTATGAACCCTTCACAATTTCCACTTGCAAGATCTCACAATTCTCACTCCCGAACACTCTCCCAAAACACACTCTCTATCACTCTAAGAAGAAATTCATAGAAGCATAGAAGAAAGTCAGTTTTTAGGACCCTAATATACAAAGGACAAGAAAAATCTTTTTGCCACTTTCCTTTCCAGAGAAAACCTTAAGAGAGAGAGAGGGAGAGCGCTTCGAATAGAGAGAGAGGATCTTGTGAGGGGGGGTTTGTGAGGGATTCATAAAGGTTGCTCCAAGCAAGAATCTGAGTAGTCTTCTCCATTTATCATCTCTTATATTGTCAGTGTCTTTGTGGGAGAATCATTCGCAACAAGATCTGGGTTCTCTGCCTGCTTTAAGAGAAAGCGAAAGGAGTCCAGGTTCTCTGCCTGCTTCAGGAGGAAGCGAAAGGAGTGTAGGTTCTCTACCTGCTTCAGGAGGAAGCTAAAGGAGTTCAGGTTCTCTGCCTCACCGGGTTGGTGGAAAAGAGTTTTTGTATAGGCTTCTTCGCCTTACTGTGGGAGCAAAAGGAGAGTCACTTAGTGTTAGTGCAATACCCGAAAGGGAGGCTCTGGGAGTGGATGTAGGTCAAGTTGATCAAACCACTATAAAATCTGATATTTTCTTTCTGATTTTTTTCCACACTTACTTTTCTGTTGATGATGTGATTGTGATTATTATTCTGTTATCATTGAACATCTGCAAATCATCACATAGCTATAAATGTTTTTTTAAAACATTCAAAAGGATTTTTTTAATCGCTATTTGATCATGAATTTTTTTAAAAACTACCAATTCACCCACCCTCTTGGTTAGCCTCGGGACTAGTTCATAAGGGCTTAACATCCCTATCAAACTTTCAAGTGGTATTAGAGCGGGATTCAAAAATAAAGTTTGGAAACTTTTGAATTTGATCCAATGGCTAACTTTGGTAATAGAAATACTGCTGAAGGTTATTCAATTACACGTCCATCATTGTTTGATAACATACCTTTTAATTTTTGGAAAACTCGCATGTCCACTTTTCTTCAATCTATATATTATCGCATGTGGATGCTTGTTAAGGATGGCTATGAAGCACCTTTTAGAATGGTTAATAATGTTAAAATTAAACTACCTTTCAATGAATGGACTTTTGATAATCGCGACTGAGCCCCACTGAATGCTAAATGTTTAAACTATTTTTTCTATGCCTTAAAATCTGAGGATTATATGCATGTCTCTACTTATATAACTGGTAAAGAAATTTGGGATAGATTGTGCATCACTTGTGAAGGTACATCTGAGATTAAGCAATCTAGATTGAAGAACCTACTTCATGACTATGAACTCTTTTGCATGAAACCTAATTAATCGATTTCTGAAATATATATTAGGTTCACTTAAATTGTCACTTCTTTACATGCTTTAAGAAGAGAACTTACAAACTATGAAAAGTGAATAAAATTTTGAGATGTTTGCCTTCTTTTTTTAATGCCAAGATAACTATAATTACTGAATCCAAAGATTTGAACACTTACTCTATTGATAACTTACTTGGGTCACTCATTGCTTATAAGGAGTGAACCAATAACAAATTGATGCAGGTGAGAGAAGAAGGAGAAAACTGTGGCGCTGAAGGCCAACAATACTGACACTACCTCTTCCGGATCTGATAGCGATGATGTTGTGTTAAGCACTACGTAATTCAAAAGAATTCTAAGGAAGAAATATAAGAATTTTCAAAAGAGGAATAGAGGTAAGAGTGGCAAAAATTTTAAAGGTTCATCTGATACTGTTTGTTTTGAAAGTAGGAAGCTTGGACACATAAAGGCTGATTGTCCTACACTTAAGGCTCACCCAAGAAAGGAGAAGGGCGAGGAGAAACCCAAGTTTAGGAAGGATAGGAAGCAAATTCAAAAGGTATTATAAGAAGATTCTGCATCTGACTCCCTTGAGATTGAAGCTGATGAGGAGACTACTAACTTGTGTTTGATGGCAGATGACCATCCTGGTCAGTCTAACCAAGAAGAGGTATGTGAGCTAACCTACGATTAATTTCTTGATGTTTTTGAGAAAATTCATTCATCATATAGGAAACTTAAGAAAACCTATGCCAGCCTGAAATTGGATTTCTTGAATTTATAAAAAGAGTATGATATTTTGACTAAAGATCATTCTACACTTGATAGCAATCACATGTTATTACTCAATGAATTTGATGAGTTGAGTAAAAAGCATTCTTATTTGATTACTGAGCATGATTCATTAAAAGCATCACATGTTGAATTAAAAACTACATTTAGGGAATTAGAAGCTCATGCATCTGATTTAGATAATAGTGAGCATCATTAAAAATTTGAAATTCCAAGTCTAAAGAAAGAAAATGAATTTCTAAGTGTAAAAGTTTGTGCTTTTGAGAAAAATGAAATACCTCCTACTTTTGCATAATTTTATACACCTCCATCTTTTGAAGAATCTGTTTTAAAATTATCAAAGCATGCTTCATTCAAACTTAGGAAGAGGCACTATCACCCATGTAGATTAGTTAACCCTTTTCATGGTGTTAGATGTTTTTCTTGTGGCATGTTAGGTCACATCTCCCATACCTGCACTGTTCACCATAATACATATTAGGTGTGGGGGCCCAAATTGCATGCTTCACAGCACAGCACACATGCATTACATTCTTCTTTTCATAAGGAGGAACCCAAACTTGTTGGATTCCTAAATCTGATATTTGATGATTTTATAGGTGTTCTCTCACACAAGACCTCATGAGAGCATGTGGTACCTAGACAGTGGATGCTCAAGACATATGACTGGAGATACAAGTTAATTCATTTCACTGTAGGCTAGGACTGGAGGTAAGGTTACACTAGGAGACAACACCACCAGGAGGGTGATAGGAGCAAGTATAATTAGTGATTCAAAAAATTTCATTTTTGACAATGTTTTTCTTATACATGAATTGGAACACAACTTGTTGAGCATCAGTCAACTCTGTGACAAAGGATACAACATCTAGTTCCTGCCCACTTGCTGCATTATAAGCTTAAATGATAAAATTATTTTACAGGGATAAAGGATCAACAATGTCTACATACTGGATGTAAGCTGCTTTAAAATTAATATTTCAATTTTCTTAAAAATGCTGCTGATGAGTCTTGGTTGTGGCACAGAAGATTATGTCATGCAAGTATGAAAACCCTTAGGAGAGTCACCCAAAAGGACTTAGTTAGAGGTGTCGCCAAGCTTAAGTTCACTAAGGATCACCAGTGTGATGCCTGTCAATTTGTGAAGCAAGTCTAGTCCTCCTTCCACTCCATTAAGGACATCAGCACCTCTAGACCTTTAGAAGTCCTTCACATGGATCTCTTTGGACCCTTTAGCATTGCCAGCTAAGGGGGAAAAGTCTATGGTGTTACAAATCTGGTTTTGATGATGACAAACATGTCTCCAGTGTGTTTTTCTTGGTTAACCCGTTTCAGGCACAAAAGATCATGAGCCACTCAAGCCAACTCAAGATCGGGTCCAAGTGTGTCCAATATACTATTTTACATTTTATTGAGTCAATTGTATTGTAAATGATCCCCTAGCTAAGTAACCTTGCATACACACACTCAGGGGGAGAGCTTGAGTAAATTAGAGTTTCTGTTCATTTTTTGTTCAGATCGTCCTGGACGATATTCACATCGTCCTGGACGATCAGGTAAAAACAGAAACCCTAATTAGGGCGACTAAGTTAACAGGGTCTGATTAAGCCGATCGTCCTGGATGATCTTTGGATCGTACGGGACGATATGCTCAAATCAGAAATCCTCAGCCGCCAGAACAAGTTAGGCAAGTTTTTATTTTAAGTTATTTGGTCTGATCGTCCCGGACGATACGTGTATCATCCTGGATGATTTAGTACAATCATGCCTAAATTAGTTTGGTAATTAAGGAAAGCAATTAATATTTAATTGGTACGATCATATCATCCTGGACGATCGCCGGATCATCCCAGACGATCATAATCGTCTAGTGCATTTCAGCTGTACGTCCCGAACTGTGTTCAGGATGATTTGGACACTTTTTGAACTAATCGTACAGGACGATACCCGTATCGTCCTGGACGATCAAGTCATTTTTTGGTCGTCCAGCACAAGTTTCTCTGGACGACCCGAACTATCTTCTGGATGATATTCCTCAATTTGCACTAATCGTCCCGGACGATCGCAGGATCGTACGGGATGATATGAACAATTTTTTCTACTGATCGTCCAGAAGAGCCAGATCATCCAGGCTATAACAGCTGATTTTGAACTAATCGTACAGGATAATCTATCGATCGTCCTGGATGATCTTGGCCGACTAGTTGAGATTTAGGGCAAATTTTAAGCCCTCCTATAAAAGAACTTTTTCTTGAAATAAGAAAATCTTTTGCCACCTTCCTTCCCTGAGAAACCCTAGAGAGAGAGAGAGAGAGAGAGTTGGGAGAGAGAGAGAGGATCTTGTGAGGGGGAGTTAGTGGTGGATTCACTAAGGTTGCTCCAAGCACGGATCAGAGTTGTCTTCTTCGCTCGTCGTCTTTCGTCTAGTCGGTGTTCGTCGTGGGAGGATCGTTCGCAAGGAGATCCAGGGTTCTCTGCCCGCTTCTTGCGAACGATCCTCCCACGACGAACACCGACTTGACGAAAGACGACGAGCGGAGAAGACGACTCTGATCCGTGCTAGGAGCAACCTTAGTGAATCCCTCACTAACTCCCCCTCACAAGATCTTCTCTCTCTCTCCCAACTCTCTCTCTCTCTAGGGTTTCTCAGGGAAGGAAGGCAGCAAAAGATTTTTCCAAAAATTGGAAAAAGTTCTTTTAAAGGAGGGCTTAAAATTTGCCCTAAATCTCAACTGGTCGGCCAAGATCGTCCAGGACGATCGACGATCAGTTCAAATTCAGCTGTTTCAGCCTGGACGATCTGGCTCTTCTGGACGATCAGTAAAAAAATTGTTCATATCATCCCGTACGATCCTGCGATCGTCCGGGACGATTAGTGCAAATTGAGGGAAATCGTTCAGAAGACAGTTCGGGTCATCTAGAGAAATCTATGCTGGACGACCAAAAAATGACTTGATAGTCCGGGACGATGGGGTCATCGTCCTGTACGATTAGTTCAAAAAGGCCCCAAATCGTCTTATACATAGTTCTGGACGTACAGCTTAAATGCACTAGACGATCCAGATCGTCCGGGATGATCCTGCAATCGTCCAGGATGATATGATCGTATCAACCAAAAATAAATTGCTTTCCTTAATTACCAGATTAAATTAGGCATGATTGTACTGGATCATCCAGGACGATACACGTATCATCCGGGACGATCAGACCAAGTATCTAAAAATAAGAACTTGCCTAACTTGATCTGGCAGCTGAGAATTTTTGATTTGGGCATATCGTCCCGTACGATCCGGAGATCGTCCAGGACGATCAGCTTAATCTGACCCTCTTAACTTAGTCGCCCTAATTAGGGTTTCTATTTTAACTGGATCGTCCAGGATGATGTGGAGATCGTCCAGGACGATCTGAACAAATTTTTAACAGAAACTCTAATTCACTCAATCTCTCTCCCTGAGTGTGTGTGTGCAAGGTTACTTAGCTAGGGAATCAGTTACATTACAATTGACTCAATAAAAAGAAAATCATACATTTGACACACTTGGACCCGATCTTGAGTTGGCTTGAGTGGCTCGCGATCTTTTGTGCCTGAAGCAGATTAGCCAAGCAAAACACACTGGAAACATGTTTGTCATCATCAAAACAAGATTTGCAACAATCTCCCCCTTTTTGATGATGGCAAACATTTATAAAGTAGTCTGAAAATAAAAGTAAACTGGGAGATCAAACAAACAAACATTTTTTAAATTTTCATTTAACAGCTAAAATAATACAGGAAACATGACTCAGAAAACAGAAACAGACACGACTACAACTGACTCCCCCTTTTGACATCACAAAAAGGAGGAGCGAAAAACATAACACGGAAATAAAACATAAATAGAACAACTACACGACAGAAAATTAAAACTGAGGCGGATCCTGATCGGAAGAAGGAGGTGGCGGTGGAGGGTAGAAGTAATGGTGAATGGCCTGAAAGTGAGCTCCAAACCAGGCCATATCCTGATTGTGCTGCTGCTGCTGCTACGCAGCATAGTCCGCGAAGCGTTGGAGGTCCTCGTTGTGCTGCTGCTCCTGGGCAACCACGTAGGAGTCAAAATGGGCCTCCCACTGGTCGAAGCGCTGCACCAGGTGGTCAAAGGGAGAGGCAATGCGAAGGGGTGCAGGTGCCTCTGGTGCAGTAGGAACTGGAGCAGCCTCTTCCTCTTCTTCCTCAACATCCGGGGCAGGCTCCGGATGTAGGCGGGTGTTGTGTAGGACGTGGAATGAGTTGTTTGTGAAGAAGGAAGGAGGGACATCAGGAGGGACATGATACTGAAGGTCATATTTTGCCTCTAAGGCATAGTGAATAAGATGACCTAAAGCTAGATTTGGGCGACGCCTGTGGCCCGGATCTCTAATGGTGGTGAGATGTTCTATGTATCGGATGATCAGATCAGAGGCATTAAATTCTCGACGGGCCATGATGTAGTAGGTGGTCAGGGACAGGAGCGGGGTAATATGAATCCGATCCCCCGCCTTTGGAATGACGGAGGAACGAAGGACGTGCTGAATGGTTCGGGCGTCCTTGAGAAGGGAAGTGCAAGCATTATCGTGATAGGGTGTGTTGGTATTACGAAGGAAGTGATTGGTGACACTCCAATCATAGTCAGGATCAGTGATAATCGTGTGAATTTTGTCGCTAGTGACAGACAAGTTGAGGATGTTGTGAAAATCGTGGGTCGTGAGTTCCACGGGGCGTTGATTTACGTAGGAGCGAAGAGTGGAATAGTTCGCAGAAATGCGCAAGTTGGCAAAGAAGATTCGAAGGAGTTCCAGATTGAAGGGAAAGGCTAAGGTCAGAATGAAGGTGAGGGAGGTGTGTGCGAACAAATCTAAGATGGGATACGTGAGAGTGCGGGGATTGACAATCTTGGAGTGCGTGATACCCACATTACGATAGCATTCGAAAGTCGCCTGATCGGCGGCATTCGGGAAGCGAGGATCGACATGTCCTCAGGACTAACTGGCCCCCTTTTGACGAGATCTTTTGCCACCAGCCATTAGGAACCCAAAGAGGAGGAAAGGAGAAGGAAAGTGGAGGAAAAACGATGTGAAAAACATGAAGAAAACTGCTATTTAAATAGAAAACGGACTGATCGTCCCGTACGATCGCGGGATCGTCCGGGACGATGTGGTCATTTATGACGTTCTGGACGATTGGTCAAAAAGGCGGTCCGATCGTCCAGGACGATTAGACACAGGCGATCGTCCCGAGGAGTCAGGCTGGACGACCGTTGACGAAAAGTATCGTCCAGGATGATTAGGTGGATCGTCCGGGATGATATGTAATAAATATGTCAGACGGGCCGAATTCCAATCGTCCAGCGGCTGACACGTGGATCGTCCAGGACGATGAGGTGGATCATCCAGGACGATGAGGTGGATCATCCAGGACGATGGGCAATAATTGGTGCAATGTCAGCCGTTTGATCAGATCAGGAAGATATGGATCATATCATCCAGGACGATGTAAGAATCATCCAGGACGATCACCAATAATTGGGGTAGTTTCAGCAGCAGGTGCAGTGGGTATGATTTTGAATGAATCATCCAGGATGATTTTTGGATCGTCCAGGACGAAGAGGATCGTCCAAGACGATCGGTGTATCGTCCAGGACGATGTGAAGAAAAGCAGAAAAGGATGAAGGATGAAGATGATCGATCAGGATCCCAAAAACACAACCATGAAAACAAAATAACAAAAAGACGAATAAAACTGACATCAAAAACACATAGAAGTTTTTTTTTTTTTATTAAGCTGCTCTTAGAAAATCAGAATTTTTTCCTTGACTTTAGATTCGAAAACCAATGACAGGATGATTGACAGCGCTGAAATCCAGAAAAGGTTGGAAATAATCAACGTTCGTAGCTCCGACCCCGGGCACCTTATCGATGCAAACCTCTTTCAAAACAAAAATCCAATTCAGAATAAATGACATTAGATTTGAAAAGAAATCCTTTCAAGCCTCGTTCCAGAAAAATATCTGATATAATAGTGTTACAAAGTAAAAAATCAGAAATCAGGATTTTCAAGACTCAAGCTTTTGAAAATATTAAGTGGCGCACAGATTTTTCTAAGACATTTAATAATCTGAAAGGGAAGAAAGCTTGTTTTGGGCTCATTTTGTGCCTCTTTTTCAAATTGGTTGGCGCTTTGCTCATCTTTTGATTTTTTGATACACTTTGTGTATTCAATTTGGCAATTTCGCATCTTTTCAGTTTTGGGCTCATTTTATGCGTCTTTTTCAAATTATCTGGTGCACTGCGCATCTTTTATAAGCTTTCTCCTTTTCATAATCATTAAAGAGTCTCAGTTGTGAGATTATCTTCCAGACATAGGAGATGACTCTCCGCAGTAAGGAAGAACGATTCACAAAATAAAAGCCATACAACATATGATAAATGCAATCACTTGGTTTAGAAAATCAAACTAATGACTCAAGACTTTGAAAAACACTATTGATATGAGGCAGATTACTGTAGGAAGATAAAATAATCTCTATTTCAAAAACTAACATTTTAATTTTGAAAAAGATTTTTATTCAAAAGAAACTACACACCAGTAAAGGAGTTAGAGGAAGAGAAACAATTATCAATGTTTCTTCCCTTTAACAGATTCAGCAAAGTCAATCACTGCTTATCAGCTTCCAAACCAAAACAAGGTAAAAACTCCCAGTCAAAAATTCAGATCACCAGAAGTAGTGAGCGGTGATCAGATCTTGAAAAGCATAAAACAGTAAGTGCAAGATATGAACCAGTAAATAAATAAAAATAGGTAGAAAATCATAGCAAAGTAAATACTCAAATCAAACTAACAATAAGGCTAACACAGAAATCAGCAGAAGAAATAAAATCAACTGAAAGTAAATAATCAAACCAAAACTAACTAACAGAAATCAAAAATTAGAATACCAAAACTAACTAACAGAAATCAGAATACCAATCAGAACAATCAGCAGTCATCAGAATCAAGCATTTATATCAATCACTCCTAATCTGGTTCTCAAAATGCTGAATGAGTCAAAGGCCAGTGGTTTAGTGAATATGTCAGCCAGCTGATTTTCAGTTGCTATGTGGTATAGCTCAATGTCCCCTTTTGTAACATGGTCCCTAATGAAGTGATGCCTAATGTCAATGTGTTTGGTCCTAGAATGTTGGATTGGATTCTTAGAGATACAGATGGCACTAGTATTATCACACAGAACAGAGATTGTGCCAACAGGTACTCCAAAATCCAAGACTTGCTGCTTCAACCAAAGAACTTGGGCCACACAACTCCCTAAGGCAATGTACTCAGCTTCAGCAGTAGAAAGTGCAACTGAGTTCTATTTTCTACTGGACCAGGAGACTAACGACTGTCCTATGAACTGAAAAGTCTCAGAAGTACTCTTCCTATCCACCCTACACCACGCAAAATCAGAATCAGAATATCCAATGATCTCAAAATAGGTAATGTGCCTAGGGTACCAAATTCCTAGGTTTGGGGTTCCTAAAAGATATCTAAGAATTCTCTTAACAGCAGTCAGGTGGGACTCTTTAGGATCATCCTGAAACCTAGCACAAAGACAGACACTAAACATGATATCAGGTCGGCTAGCAGTCAGGTAAAGCAGTGAACCTATTATCCCTCTATACTTCTTCTGATCAACAGATTTTCCATTTGAATCCTTATCTAACTGAACTGAGGAGGGCATGGGAGTATTGATTGGCTTGGCTTTGTCCATTTTATATTTCTTCAAAATGTCCTTAGTGTATTTTGATTGATTGAGAAAGGTTCCATCATCCGTTTGCCTTATGCTAAACTCCAAAAAGTAGGACAATTCTCCCATCATACTCATCTCAAACTCTTTACTCATTGTTTTAGAAAACTCTTCACATAAGTATTTATCAGAAGATCCAAAAATTATATCATCAACATAGATCTGGACAATGAGTAAGTCATCTCCTAATCTCCTCAGAAAAAGGGTGGTGTCTACGCTCCCCTTAACAAACTCTCTTTCTAACAGGAATGTGCTAAGCCTCTCATACCAAGCTCTAGGTGCCTGTTTCAATCCATATAAGGCCTTTTTTAATTTATAGACATGACTTGGATATTGGGAACTCTCAAAACCTGGGGGTTGTTCTACAAAAACATCTTCTTTAATTACACCATTTAAAAAGGCACTCTTAACATCCATTTGAAACAGCTTAAATCCCTTATAACAGGCAAAGGCTAGTAGCACTCTAATGGCTTCCAATCTAGCTACAGGGGCAAAAGTCTCCTCAAAATCAATCCCTTCTATCTGATTATACCCCTTAGCCACTAATCTTGCCTTATTTCTCACCACCACACCAGAATCATTCATCTTATTCTTAAAGACCCACTTGGTTCCCACAATACTTTGATTTTTAGGTCTTTCTACTAACTCCCAAACATCATTCCTCACAAATTGATTCAATTCTTCCTGCATAGTTAAAATCCAAAATTCATCCGATAGGGCTTGATTGATGTTGGTGGGTTCAGTCATTGAGATAAAGGCAGAATGGTTTACTTCCTTCCTAAGTCTATGCCTAGTCCTAACACCTTCAGAAGGGTCTCCTAAGATCAGTTCTTTAGGATGACACGAAGAATATCTCCAATCTCTAGGCAACTCTGTTTGAGGTTCTACCCTTTCCTCTAAATTTGTATTTCTAACTCCTTGGGTAACCTCAATAATCTCTTCATCTTCTACTTCAGATCTAGACTCCTTAGGATCAGATTCATCAAACACTACATGGGTTGTTTCTTCCACCACCAAAGTCCTCCTATTGAACACCCTAAAGGATTTCCCCACACTTGAATATCCTAAGAACACTCCTTCATCAGATTTGGGGTCAAATTTTCCTAAGGGTGACTTCCCGTTGTTCAGAATGAAAACCTTACAGCCAAAGACATGGAGGTGGGACAGATTTGGAGTTCTACCCTTAATGATCTCATAAGGTGTCTTGCTCAGTTTGACTCTCACATTCACCCTATTCAGCACATAACAGGCAATGTTCACCGCTTCAGCCCAAAAGTATTTTGGAAGTGAATACTCGGCAAGCATGGCTCTAGCGGCTTCCACTAAGGTCCTGTTCTTCCTTTCAACTACCCCGTTCTGCTGAGGGGTCCTAGGAGCTGAAAAATTGTGACTAATCCCATGATCCTCACAAAAACTTCCAAATCTTTCATTTTCAAACTCCCCTCCGTGATCACTATGGATGGTAATAATCTCACATCCTAACTTCTTCTGAATCCAAGTAGAGAAGGATCTAAACTCATCAAATGACTCAGATTTATGTGACAAAAACTTAACCCAAGTGAACCTCGAATAATCATCTACAATCACAAAACCATAGACTCTCCCCCCTAAGCTGGCAGTGCTAATGGGTCCAAAGAGGTCCATGTGAAGAACTTCTAAAGGTCTAGAGGTACTAATGTCCTTAACAGAGTGAAAAGAGGACTAGACTTGCTTCCCCAACTGACAGGCATCACACAGGTCATCCTTAGTGAACTTAAGCTTGGGCACACCTCTAACTAAGTCCTTTTGGGTAACTCTCCTAAGGGTTTTCATACTGGCATGACACAATCTCCTATGCCATAACCAAGACTCATCAGCAGCAGTTTTTAAGCAAATTGAATTATCAGATTTAATGCTACTTACATCCAGCTTGTAGACGTTGTTGATCATTTGCCCCTGCAAAACAACTTCATCATTTAAGCTTAAAATACAGCCAGTGGGCAGGAATTTGATGTTGTATCCCTTGTCACAGAGTTAACTGATGCTCAGCAGGTTGTGTTTCAGTCCATCTACAAGCAAAACATTATCAATCATAAAGTTCTTTGAATCACCAATTATACCTGTGCCTACCACCTTCTTGGTGGTGTTATCTCCAAGTGTAACCTTGCCTCCAGCTCTGGCCTCCAACGAAATAAACTGATTTGCATCTCCAGTCATATGTCTAGAACATCCGCTGTCCAGGTACCACATGCTCTCATGAGGTCTTGTGTGAGAGCACTCCTACAAAAGTATCAAACGTCAGTCTTAGGAACCCAAACAGGTTTGGGTTCCTTCTTATGAAAAGAAGAATGCAATGCATGCGTGCTGTGCTGTGAAATAGGCAGTTTGGGTTTCCACACCCAATGTGTACTACGGTGAACAGTGCAGGTGTGAGAAATATGTGCTAACATGCCACAAGAAAAACATCTAACACCAGGAAAAGGGTTAACTAATCTACGTGGATGATAATGCCTCTTCCTAGATGCATATGAAACATGCTTTGAAGAACTTGCAACAGATTTTTCAAATGGTGGCAGTGCATAAAACTGTTCAAAAGTACGCGGTGTTTGTCTGACAGAACTTCCAGCTTCAAGCGGCGGTCTGGTAGAACTCCGAGCGATGGTCGAGGAGGAGTAAGGGGGCAAGAGCGATCTCTAGTCTCTCTCTTATTTCCTTGGGATTGGGCCCTTTTTTATAGAAAGAAGGGGTCTATTTATTGATTTTTTAGAGTGGCAAAGCCTATAAATAGGAGGAAGACAAGCATAAATGGGGAGTGGTTTGGATGGACGGATGATGTTGAATCCCTTGATCGTGGACCACTTATTAGGCATTTGAATATCTTAATGATATCAGAATTCAATGACCTTAGGCTCGTTTGGATTAACCTCATCGAGCTGCTCGATTAGACCATAAGAATATCATGTTTGTAAACTATTTTGTAAACCAAATTGTGGTTTGAACCTTCCAATAGTGTTACAAGCCCTTAATTTGGACCCATTTGGGCTCGGATTGAGTTAACTTTCACGTTATTGTGTTCATATTTTTTGAGACGTTCAGTTCGATTATAAGTTTACTAAAATAGGAGTTTGGACGGTCCCAATTTAAATTTTGAAAGTTTTTAACTTAATTTCTCCTCAAGATCCATGCCCGATCATGGTAATTTTTAATGATGTTTTAGTTGCCCCCTATTTTTGGACCTCAAGGATCCAAAAGTCTAAAAATACATATTATACCTATTGGAAAAATTTTTGTGTGATTTGAAACTTAAAACTAATCCAAACTTGGGTGTAGAGGTCATGAAAAGCTCTAAAAGTGCCAAAATTGAGTATGAAACATCAAGAAAAATCCCATGGACTCCAAAAATGTTTGAAAATTGAGTCCATAAATAGGCTGAGAAGGACCACCAATGGCAGCCGCGATCGTCGCTAGTGCCATCAACAAGCATCAGTTCTGCCCAGGTGCTGCTCGGCTCAGATATGAACCCAATTAGTCGGCCAGCTTGGGCGGATGTTGCCCGACTCGGTCGAGCCTTGCCCGGCTTGCCCGACCTACCCTAAATTTAATTAAAGTAGAAAATGCTTTAACGATCCCTCACGAGCCTCCAATCAAGTTCTAGGTTTAATCAATATCGACATGCAAGATCGCTAAAAAACTTCTAAAAGCATCCAATCGTATATCAGAATTAGCATCAAACAATCAACTGAATAATTAAATCAGATAAATAAATAAAATATCCGTAGGTAAGTGCCTTTTAATATTACGTCCCAGGGTCTGTAGAATTTAAAAGTGGCCGGTACGACTGACAATAACCTGAATTCTACTCCTAAAACTAAAGTGACTTTGAGAATTAATATTCTTATCGTTCTTCACTTCTACATCTTACTATGAGCTCCTTGAAATCATCGAGTTAAGATATCCAAATGAAAAGAAACTCCCTCTCAATAAGAGTGTTATCTTTCCTCTTGTGATATTTAAAATCATCCATATTTGGATCTCCAATTGGATAGGAACTCCCCTAAGGGATGTCCCTTCCTCTTTGGATTCCAAATTTGATGCTTAATTCCATCTCAAAGCACTTTTACAACATTTGTACAACTTAAATACTCAAATTAAATTACATTGAATGAAAATTAAAATCTAGACTCATGTGCAACCTGCATGGTTATCTTAAGTAATTTGAATTCATATAATCTTAAGCAGTTATATATTTCAAAAATTGAATGCTCAAATTCACAGCCACACTTGGCCATACTCTCTTAATTTTAAAAGGGGGACTTAGTGCAGTAAGCACCTGTAGTAATTTAATATTTTTAATTTTTACTCTCTTTTATCTTTAAATGCCCTGTATGAGCATGGCCACTTGTGTAAGATTGAATTAGTACAAATCATTCTTAACTTAAGGGTAGTCTATCGCATAATCAAATCAAAACATAGGTTACAAGTAATTAAATAAATAATCAATAAACCTATACTAGCAACGAGCATGTAGCAACATCCACAAAAAACCTTCGCACACCCAGAAAAGTAAGTACCAGCCTAGCCTAGATCTAGAAGTGGTTATCCTAATAAACCATCAAAAGTGTGTGAGAGTAGGCTGTGTGGTTTGGATATCTTATATAGGGTAATTGGTTAGAGTTGTTTCAATGTTTTGATTGGTTGAAAGGCTTAATAAAAATTTTAATTAAAGTTTAAATATTAATGATTTGAAATTTTAATTAAAGTTATATTAATGATTTGAAATTTTGGATAAAAAGTGTCGACCTGGTTAACCAAGCTTGACCAGGGTCTGGGTTTGAGTTCATTGCATTCCTAATGGTGATGAGGATGCATTAAAAAAGGTTCTGGGGTTTGATTTGAAAAGGCTATGTTGGAGTTTAGAGGAAACTACAAAATTGTGCTATAGGGGCATTTTGGTCATTTTTATCCCTGGTCAACTGGGTGTCAAAATACATCCACCAAAATGTAATTTACTACTTAACATGATATAATGAAGGATTTGGAAGTGATTAGTGACTTCGAGGAATGCTCTAAGGTTAGGTTTCACTAAGGGATAGGTCTAGTGGCATAGGCCATAAATATTTGAAGGTTTTTTAGCCTTTGGATTTCAATGCAATTTTTGAGGTTATAGATCTCAGTTTGAGCTCCAATTTATATGGTTGCCTCTAGAGACATGTCCTATCAATATGTAATTGATAGACTCGTAATCAGAGCTCATTTGATTGGGGTTTTGAAATGTTTGAAAAATCTCTAAAAAGGCCTTTAAGACCTAAGCCTTTAGAGCTGGATTTTGGTTTAGGAATCAAGATTTGATTTGAATTTTGGGTTTGATTGCTTAAATTTGAATTATCAAAATCATTGAAAATTATTTGAATGATCATAAATGATTGGATAGGATGAAAGTTGTATAGAAGGCTGGACCAAGTGTTAAAATCTGGATTAAGTTGGAGATTGATTGAAAGTCAAGATTATCTTAAAGTCTGGACCAGTTTGAGATCTGGATTGATTGAAGATCTATATTGACATGAGGTTCTAGAGTCTGGGTTTAATTTATGTTTGGATTAAATTAATTTGAAGTATGGTTTGATTTGAATTTTGAATATATTGAGGTTTGAATTGAAATTCTGGATTAAAGTGTTGATTGAGGTTTGGATTAAAGCCTTAAGTCTGGATTAATTTGAATCTGAATTGACCCTAAAGTCTGGATTGATCTAGGGTCTAGGTAGATCCGAGAGCTTGGATTAATCTTGGGTCTTGGTAGATTCTAGGGTCTGGATAGGTCTAGAGGAATCCTAGAGTCTAGTTAAATCTATAGTAAAAATAGATCCTAGGATCTAAATGGATATGGGATCTAAAAGAACCCTAGGGTCTAGGAAGGTCCTAGGATCTGGAGTCTAGGCGGTTCCTAGAGTTTAGATTGGTTTGGAGGCTAGATTGATTTAGGGTCATGATTGATTTAGAATTTGAGAAAAGTCCTAGTGACCTCATATAAGGTTAATAAATAAACCCCTAATATGTGTAATTGAATAAAGTTCTATTGTACATATTGGAATTAACCAAATGAAAACATCAAGTCTAGAATTTTATTCCTAAGTGAGTATAGGAATCTAACCCTAAGGGATCGAGTTTGAATTGATACTAGGGTAGTGCCTAGAAAGGCATACTCTACAACTAGTGGGTCTAATCCTAAAGGAAAGAGAAACATAACCTTAGAGGAAAAGAAAACCTGGGTGATCAGGTGATCATATAGGAAGGAAGAATTCCTAACTATAGTGGATTTGAGTTTGAAATTTGATTCTAAGGTAAAGGAAAGCTTAACCCTAGAGGATTATGTTTTGAATATATACTAGGGTAGTGCCATGGAATGCATGCTCTACCACTAGTAGGTCTGAACCTAAAGAAAGGAGAAACCTAACCTTAAGGAAAGAAGGCTTGATTTTTAGAATTTGAAACTAAAATTAAAACTAGGATGGTGCCATAGAGGGCATTATTCACCACTAGGAGGTCTAATCATAAGGAAAGAAAATGTGAGGACTCACATTTGTCCTTAAGGAAAGGAAAGCTAGAGGACCCGGTGGGAAACAATCATTACTTTCCATAAAGGATTGAGTTTGGATTTTGAAATTTGGCTGGTGTCACAGAGGGTGTGCTCCATCACTAAAAGATGATCTTGTGGAGATGAAACTTTCTCTATATGGAATATCAATTATAGATTTGAAACTAGGATGGTGCAATAGAGGGCATTATCCACCACTAGGAGGCCTAATCCTAAGGAAAGAAAATACAATGACTCAAATCTAACCTTAAGGAGAAGAGGACTGGAATTTTGTGTGGGAAGGAAGCATTTCTTCCCATGGAGGATCAAATCTATATTTATAAATTTGAAACTAGGACGGTGCCTCAGGGGGGGGGGGGGGCGTGCTCCATCAATGGTAGACGATCTTGCGGAGAGGAAACTTGATCTACACAAAAGATCAAATCTGCATGATCATGTGGGAAGGAAGTATTGCTTCCCATAGAGGATTGGATCTAGAATTTTAAAATTAGGATGGTGTCGAAGAGGATAATTTCCATCACTAGTAGATCAAATCCTAAAGCAAGAAAGCACAATGACTCGCATCTATCCTTAAGGAAAAGAAAACTAGATGATCTTGTGGGAAAGAAGCATTGCTTCCCATAGAGGATCAGGTTTAAAATTTAAAAACTAGGATGGTGCCACAGAGGATGTGCTCCACCACACTAGTGGATGATCATATGAGGAGAAAGCTTGCTCCATATCAGATGAGGACTAGAATTTGAAATTTAGGATGGTGCCATAAGGCATTATTCATCACTAGTAGATCTAATCCTAAACCAAGAAAGTACGATGACTCACATCTATCCTTAAGAAAAAAAATTAGATGATTTTGTGGGAAAGAAGCATTGCTTCCCACAGTGGATAAGGTTGGAAATTTAAAAATTAGGATGGTGCTATAGAGGGCATGCTCCACCATTAGTGGCTGATCATATGAGGAGGAAGCTTGCTCCACATTAGATTAGGGCTAAAATTTAAAATTTAAGATGGTGCTATAGAGGGCATTATCCATCAGTAGTCGATATAATCCTAAAGCAAGAAAGCATGATGACTCACATCTATCCTTAAGGAAAAGAAAATTAGATGATCTTGCGAGAAATAAGTATTTCTTCACATAGAGGATCAGGTTTGAAATTTAAAAAAACTAAGATAGTGCCATAGAGCATGTGCTCCACCACTAGTAGATGATCATATGAGGAGTAAGCTTACTCCATATCAGAACAGAACTGCAATTTGAAATTTAGGATAGTGCCATAGAGGTCGTGCTCCATCACTAATGGATGATCTTATGGTGAGGAAACATGCTCTATATAAAAGATCAAATATGGATTTGAAACTAGGATAAAGTCATAGAGGGCGTTGTCCATCGCTAGTTGAATGATTATATGAGGGGGAAGCTTGCTCCACATAAAATTAGATCTGGATTTTGAAGCTAGGATGGTGCCACAATGGGCATCCTCCATCACTAGTTGATCTAATCCTAAGAAAAGAAAGCACGATGACTCACATCTGATCTTAAGGAAAAGATAACCTGAAAGATCTTTGTGGGAAGGAAGCATTGCTTCTAACAAAGGATCAGATCAAGAATTTGAAACTATGATGGTGCCTTAGTGGGTGTGCTCCATCACTAGTGGATGATCTTGTGGAGAGGAAACTTGCTCTAATCAAAAGATCAGGTCTAGATGATCTTGTGGGAAGGAAACTTGCTTCACATAGAGGATTGAGTTTGGGATGATTATGTGGGATAAAGCTTGGTCCACACACAGAGGATCGAGTTTAGAATGATCATTTGGGAAGGAAACTTATTCAACACAAATGATTGAGTCTGGAATGATCAGTTGGGGAGGAAACTTGCTCTACACAAATGATTGAGTTTGGAATGATCATCTGGGGAGGAAACTTGCTCCATAAAGAGGATCGGGTATGGATTCTTGATTTTGAGATTTGAATTTGGATGATTTTTAAATTTGATTTGTTTTAATTTTAATTTTGAAGGGTTTTGATTTTAAAATTTAATTTTATTTTGATTTTTGAGAATTTTTGAATTTAAGGAATTTTTTAAATCTAAAGAGTTTTGTTGATATTGAATTTTATACTCATCTTGCATGGTACTTCCGGAAGAGCCATCCTAATATTTAAAAATATCATGTAGCATCCTTTAGGATTGATCAGTTGATGTTTAAATTTCCCTCAAATATTGCCTCTATAACAAAAGTTCATTATTATGTTGGTTCAAACTCCCCTACTGATCTCTCAGTAGGTTAAGATAGGCATCTGAAGAACCTGGACCAAGTCTCCTACTTAGAAGGTTCTAGGTCGCACTATCTTATCATGAGCTTGAACTAGTCGGGTATTATGTGACTATGAGTTTTGTCGAGCCCTAAAAAGATGACGCTCTGTAATGCCTCAAGCTCCTCCAATTGGAGTCAGGCACTTTACTCAGGTGTGGTTTTATTTTGATCGATAATTCCCAGCGAAACAAACCACTCTTCTAGTGGGATTGATCTTAAACCCAGCATTGAGTATGACTTTGTAAAGAAGGCCTTAAAAGAAAAGATACCTATGTGCAAAGACCCACACACATTTCTTAAGGATGAGATTTGAAATTTTATCAGGAGTAGAAGATTCATTCATTTTATTGGAAATTTTTTTCTTAACCATTTGGACCATATCAGAATAACAAACGGGAATAAATTCACCTTCTAAAGTGAGAAGTAGAGTTGACTCCAACTAATCTGGAAGAATTTAGGTTTTGCTGACCCAGACCAAGTTTCATAAATATTGCACTTGAGTTTTCCTTACATATTTTTGAATTAGGATCAATTTTAAAAGGTTTAAGTTGGAGGTCGAAATTTAATCTTTTCAATTCTTTTGCATGATGTTTGTTTATCTGGTAGATTATTCATCCATGGTGAAGAATCTGGATTCAAGATTTTTAAAGTCGAGTAATTAAAGGTGATAGGGTTTTTCTGAGATTTAAAGATTTAAAAGAAGGAAGCCTCTTTCTCTCTATTGGTGGCATATATTACCCATCTTTTGGGGTGCACCTTACGCATCTTTTGACTTTTGGTGCACTTTGTGCATTTCTTGATGTTTAGCTCACTTTGTGTATCTTTTGATCTCAATTGATTTTGAGAAGAAGCTTCACTTTCTTTAAAATCTCAAAATGATTGCTCTCTTTTTGAATGCTTGGATTATATCTCAAGTATAAGAGAAGAAAACTCAATCTCTCTTATACAAGGAAGAATAATCCCTAAAGCAGACCTAATCTTTTGACGGGAATATCAACTTGACTAGGAAAATCTTTGAATATATTCAAAGCATGCACGAGATGCCTATTAAGATAGAAGAATGCAAGAAGATTGAAAAAATTTTATTTCTAAAGTCAACTTCAGTTTGATATAGATTTCAATTTAGAGGTCAAATTAACCTACAAAAGCGGTTAGAAGGAGGGGCATTTAAATATCTCGTGGAGTCAACTACAACTCTTTGATGCTTAAGATTCAAGATAGAGGTTAATTTCCATTAAAAAGGTGAATCAATTATCTTGAAAATCTGGACCCCGTACACTTGAGAAATTATATATTTTCCTTAAAGTTACAAGTATATGTGGCAAGACCCTATTTGTATGGAATTAGATTCCTATAATCTCTTCGGAGGGAGAGACTGTTATGGGGTCTACATAATCCATAGATGGCGTTGCATTATTTTAATTAAAAGATTTATCGCAATAGGACCCCTTCGAAAGTTAAATTTTGATGGTATCATTATCTGATACAATCTTAGATTAATTCCCCCTGTCTCATTGCTAGTGACCTAGTAATTAGGAGAGTGGCACCCCAAGTAGTTTCTACATGTCCTCCTCTATTGATGATGTAATAGGATATGTATAGTAACGTGCCCTAACATCTTACAACAGAGTGGACGGGTCATAACTCTTGCCTAGTGGCCTACTATTACAAATCGGGGCTTGAGCACTGTGATTTTGATGATAACAAGTAGTATTATTTTACATACCTTGCTAATTCCTATTATTTGAGTTTACTGCATTCTTTTTTTCTTTGCTAAGGGCTATCATTTTAGGATCACAAGCTCACTTGCAAGCCAGCTCAAGATTGGGTAGAGTAGGGCTGAGTTAGTCTGTAATTTTAATTCCAATACATTTTTACCTTTTCTTGAGTCAAATATAATGTGGTGTATCCTAAAGTTGAGTAACCTTGCACACACACACTCAAGGAAGTGAGTAAGTAAGTTAGGGAAATTTTCAATTTTTTGAACAAATCGTACAGGACGATTATGTACCATCCTAGATGATCTATTATGTGTCAAATAAGCTATATTAAACCAATCTTCCTAGATGATCCTATCATCGTACATAATGATATGCATTAATTAAAAAATCTAGCTGCTAAAAAAGATTTAGGCAAGATTTGATAATTAAAATGTTATTCTAATCGTATAGGACGATTCTGATCATCCTTGACAAGGTGTTACGATCAAGCCTAAATTGATTATGTAATTAGGGATCTAAGTATGGTTAGATTGAATGATCAGATCGTACAGGATGATCATTTATGATCGTATAGAATGATCCATGATTTTTCTTCTAAACATACTGGACATCCTGAACTATTTTTTAGGTTGATATTTTTTATTTGAACTAATCGTACAGGATGGTCTCAAGATCATCTGAGATGATCAGTACATTTTTCTTCTAATCATCCTGGACATCCTGAATGATTTAACGGATGATAAATCATGTTTTGAACTAATCATACAGGATGATATAATAATCGTCCTAGATGATCAGTACAAATTTGTTGCTCTAATCGTACAGGCTACTCAGATCATCCTACCTAGATGGGCTGATTTACACTGATCGTACAAGATGATCGATATATCATCCTAGATGATCTTTAATGGTAAGCTAAAAATTAGGGCACTTTTGAGGCCTCCTACTTAAGCTCTCTTAATTGCTGATGATTAAATCTTTTATTACTGTTCTAACCTGTGAGAGCTAGAGTTAGAGAAGGAGTGTTTGGGAGAGAGGGAGAGGATCTTGTGAGGCGGACTTTGTGAGGTGATTCACAAAGGTTGCTTTAAGCAAGGATTCAATCATCTTCTTCCTTCTTTGTCCTTGGTTCCTTGGTGGCTCTAAGGAGATGATCATCAGTATCAAATCCAGGTTCTTTGTCTACTCTAGCTGGAAGTAAAAGTATTATCAGGTTCTCTGCCAACTCTAGGTGGGAGCAAAAAAATTTTGGGTTCTCTGCCTTCAATAGGAGGGTGAAAAAGGATTCAAGATTCTCTGCCTCACCGGGTCGATGGAAAGATTTTGTAAGGGCTTCTCCGCCTTATTTTGGGGGCAAAAGGAGAGACACTAAATGATTAATGCAATACCTAGAATGGGAGTTTCTAGGGAGTGGACATAGGTCAGATTTAATCGAAGCACCATAAAATTTTATGTTCTCTTTCTTATTACCTTTTTTACGTATTTTATTTTTACACTTTTTTGCGATTTGTTTTGTGGTTGAAATCTTTGATTTTAATATGAGCTTCCACTTAAGATTATTTAGTTTTTAAAATATTTAAAAAGACAAAAAAAGATTTTTTATTTTTTTTAAGAATTTCTAAAAACACCAATACACCCACCCCTGCCTCTCGGTTAACCTCAGGCTAGTTCTATAGGGTTTAACCACCCAGATGAACTTTCAAGCGGCATGGAGGGGGATTAATAAAATCAAGTTTTAGAAAGCTTTTGAATTTTGAACAAAGGCTAACTTTGGTAATTGCAACACCGCGGAAGGATATTCAATTGCTCGACCACCTCTATTTGATTATATTACTTTTGATTTTTGAAAAACTAACATATCCACCTTTTTAAAATTAACTGATTATCACATGTGGGTGTTAGTTAAGGATGGATACTCTACACTTTTTTTGAATGGACAACTAATGATAGAGATTTAGCACAACTGAATGCTAAGTGTTTAAACTATATTTTTTTTTGTGCCTTAAAATCTGAAGATTACATGTGTGTCTCTACTTATTCTATTGGAAAAGAAATTTGGGGCTGATTATGCATAACGTATGAAGGAACAACTGAAGTTAAATAATCTAGATTAAACATTTTATTTCATGACTACAAACTCTTTCGAATGAAACCTAGTGAATCAATTTCTGAAATGTATACTAGGTTTATAAAAATTATTACATCCCTGCATGCCTTTGGAAGAGAACTCACAATCTATGAAAAAGTGAATAAGATTCTGAGATGCTTACCTTCTTTCTTTAATGCAAAAAATACTACCATCACTGAATCTAGGAATTTAATTATTTATTCAATCGATAACTTACTTGTATCACTAATTGCTTACAAGCAAGGAGTGAACCATAGGTAGCTTGTTGCAGGTGAAAAGAAGAAGGATAAAACTATAGCCTTGAAAGCTAATGATTCTGACATTGATGTTTTTGCTTTGAAGATGATGATAATGCCTTAATAACTAGACAATTCAAAAGCTTCTTGAGGAAAAAGCAAAAGCATCATAAAAATTGAATAAAGGTAAACATAATAAGAATTTTAAAGCTTTATCTAATGTTATTTATTTTCAATGCAATAAGCCAGGGCATCTAAAGTTTGTTTGCCCAACTCTAAAAGCTCACCCAAGTAAGGAGAAGGGTAAGGAAAAACCTATGTTTTAGGAGGACAAGAAAAAGATCCAAATGGCTTTTTGGGCTCACTTAGCATCAGACTCCTCTGAAACTGAAGCAGAAGAGGATGTAACAAGCCTGTGTTTAATGGCTGATGATTATCTTGGTCCCTCTAATCAAGAAGAGGTATGTGAACTTAAATATGATCAATTATTTGAAGTTTCTAAAAGAATTCATTCTTCATATAGTAAGCTCAAGAAAGCGCATGCAAGCCTCAAAGTTAAATTTTTAAATCTACAGAAAGAGTATTAAATTCTAAGGAAAGATCATTCCACTCTGGATAGCAATCACATGGCTTTACTAGATGAATTTGATTCTTTAAATAAACATCTTCTTGATTTAACTGCTTGAAAATATTGCATGTTGAATTAGAAAAAGAATAGAAGTACTTAGATATTCTTGCATCTAATTCAGATAATAGGGAGCATGCTTTGAAAATAGAAAATTCAATTCTTGAAAGTGCAAATAAGTTTTTAGAAGCTGAATTAATTGCCCTCAAGGAAAATAAAAAATCACTGGCACTGGAAGAATTTTATAAACAATCAACAAAGTCTGCATTATTCACACCTATGAAGAGGCACTATAACCCAAATTGATTAGTAAACCCTTTTTTTGGTGTTAGATGCTTTTTCTTATGGCATGCTAGGATATATCTCCCACACTTACACCGTTCACCATAGGACACATTTGGTGTGGAGACAAAAATTATAAAATTTATAGCATAGCATGCTTACATCTAACTCCTCTTTTTATAAGATGGGACCCAAACTTATTTGGGTTCTAAAATCTGACATCTGATGATTGTGTAGGTGTGCTATCATAAAAGGCCTCGTGAGAGCATAGGGTACCTAGACAGCTGATATTCAAGGCATATGACTGGAGATACAAATTAATTCAATTCACTTGAGGCTAGGGCTAGAGGTAAGGTAATACTTGGAGATAACACCACCATGAGAGTGGTGGGCTCAGATGTAATTGGGGATTCAAAAAATTTTATTATTGAAAATATTTTGCTAGTAAATGGATTGAAACATAACCTGCTCAGCTTCAGCCAGCTCTGTGATAAAGGCTTCAGCATAAAATTTCTTTCAACCAACTGCATTATAAGCTTAAATGATAAAATTATTTTGTAGGGAAAAAGGTTCAACAATGTTTACATGTTGGATCTAAATTGCTTTAAAGCTGATATTAATCTTTGCTTAAAAATAATTACTGATGAATCATGGCTGTGGCATAGGAAATTCTATCATGGAAGCATGAAAAGCCTTAGGAAGATCACCCAAAAAGAATTAGTGAGAGGTCTCCCCAAACTAGAGTTCACTAAGGATCATTTGTGTGATTCCTCTCTGTTAGGGAAGTAAGTCAAATTCTCCTTCCACTTAATTAAAGACATTAACACTAGCAAACCCTTAAAAGTCCTTCACATTGATCTCTTTGGACCTATCAGCACTTCAAGCCTTAGAGGGAAAGTCTTTGGGTATGTGATAGTTGATGATTATGTGAGGTTTACTTGAGTTAGATTTCTATCTCATAAAAGTGAATCATTCAAGGAGTTTAGATCTTTTTCCACTTAGATTCAGAGAAAACTAGGTTGTGAAATCTTAACCATTCACAGTGACCATGGTGGAGATTTTGAGAATGAAAATTTTGAGTCTTTTTGTAAGGAGCAAGGAATAGATCATAATTTTTTTGCTCTTAGAACCCCTCAGTAGAACGAGATAGCTAAAAGGAAGAATAGGACCCTAGTAGAAGTTGCTAGAGCCATGTTAGCAGAATACTCACTTTCTAAATACTTCTGGGCAGAAGTGATGAATACAACCTATTATGCTCTGAATCGGATAAATTTTAGATCTAAGATGAATAAGACACCCTATAAAATTTTTAAGGGTAAGACACGCAACCTCTCTTACCTTCATGCCTTTGTATGTAAAGTATTCAATTTGAATAATGGAAGTCTCAACTAGGAAAGTTTGACCCAAAATATAATGGAGTATTCATAGATTACTCAGGTGTTGGGAAATCCTATAGAGTCTTCAATAAAAGAACACTGGTAGTTGAAGAGACCACTCATGTTGTATTTGATGAATCTGATAATTCTAGAGGGTCTAGGGAAGAAGAAGAAGAAGAGGTTATAGAAGTCACCCAAGGAGTAGAATCTACAAATCTAGAGGAAAGGGTAAAACCTAAAATTTTATTGCCTAGAGAATGGAGATATTCTTTGAGTCATCATAAAGAACTGATCTTAGAAGACCCTTCTGAAGGTATTAGAACTAGACATGGACTTAAAAAAGAAGTAAACCACTCTACCTTCAACTCAATGACTGAACCCACCAACCTAAATCAAGCCCTATCTGATGAATTCTGGGTCCTAGCCATGCCAAAAGAGTTAAACCAATTTGTAAGGAATGATGCTTAGGAGTTAGTTAAAAGACCTAAGGACCAGAGTGTGGTTAGCACTAAATGGGATTTCAAAAATAAAATAAATGACACTGGTGTAGTGAGGAATAAGGTAAGATTGGTGGCTAAGAGGTATAATCAGATATATGGGATTGACTTTGAGGAGACTTTTACCCCTGTAGCCATATTAGAAGCCATTAGGGTGTTACTAGTCTTTACTTATTTTAAGAGATTCAAATTATACCAATTGGATGTTAAGAGTGTCTTTCTAAATGGGGTAATTAAAGAAGATGTGTATATTGAATAACTCTCTGGCTTTGAGAATTCTCTATTTCCTAATCATATGTTTAAATTAAAAAAAGGCCTTATATGGACTAAAACAAGCACCCAGGGCATGGTCTGAAAGGTTTAACACAATCCTACTAGAAAGAACCTTTGTTAAGGGGAGCAAAAACACCATCCTACTTCTAAAAAAGGTACGAGATGAATTACTGATTTTCAAAATTTATGTATATGATATTCTATTTGGATCTTCTAATAAAAATCTATGTAATGACTTTGCAAAAATAATGAGTAAAAAATTCAAAATGAGTGTGATGGGAGAACTGACTTACTTTTTGGGATTTAGCATAAGGCAGAATGATGATGGAACTTTCCTCAGCCAGTAAAAATATATTAAGGACATCCTTAAGAACTATGAGATGGATAAAGCCAAGCCAATCAACACTCCCATGAGTTCCAATATTTAATTAGATAAGGATTCCCATGGAAAATCTGTTAATCAAAAGAAATACATAGGAATAATTGGATCACTTCTTTACTTGACTACTAGCAGACCTGATATTATGTTTAGTATTTTTCTCTGTGCTTGGTTTCAGGCTGATCTAAAGGAGTCTCACCTAAATGTTGTTAAGAGAATCCTTAGATATCTCTTAGGGACCCAAGACTTCAGAATTTGGTATCGTAGGAATAATACCTCTTTTGAAATCATAGGATATTCTGATTCAGATTTTATAGGATGCCAAGTTGATAGGAAAAGCACCTATGGAACATGTCAATTCATAGGACAATCCTTAGTCTCCTGGTCCAATAGAAAGCAAAATTCAATTGCCCTTTCCACTGCTGACATTACCTTAAGAAGTTGTGTGGCCAATGCCCTTTGGTTAAAGTAACAGATTTTGGATTTAGGATTACCTGTAGGCATAATTTCAATCCTATGTGATAACACTAGTGTCATCTGCATTTCCAAGAATCCAATCCAGCACTCCAGGACCAAACACATTGACATAAGGCACCATTTCATTAGGGATAATATTACTAAGGGAGATATCGAGCTACAATATGTAGCCACTGAAAATCAACTTGTAGATATCTTCCCAAAACCACTAGCCTTTGAAACCTTCAACACCTTAAGAACAAGATTAGGTGAGATAGATATTCATACTTGAAAATGATGCTTTATGTCTATATTTCTATTCTTCTTATTTTTTTATATGTTTTTATTTCTTTCTTTATGTTTTATTTTGTGTGTCTTTCTTGCTAGGTTTTATTTGTATGTTGATTTCCTTTTCAAATTTTTGCTTTATGTTTTAATTTCCTACTGTTGTTTTCAGTTTTTTTTAGAAATAATATCACTGCTCATGTTTGCTAATGAACTTGCTTTTTAAAATGAGAATTTTTACCTTATTTTTATTTAGAAGCTTATAAGCTGTGATTGACTCCTATATAATTGTTAAAGGAAGAACTATTGATGATTATTTCTCTTCCTCTAACTCCTTTAGTGGTATACAGTTCTTTTTGAATCAAAAACTATTTCAAAATTAAAAGATTGGACTTTGAAATAGAATCTATTTTATATTCATATGAAAATCTTTCTCATATGAATAATGTTTCAAGTCAATGAATCACTTTCAAGTTTTCTTACTCAGGTTATTGCATTTATTATATGGACCTAATTCTATTTTGTGGTTTACTCTTCCTTATATTAGAGAGTGAGTCTTTCCTCTCTTATATATGGAAGATAATCTCACAACTGAGAATCTTTAAAGGTTATGAAAGAAAGCAAGTTTATAAAAATAAATAAAAAGTGGCACAAAATGATCCCAACAATGAAAAGATGCACAATGATCGCCAAATAATAGCAAAATACATAAATTGTATCAAAAATTAAAAGATGCACAATGTGCGCCAAAATAAATAAAAAAGAGGCACAAAATGAGCCCACAAAGAAAAAAGCTTCCTCTCTTTCAAACTTTTGAAAATCTTAGAAGAATCTATTTGCCAGTTAATATCTTCAAACAGTTGAGATTAAAAATTTTAATTTCTGATTTATTACCTTGAAATACTAATCTATCAGATACTTCTTTTAGACGAAGTTGAAAAGATCACTTTTCTTATCTAATTTCTTTTTTTGAATTATATTTGGTTTAAAGAGAATTTTAACCCGTAAGGAGTCTGAGCTAGGGCTTACAAAATCAATTTTCTAGCTTTCCTATATTTCAAAATTTTTAATTTAATTCTTTTAGGTTTTTAAATCAAAAATTGAGGTAAATTTATCATTTACTGAAGCTGACCAGTTTAAAAAAATTTATTGATTCTATTTTTATGATTGTCTTTATCATTATTTTTTATTTTCTGGTTTTTTTACTTATTTTTTTTATTTTTGATTGTTTTTGGGACCTCTCCTGATCATCACTTTCCACCCTCAAAATTTTCAAAAAACATTTTTCACATCATCTTAGATGATATCCCATCATCCTGGATGATATCATCAAATCACTACTTACTTTATATCCAACGGCTAATCTACACCCATTGATTGATAATCGTACTGGACGATGACACCTTCATCTTGTACGAAACACGTGGCACAAAAGGTTGGTATGATCCTTAAGGACTCATCATCCTAGACAATACAAATGTTCATCTTGGATGATCAAGCTAGTCAACAATCGTACGGATTGACTCCTCAGGATGATCATCTGTATCTAATCATCCTAAACGATACCTAATCATGCTAGACAATACAACTACCTTTTTGACCAATCATTCTGGATGAATTATTTCTCCTGATCATCCTGGATGAAATTGAGATCTTCTAGGATGATGAGGCCAAACCTATATAAACAAAAAATTTTAATTATTTTATTCATTCCACAATCGTTTAATTCCTCCTCTCTTTCACTCAAACTCTTAAATCTTCAATATGGCTAGTGGAAAATGCTATAGAATGTAGATAGGGAGTTCCTCTAGGGGAATTATTGACCCCCGCTTTGTTGAAGCAGCGGATCAAGCTACTTATGCTCGTTACAAGTCTGTAAGGATTACTCCTTCCAAAGTGGTCATTCCAAATGTTCTGACCAATAAGGTGCTTAACCTCTTCGCCCATACAACTCTTGCTTTCATTCTAACCCTTGCTTTCCTCTTCCATTCTGAACTTTTATTTGAGTTTTTTCCAGTCTTAGAATTAACTCCACCTATACTTCACTTCAATCCTATATGAACAAACGACCCGCTGAAATCACATATCAAGACCTACATAAACTTCTTCACCTTTCCACCACTAGAGACAAGATTCACATCTTGCTCGTCGATCCTGACTTTAATTGGAGCCATGTTAATACCCTTCTTAGGAACACTAATGCCCCTTTTCATGACTCTCCAGCCAATTCTTTAGTAAAAGATGCCCGGACCATCAAACATATTATTAGAACTTTTATTATTCCTAAGGCCATAGATCGAACTCACATCACTCCCATCCTTTCCCTTACCACTTACTATATAATGGCTCATAGAGATTTTGGTGTCGCTGATCTCCTAATCAGATATATTGAACACCTCACTAGCATTAGCGATCCCGACCATAGGAGAAAACCAAATCTAGCTTTAGGACACCTCATTGCTTAAGTCCTAAAAACCAAGTATAACCTTCAATATCCTAACCCACATGACTACCAACCTACTTTCTATTCCAATAATTTCTTCATCATCCTCCATAGTACTCTCCGTCATCCAGAGCATGGGGAGGCTATGGGAGAAGAGGAAGAACCTATTCCTTCTCCTGTTCCTATTTGCCAGCAGCCCTAGATAGATCTGCTGGAATAGAGATTTAACCAGAGGGAAGCACATTTTGATGAATATGTAACTACACAGCAGCAATCGTCACGAGTAAGACATGACTTAGTTTGGAGAGCAGTTTGCCTCCATTACTAGCCTCATTCAGCCACTGCCACCACTACCGCCTCCTTATGATCAGGATCCCTTTTATTTTAGTTTATTTTCTTTCTGTTCTTGTATTACAGTGTTTAGTTTCTTCTTGTTCTTTTTTTATTTTCATGTTTCCACCTTTTTGTGATGTCAAAAGGCAGAGTAGGGTGTTGTTTGTAAAAGCTTGTCTTCTATTCAGTTAACTAGTTTATGAATGTGTTAGTTTGTTTCCTACTTAGTATTTACTACTATTTTTCTATTTAGTGTTTTCTACTGTTCTATTTTTGTATTATTTGTTTAACCTCCCTTAGTTTTCTTATATAAAAAAGAATTAACCTAGTAAGGGGGAGAATAGGGAATAACAATACATTCTTGAAAACTTTTAACAACAATATTTATTATCATCAAAAAGGGGGAGATTATTGCAAATTGGGGCCTAAGCACTGTGATTTTGATGATAACAAATAGTATTGTTTTGCTTACCTTACTAATTCTTATTATTTGAGTTTATTGCATACTTTTTTTCTTTGCTACGGGCTAACATTTCAGGATCACAAGCTCACTTGCAAGCAAACTCAAGATTGGGTAGATTAGGACTGAATCAGTTTATAATTTTAACTCTAATACATTTTTTACCTTTTCTTGAGTCAAGTGTAATGTGGTGGATCCTGAAGCTAAGTAACCTTACAATCACACACTCAAGGGAGTGAGTATGTAAGTTAGGAAAATATTCAATTTTTAAACAAATCATACAGGATGATTATGTGTCATCCTAGATGATCTGTTTAGCTTAAAACCCTAATTAGGGCTTA
Source organism: Dendrobium chrysotoxum (assembly GCA_019925795.1). NCBI lineage: Eukaryota > Viridiplantae > Streptophyta > Magnoliopsida > Asparagales > Orchidaceae > Dendrobium > Dendrobium chrysotoxum. The sequence continues at coordinate 56,754,275 of CM034308.1, read as the reverse complement.
TGTGTTAAATAAGCTTGATTAAACCAATCATCCAGGATGATCCTATCATCATACATGATGATATGCATTAATAAAAAAATCCAGCCTCCAGACATGTTTTAGGCAAGATTTGATGATTAAAATTTTTCTCTAATTATACATCATGATTCTGATCATCCTGGATGATGTGTTGCAATCATGCCTAAATTGATCTTGTGATTAGGGATCTAAGTATTGTTAGATTAAACGATTATATCATATAGGATGATCATCTATGATCATACAGGATAATCTATAATTTTTTTTTTAAACTTACCAGACATCTAGAATGATTTTTCAGAATGATATTTTTGATTGAATGAATTGTACAGAATAATCACAAGATCATTCGGGAAGATCAGTACATTTTTCTTCTTATCATCCTGGACATATAGAATGATCTACTGGATGATAAATCATATTTTAAACTAATCGTACATGTTGATATAATAATTTTCCTAGATGATCAGTATAAATTTTTTGCTCTAATTGTACATGCAACTCAGATCATTATGCCTGGATAGGCTGCTTTACACTGATCGTACAGGATGATTGACAGATCATCCTGGGTGAACTTTGATGAAAAGTTAATAATTAGGGAACTTTTTTAGGCCTCTTATTTAAGCTCTCTTCATTACTTATGATTAAATCTTTTGCTGTTGTTCTAACCTGTGAGAGCTTAGAGAAGAAGGAGAGTTTGGGGGAGAAAGAGAGAGAGAGGATCTTGTGAGGTGGAGTTTGTGAGGGGATTCACAAAGGTTGCTTCGAACGAGGATTTGATCATCTTCTTTCTTCTTCATCCTTGGTTCCTTGGTGGCTCTGGGGAGATGATCATCAGCATCAGATCCAAGTTCTCTGCCTACTCAAGGTGGGAGTAAAAGGATTGTCAAGTTCTCTGCCTACTCTAGGAGGAAGTAAAAGGATTTCATGGTTTTCTCCCAACTCCAGGTGGGAGTAAAAGGATTCTTGGTTCTCTGCCTTCACCAAGAGGGTGAAAAAGGATTCAAGGTTATCTGCCTCACCGAGTCAGTCAAAAGATTTTGTAAGGGCTTCTCTGCCATGTTGTGGGGGCAAAAGGAGAGACACTAACTGCTACTGCAATACCTGGAACAGGAAGTTCTGAGGAGTGGATGAAGGTTAGATTTAACTAAACTACTATAAAATTCTATGTACTCTTTCTTATTACCTTTATTCCTCATTTTATTTCCACAATTTTTTGTGATTTGTTTTATGGTTGAAATCTTTGATTTTCTTATCTGCTTTTGCTTAAGATTATTTAGTTTTTAACATATTTAGAAAGATAAAAAAGATTTTTCATTTTTATTTAAGAATTTTTAGAAATACCAATTCACCCCCCTCCCCCCTTCCTGGTTAGCCTCGGGCTAGTTCTATAGGGTTTAACCACCCTCAAGAACTTTCACCTATGGCCTATTGCTGGTGAATGCTCAGTTCTGGCTTGATTGATCATTTCTATGTAGAGGTCAAAAGGGCACGATGAAGATCATGCTACTCTTCTCACAACCTCCCTCCTTTGAGTAATAGGAATAGGGTGGAATTGGTTTTCACTAAGGAAGTATGTGGAAGGTGCAACGAACTCTTAATTGGCCTAAAATTTGACTTGCTTTAAGGCTTCAGACTCAGCGATCTTTCTAACCTTAAAATTCCTCTTTTTGGCTCTTCAAAGGTAGTTCTTCTTCAGGTTCATACCAATGAAAGGAGAGCTAGAACTTGACCTAATCTCAGACTGAGATGGTAACTCTTCCATTACTAATGATTCCTCGTCCTCATCCTCCTAGGTAGCGGGTACAATGGGCAAAGGGGCGATAACAACCTCCATCATAGAGATGGGGGAGTCAACTCTATACCCTAAAGTAATCTTAACTATGGGGATATCCTTTTGCATCTGGTAGATAGTTTAATCAGTGTTTCACTAGTAACGAAAGCTCGAGGTTCTGAAATCCCATTCCAAAATGAATTTAATTGCCATAGTGGACTTCTTCCTCATGCACATCTCTGTTTAATGAGAATATAAATTTCCTAGCCATTTGAGTGCTTGATTTTCTGGAATTAACGAAAGGGGGTTTGAATTAGTTAATTTTAAAGTGGAATTTAAATCTTGAACTGGATTGTTTTTGTTTAAAATTTGAACCTCAACGTGCTGAGTTTTCACCCAACATGAGGGTTTACCAAATTGATTGAGAAAATCCAAGGAAGTTGGCTTGACTCTTTCACTCTGCTAATTGAATTGAGGGTGAACTATCAGAGCCTATATTTGAACTTGAAGTTTGAATGAATTTGAACTTGAGGTTGGAGTATAAAGGATCTTCTTCAAGTTTTGAAACTCAACATATTGAGTTTTACTCAAATGTATAGGTGTACAAAATTATCCTGAAGATCCTAATAATTAGGCTTGACTCTTTCACCACATCAAGTGGTTTGGGGGTGAAATGTCAAAGCCTAAACTTTGAGTATGTTAAGAGGAGAGGATTTGAAATTCAAAGACGTGGATTTGAATTAGTTGATTTTGAATTTGAGTTTGAATTTTGAATTAAGTTGATTATTCTCAAATTTTGGAACTCAACATATTGAGTTTTCACTCAACACGATTGCTCACAAAATTGAAATGAGAATCTTGAGGATTGGGTTTGACTCTTGCATTCCACCAAGTAACTTAGAGGTGAAATGTCAAAGCTCAAATTTGAATTAGGAATTAAAATTGGACTAGAATTTGAGATTGAAATTGGGTTGAACTTGAGATTCAAACTGGATTTGAACTTGAACTGGAAGTTCAAGTTGAAAGGATTTTCTTTGAATTTTAAAACTCAACACATTGAGTTTCACTCAAATGTTTAGGTTTACAAAATTGGTACAAATATCTCAGGAATTAGGCTTGACTCTTTCATTCTGCTAATTGAATTGGGATGAAATGTTAAAGCCTAGATCTAGCTGGAGAGATTTGACTTTGCGTTGCATATGTTAGACCATGAGAGAATATCGTAGCATAACACATAACAATAATAATTGAAATTGGTTTGAATGATTTTAAAATGAAGTTTGAATCTTAAAAAGTTAAAGAGTTTTTCTTTAAAATTTGAAACTCGACATGTTCAGTTTTCATTCAAAATGAGGGTTTACAAATTTGAAGGAAAAATTAAGGGCTTTCAACTCAACTCTTTTACCTCGTCGATTGACCTAGGAGAAAATGTCAAAGCCTTGGTTTAGTTTTGAAATTGTATTGCATGCATAAAACATACAACAAAACGTTATAGGAAACACATAGTAATGATGATTAACGTTGATTGTTTGAAATTTTGAAAGGATTTTGAATTTTTGGAACTCAACATGTTGAGCGTACACTCAATATGAAGGTTTATAAATTTAGAAGAAAGATCAGAGAGTTTTGGCTTAACTCTTTTACCCTTCCAATTGGCTTAGAGGTTACATATCAAACTCAAGTTTACTAGAAGGATTGAATCTTGAAACCAGATTCAAAGAAGTTTGAATTTGCATTGCATATGTTAAACTTTAAGTGGGTGTTGTAGAAGCATATATGACAATGGTGATCGAAGTTAATTTGAAGGGGATTTTGAAAGGATCTTGAAGATTTAAAAATTTGATAGAATTGTCTCACATTTTTTTAAAGTCAATATATTGAATTTGCACTCAACACAAAGGTTTACAAAATTAGTGAGAAAATTCAAAGATTTTGGTTTAACTCTTTCACCATAACAATTGACATAGGGAAGAAATCTCAAAACCTAGAATTGATTGAAAAATTTTGGATTTTGATTTAGAAATTACAGAGTCTTCTATAAATGGTGAAACTCAACATATTAGGATTTATTTGAACCTACAAGTTAACATCATTTACAGAAAGATCTTATAAAATTTGGATTGACTCTTTTGCTCTACAAATCAAATTAGAGGCAAAATGTCTAAGTCTAGGTTTCACTAAAAGATTTGAATTTTGATTTTGAAACTGAAGGAGATTCTGTATGTTATGAAACTTAACATGCTTGAGATATGTTTAAGCATGCAAGTTTGCAACATTTACAAGAGAATTTTGAAAGGTTTGGCTTGACTATTTTGCTCTATTAATGAACTTGGAGGAAAAATGTTAAAGCCCGACTTTGACAGAGGTTTCCTACACTCACCTCTCTTTTGACATGTCTTAATTAATGTTGTCCACACTCACTTAAGGGAGAAACGGGCAGAGGGACCAATAGAAAGAAAGGTAGTCAAAACTTTCAGTGTAAAAAAAATTGTACTAAATTCTCTTGGAGTCCCGTCAAGAGAGAGAGCCCCCATTTCAAATTTTCATTCCCGATTTTATTCTGTTATTCCAGCTAATTATTAGGAGATGGCGGAAAATGGCCGCCGACCAACAGCGGTTTCATTAGTGGAGGTGCATCCCAATGGTGGGTTATTTATTTAGAATAGAAGTGGTATCAATCATCCTGGTGCTGGAAGGTTCCCTGGTGATCATGAGGTGCAGACGAGATTGTTGAAGAGTTCACCTTTGGGGATAAAGAAGAATGGTGGTGATGTTATTAAGAAGGTTACTCATGTCATTGGTAAGGGTAAGGGTATTTCTCAGGAGTTAGAATTTAAATATCCTCGGTGGTTGAAGCCTCCAGCAAAATTGCCATTGAAATCGAATGTCCTTGAAGCTTCTTCATCAGGTATGAAAATTTTTGTTAACAAATTCAGGAATCCAAATTTAATCCCTCACGACAGTGTGATAAATAAGAAGTCTTTAATATTGGTTAATAAGGATGTTCTTGAAAATAATGTTAAGATATCAGATGGTGTTAGGGTGGATTCTGCTTCATTGAGGGTCCAGAATGAAGTTCCTGTTAGTATTGAGAATGGAATCGGAGGAGGTAATCCATGGTCCAGGAAGCCTTACATTAAATTAAATTTTAAGGAGGAGGATTTTGTATTAATGGAGGATGGCATAGTAATGAACTTATGTGCTCCTAGTGAAATTTTGAATTCGAACAAGTTGGAATGCTCTTTGGTAGCCAAGGTATTTGGTAGAGAGATCCCTTCTCATATTGTGGCTTGGGAATTAAGGCTACAATGGACACAATTTGGGCAGTTTCATTTTACTACCATCAGGATGGGATGGTTCTTATGTTCATTGAAATTAGCTGAAGCTTTGGAAGAAGTTCTTACAGGTGGCCCGTGGTATGTGAATGGCCATTTTATTGGTATGGATAAATGGTCCCCTAATTTTTGCCCTTTGTCTATGAAGGATCTTACTTCTCCGATATGGATTAGAATACTTTAATTGCCTTTGCAATGTTGGGATGAGGTTAATGTGGCGAGAATAGCTTCTTTAGTGGGAAAGCCACTAATGTTAAATGGCAACATGTTTCAATGGGAGAGAAGAGTTTGCAAGAGCTTGTGTTCATATAAAGATGGACCAACATCTTCCCTTGGGTGTTTTTGTGGAGAGTAGGTCGAGAAGGTTTTTTCAAAAGATTGAATATGAGAAGATCTCCACATTTTGTTTTGAATGTGGGATGCTTGGGCATAGAGTAATTGTGGTAAAAGATTTTCCATTATTAATGAATTAGTTGGAGATGCTACTACGCCAGGGCAAGTTAAATCTGAGATTATGAGGCAAGGAGCAGATAAGAATTCAACATATGGACTATGGGTTCATGTGAATTATAAAAGAAACAAGAGGCTAGCTCAAGGAGTAGCAATTGGGAGGCCATGGAAGATGAGGTACTCTATGAAAAATAAGATTAAGTTAGTTAATGTGGAGGTAGAGAAATCTATCGGTTTGGAAACTACGAAGCTCGGTATCTCTATGAATGTGGAATTAGAGAAGGATACTGAAAATAATGTGGTAGCTGAAGAAGGTGAATTAATTCTGGAGTAAGCTTTTCCTGAAAATCCTCGTCCCACTCAGGAAAAAATTCCCTATTTCTTCTTATATGTCTATAGCTATGAATAAGTTTCAAGCTTTAAACAACTATGGTGATGAAGTGTTGGAGTTTGATAAATTTTCAATAAGGAGGTCTGGGAGTGATACAAAGTTGATTTGTCTTTGGAGAGGGAGGATGTTTTGATGAAGAGGGGTGTTAGTGGTCAGAGGAGTAGTGAGGTTTTGGGGATTGTTAATATAAGAATGGAGGTTGGTGGTAGTTTTGAGGGGGCTAAGTTTAAGCTTGCAAAGGAACTTAAATCTCCTAGGCCAGTTAAAATACTTCCTCGCATTAGAAATTTTGAGGTTGTTAATAAAGGAAGGGGTAGGGGCTCATCCCCCTTGGTTGTTCAATGAGTTCAATTGCTTTTTGGAATTATAGAGGGCCAAGAAAAGAGATGCCTCACTTTGCCTAAAGGAGTTTGTAAAAGAGTTTGATGTTTCTTTCATGGGATTGGTGGAGACTAAAATTTCTGTCTTTGATAGAGTGGTTTTTAAGAAAATGATGGGGTTAGATTGGGATTATTTTTTGCTTCCGTTAGAGGGTTTGTTAGGAGGAATTATGGTAACATGGAGATCAGATTTGGCTTCTTTTATTGGGTTAAAGACTTCTGACCAATGTGTAATTGGTGATCTTAATGTCTTTAATAAAGGATTATGGATGATTTCTATAGTTTATGGTAGTAAGGATGTTCATAAGAGGAAGAATTTGTGGGATTATCTTTAGGTGCTTTCTCATAGGAAGGTCTCTTCTGTGATAGGTGTAGACTTTAATTGCATTATGTCTCAAGAGGATAAGAGGGGTGGAAAGAAGTTTATTTTTTCTCAAGGCCCTAAAGAGATGATGAACTTTAAGAATTGTAATGATTTTCATGAAGTGGGGCTGGTTGGACTGAGGTTCACTTGGTGTAATAATAAAAATGGACATGGAAGAATTTTGGAATGGTTGGATAGGTGCTCGTTAAATTCCATTACCTTAGGGAAAAACCAAGTGACCGTTGTGAGACATATTGCTATAGTGGCTTCAGACCATTATTGTATTATTTTGAAGATTTTTTATTCAACTATTAAGAGGAAAGGTATTCTGAAGTTTGAAGATGTTTGGGCTTCTTTTCATGCTTCGTCTATCATTGTTTCTAGAGTGTGGAATAAATCTAATGAAGGAGATGAAATGCAAATTCTTAACAAAAATGTAAAATAACTATGAAAGAGCTTTTCTTTTGGAGCAAGGCAAAATTAAAGAATTTTTTGTTGTTAAAAGAAGGCCTTAAGAAGGAGGTGTTGCAACTTCAAGAGGAGGAGGCTACAGTTGGTTGGTTAAATGAAGAAAAACTGTGGCTTTTGAGATCTAAGGTTGGAGAATTGAATGTGTACCTAGCTCATTTGAATACTTGGTGGAAGCAAAAGGCCAAAGTAAGATGGATATAAGAAGGGGATTCAAATTCCCAATTTTTTCAAGCATTTGTGAATGCAAGGAGTGGTAATTGGATTAGTCAAGTTAGAAAAGTGGATGGCATTATGGTTGAAGATCCAATTGAAGTTGAAGAGGAGTTCTTCAAATATTTTCAAGGGAAATGGAGTGACAGGAAGTGTTGATTGAAGAATTGGTCGGCTCCTTAGAAGGTCTTAGATGATGATGATAGAAGTAAGCTGAAGGTAGAGTTCTCTATTTTGAAAATCATGGAGGTTATCAAGAATTTGGGAGGAAATAAGTCTCTAGTTTGTGATGGAATAACTTATTCTTTTTTAAAGCTTATTGGGATATTATAGGTTATTATGTTTGCAGGGTAGTTAATAATTTTTTTTTGTTTGGTAAGCTTTGCAAGGAATGGAAGGAAATCCTTATTGTTCTGATTCCTAAGGTCAAGGATCCTTTATTACCTTCTAGATATCATCCAATTAGCCTTTGCAAGTCTATTAAAAAGATTGTGGCTAAAGTTTTATTGAATAGGCTATTGTTGGTGGTTACTAAGATTATTTTGAAAGAACAGTTGGCTTTCGTAAAAGGGAGATCAATCTTGGATCATTTTCCCTTAGCTCAAGAAGTGCTCAACAAAATCAAGTGTTCTAAATCAAGGAATGGCCTCTTGGTGATCAAGAATGAAATGTAGGAAGCGTACGATAGTATGTGTTGGTCAACATTAAGACAGGTGTTGAATTACTTGGGTTTTGTCTATCAAATTTGCTAACTTGCTAATGGAATGTTTAGTTGAACCAAGGTTTTCTATTATGATTAATGGTTACAATTCAAAGTGGATTGAGGGAAAGAATGTGTTTCGGCAAGGGTGCCCACATTCTCCCTTACTATTTATTATGTGCTCTCAATAACTTTCAAATGCTTTTTGTAGCAAAGGCATGAATCTTGGTATCAATATGTCATCTAATGCACAGATGATATCTCACATATTGTATGTAGATGACATTTTGCTATTTTCAGATGCTAAGATGAAGAATATCAAGAAGATGAAGAAGATTCTACTAGAGTACTGTAAGTGGATGGGTCAAGTGATAAATCTTCAAAAATCTTCTATGTTGTTGGGTAAATCTATCAGAAGAAGGAACAGAAACAAATCTCAAAATTGTTGGGCTTTAAGGTTGTGGAGGAAATGGAGTATTTGGGCATAAAAATTGCATTAAGGCGGTCACAAAAATTAGATTTTCAACATTATATGGATAAATCTTTGAAAAGATTGAATGCTTGGGAGAATAGGTTCATTTCTTTGGCAGAGAGGATCATCTTGGTGAAATCAGTTTTTCTTTCTCTTCCTTCATTTCTTTCAAGACATATATTGATACCTTTGAGTATTTTGAAGGAGTTTGATAAGCTATGTAGGAATTACATATGGAATAAGCATGACAGTAGCCATGGGCTTCATTTTATGGCTTGGGATGTCATATGCAAGTCAAAGAAATTGGGTGGATGTGGTCTCCATTCGGCGGTGTCAAAGTTGGGATCTTTGAGGTCAAGGTTTGCTTAGAATCTTATAAACAAACTGGATACTCTACTTAATAGGAATTTGTTGGCAAAGTATGGGGGTAACTGGTTGAAAGGTAAGGGGAAGAAAAGTTGCTCGACTTCATGGAAGATCATTATGGATGGATGGAGTTCTCTCAAAAGTATACATCAGGATCGCTTATTAATATCCTAAAGGATGTGTGGATACTTGATAAAAGTATAGATAAATGGCCTACTTTTGTTGTGAATTAGGATGAGGAAAATATGACTATCAATTCTTTCATTGAAAATGGGTCTTGGAACTTCTCTCGGTTGAATCAATTTTTTGGGGAAGACCTTGTGAAGATGATAAGACAAGTTGTAATATGTCCAGATTTGGTTGAAGATCATCTGGAGTTGAAGTTTAAAATGATTGGAAAGACTATTTTTGCACTTATTACGGAGGCTCGGTTTGATGAAGATATGAAGTGTTATTATGTTTTATGGTTAAATAAACTAAAGCTTAATCCTTAGGTAGAGCTCTTCTTATGACGTCTACATAAAAATGCTATTCCAACAGCAGATTTCCTTATGTATAGAAGATTAACGGATAGTAATTTATGTCCAAGGGGTTGTGAAGAAGTTGAAAACATCGATCATATAACTGCTACCTGTCTGAAGCTTATTCAAGTAATCAGATTGTTGAACATGTGGGGATTCCTGGTTTTGGTTTCCCGTTCTTTTCAAGAATGTTTGGGGAACTTTGAGTGGTTAGCTGTAATGAATCCCTTCATTACCAAGTTATATTTTACGTTGTTAATATTTTCTTGGAATATCTTTCCCTAATAGGTTCAAATTGCAAAACTTTGATTTCATCCTGATTATCATAATCAAACTCCCTGGAGGATCAAAATGATGTTTGATCAAATATTTAACTATAATAATCTCGATAAGAGAACATTAATTTTATAATCAAAATCATAATAATAGAATGACATATCTTCCCGAAGAAAGAAGATATCGCTTATTATTAATCATTTGAAAATATTGATAATTATCATCGTATTTGATTTTCATAAAGATAATCAATTGAGGTTTTGAAAACTTAATGTTGAAAATTTGATCTGGGTTTCTAAATCTCCTACGAGTGCAAGCCCTCGTAGTTAATTACATTATAGGAAAACTAGAGTTTCCTATGAATTCTCTCGATTAAAATAGTGCTAAAAATTTTATTTAAGAATTCATAGTTTAATATCAAAGGAGGCATGGATTGGAATTTTCTATCGAGATTGGATCAAAGTTGAACACTTACTTTTGTTGATTAAAGGACGAAAAGTTGGAGGTGTTTGGAATTCTGAAATAATTCATAAACACCCAAGCCTACCTTATTTTTTGGGCTTGAATTTTGATTGAAAGAGATTTAAATTTGATTGGTCGATTTGATTAGAAAATTGGGATTCAATTCCTGGAGGTTGAGATCTTATAGCATGAGCTTGCATCAGAACCTAAATCTAAATTAGGTGTTAAAAATTAGTGATCCAAACCTAGCTAATGCAATGTAGGATCTGGACTTACCGCTGCTTGGATTGGGGAGCCAGCTAACCACTTAGGTGCTTCAAAACCATGAATCTAGTCTCTTATGAAAGAGTGGGTAGGGACGTTTAATTAAGTTAGGTTTAAGGAGTCAGGGCCGACATTTAGAGTAGATCCTAATTTGGCCCCTTGACTTATGTTGGGTTATATGAAACTTGAAATAAAATGCTATAAAATTTTTAGACACTTTTAAATTTATTTCTAATACAATGCATGCAAGTCGACTCGATAAATACTTAAAATTTGAATGAAGCAATTTAAAAAAGGCATAAAAATAGATTTTATCAAAGGGATTGCATAGATTCCCCTTGATATATCTACACCCTCATAGGCCAGGTGGTCTGCAAGAAGGTGCAAAAAAAAAACTATGCGAATTCCCAGCGATCCTGGGCTTACTTCTTAAAAGTGTTAGAAGTTCTATGTGAGCTTAAAATTTTTTAATTTAATTGAAGTAGAAAAAGTTTTAACGATCTCTCACGAGCCTCCGATCGTGTTCCAGGTTAAATCAAAATTGACATGCAAGATCACCAAAAAAACTACTAAAAGCATGCAATCCTATATCGTAATCAACATCAAAAAGTCAACTGAATAATTAAATCAAATAAATAAATAAAATATCCATAGAAAAGGGCCTTTTAATATTACATCCCAGGGTCTACAGAATTTAAAAGTGGCCGAGTACCACTACCAACAACCTAGATTCTACTATTAAGACTCAAGTGACTTTGAGAATAGGGCTCATTCTTCACTTTGTCTTTCTACGACCTCGAAAGGGTGTTATATTCCTCTTTGAATATTTGAAATTATCCAAATTTAGATCTCTAAATAGATATGAACTCTCACCTAAGGAATGTCCCTTCCTCTTTGGATTCCAAATTGGATGCTTAATCCCATCTAAACTTAAGGGTAGTCTATCATACAATCAAATCAAAACATAGATTGCATGAAATTAAATAAACATTCAATCATTTTATACTAGCAGCCAATATGTAGTGAAAACCAAGAAAAAGCCCGGCACATAGTAGAAAAGTAAAGATCGACTTAGCCTAGATCTATAATTGGTTGTCCTAGAAAACCATCTAAAGTGTGTGAGCTAGGTTGTGTGGTTTAGATAAGTGCTATATAGGGTAATCAATTAGAATTGTTTTTATATTCTAGTTAGTTGAAAGGTTTAAGGAAAATTTAATTAAAGTTTAAATATTAATGATTTGAAATTGATTTTAAAGTGTATTTTTTAATGTTAAATGGATACCACCTTTGTTTCTCATCGGGGCCAGTGAAGTATATTTCGTCTTCCTTAGGGCTAAGTTTAAAGCCTCGTTGGCCTAGGTTACTAGTGGTAACTTGCATAATTAAGTGATTTGATTTGATTAAGGTTTAAAAGTTGAAGAATTTTAATTAAGATTGATTGGTTACTGGTTTTTAATGTTGATTTGAAGTTCTCTAGATTTTTAAATGATTTTTGAGTTTTTAGAATTTTTTGGATTATTTGGATCATTTAATTAAGGGGTCAAAAATTAAATTTTTGAATAAGTTTAATTTCTAGAAAGTTAGTATTTTTCTTAAATATTAGACCTTAAGATGAGTAATTAGACACTAAGTTTGCTGCATTTGTATTTTTCTACATTTAGTTATGTAGGTTTGAAGTTTTCATTTAATTAAACTTAAGTTTAACTAGATTGTTGACTTTTTCATTTTGAATTACTTATGGTGGTTTAATATTTTTAATAAATATTAAACCCCAAATGGAGTCCAATTCCTTTGAGTTTGCTCAATTTAGAATTTTTAGAATTAGTTATGATTTTTTAGAAATTTTGGGTATTTATTGGAATTATAAAAATTGTTTAATTAAGGGGTTTTTAATAATTTAGCTCCAATTAAACTCCCAACTCCTTGAAATCAACTACAAAGTTTAGGAATGACCTAAAGAGAGATTCCCAATTGTTTGAAAATTTTTTAGAATTTTTAATTATTTTTAAATAATTAAATTAATTAAAGATTACTTTTCAAGGAAAAATAAATTAAGCTGGATTTTAAAGTCCAGTATAGAAGCTTTTATTTTTATTTGATTAAGGACTCAATTTTGGTCAGTTATAGGTATTATAGGTAATTTTTGGATTTAATTTAATTTTGTTCGAAGTTTTAGAAGTTTTGAGCTTAATTAATGCATTAAATTTAAGTTAATTAATTAAGAGGGTTTAATAATTTCAAAAATCAGTGGGCTCCTATTCTAAGGTAGGTAGTGTCACTATGTTGAAATGTTTTGAGTTTCATCCCTAAAGGATGTATGCTTGAATCCTAGGTTTTACCTAAGTTCACTAAGACAAAAACCTTAATTATTGTCCTTAATGTCACTAGGTTAGCTAGGTTTAAATCAATTGTTCTCTCTAACCCTTGGACAAGCATATAAATGCACATATAGTACAATCAAGTCACCATGTGCATCCTAAACATGCATAAAATTAAAGGTAATTAACATATACAATGCTTTTCATTAATGAATAGTTAGAACACAACTATTCACTAATCCTTCACCATAATTTCCATTCAAATTAGCTAAACCTACATTTAAAATCCAAAAGTTCCCTCAACGCTCTCAGAATTTAATATGTATAATTTTAAAACGAAATATATGAAAATAGCTTGATTTTTAAAGAGATTTTAGAAGATTTAAAATAATTCAAAGTAATTTTAATTGAATCTAAAAAAGTTTTAAAATAATTTCAATAAAAAATAATTTTGAAATTATTTTAATAATTTAAAGATACTTAAAAATAAGGGATTTAGATTTTTAAAGAATTATTTATGTGAAAAAAAACATTAATTAAATATTTAAGTTTTTAAGTAATTTCAATTATTTAAAATATTTAAGATATTTAGAATAAATTTTAAATTTTAAAATAATCAAATTAAGTTCTCTGATTTTAATAAAATAATATTAAATTTTTAATATTTTCAAAATATTTAAGTTAAATTATTTTTTTTTTAATTATTAAAGAGGTTAGTTAATTAAAATTAATTAATATTCCTTAATATTCCTTAAATTATTTTAATTTCAAATTAAATTATTTTTAAAATAATTTTTTAATTCTTTAAAATATTTTGAAATAAGTTTTTAATTTTTGAAATTATTTAATTCCATATTAAATTAAATATTAATTAAGTATTAAAAATATTTAAATTATTAAAATCATTTAATATATGTTAAACACTTTAAACTAAAATTAAAATTTAAAATATTTAAAATATCTTATTTATTTAATTAAAATAATATTTGATTTTTTGAGAAATATTTAATTTAATATTTAATTAAATATTAATTAATATTTAAATATTTAATATTTTAAATTATTCAAAATATATTTAAAATTTTGACTTGAAATTAATTTTAAATTAGGGTGCTTAAAATTCTGAAAATATTGATATAACATATTATTTTTTAAATTTAAATTTTATTTTTTATTTTTTTGGATTTTTCCAATTTTTAAAATGATTTAAAAATAAATTTTATATCATTTTAATAAGTTTGGGGACGCGGCTGCTAAGGAATGCCACTTGACAAGCCGGGATTGGCAGATGAAACCATGGGTAATGATTTGCAATGATTGCATCACTGCGTAATCATTGGAATGATTGTAGAGGTGCAAAAATTGACACCACGACACATAACCATGTCTGATCACGCCGTGAGTTGTTGGATCTCTACAGTTTCAAAATGAGCAGCTGAGATCGTGCCGGATGGAAGAAATAACCATGTGATCAAATCCGCGATTTACCAGAGCTGTGAAATAGCATAATTAGAGCCATTTATCTTAAGATTAACTGCTCTAAAAACTTATGATTAATGCACTATCAAATAGAAACCCTAGAACCCATTTTTTGGCTCGATCTCTAGATCTAATGGATCAAAACACATGAAATTTTAAATGTAAGTCAATTAAGTAAACATAAATTATATAGAGTACTTTTTAAGGTTTGAAAAGTGCTTTATAGAATGTTAAAATAATCTAAGTGTTGTGACTTAGGGCAAGAGTTTTTGTGAGATCTAACTGTTGGATTGGAATGATTTTTATTTCTCTAAATTTGTAGTCTGTCCATGTATAACTTCTCTTCAGAAATGATGGTCCAAAATGCCACGAATCGAGCAATAGATGCTATGGATAGATTTGAGCTTGGTTTGCCAGGAATCCTGCCGCTGGCGAGCTTTGACCAAAGGGGTTTGGTTTAGGAAGGGTTGAGGGGGCTGTGGAGAGCTCGGATGGGCTAAGATCTAGTCTTGAGAAGATTGGAGTGGAGAGAGAAGTTCTAAGTTTGAATAATACTCATTTTAAGTCTTTTGGTCAATTGAAGTGCCCTAGCTTGATTGGACAGTCCAGATGGCTTTGGAAGTTTCCCTAGATGCATGCTACTTTTTCCAAATGGTTAGAGAGTAGGGGAATAAAAAGGACAAAAGGACAAGCCATATGGAGAGAGGTTTTTGGCCTCTTGTGCACATGCGGATAGATTTAAAGGTTAATTAGAACCAATCCAGATATTTGAAGGATCTTAGAAACTCCTAGAGTATTCTTAAACTGCTGTGATTGATTTGAAGTAGAAGGGGAAGTTTTTTGAGTAATGTTTGACCACTAATGAGCCCCTTAAAGATAATGTTGACTGGGTTAACTAATCAACCTGTCAACATAGCTGTTGAAGTGGCAACTAGGATGACTTAAAAAACTGGTTGACTAAGTCCAAGTGGTTTTAAAGGGGGTAGGTTCAATGCATGAGCAAGTTAATGAAGTTCGACCAAGTTGTAGTGAGTTGACTTGGTCAACTTTGCTTGGATTTGATTACCCAAGATTTAAGGCATGCTTAGGCTATGATTTGGAGCTGATTAAGGGTTTGATAGGGATTGGATAAGTTAAAATGGGTTGAAATATATTTAAAGCCTTAAGGTACACTTAGGTCAACCTAGGTTGACTTAGTCAACTAGGTTGACCCAGGACATAGTTTGGGTTCAATAGGTTTGAAATGGTATTTTGAGTCTAT
Source organism: Dendrobium chrysotoxum (assembly GCA_019925795.1). Classification (NCBI taxonomy): domain Eukaryota; kingdom Viridiplantae; phylum Streptophyta; class Magnoliopsida; order Asparagales; family Orchidaceae; genus Dendrobium; species Dendrobium chrysotoxum. Next base: position 56,738,763 of record CM034308.1, on the reverse strand, counting down.
TAGAGGTGGTCCCATAGTCTAGGGAGTTCAATTTGGTCAAAATGACTATTTGGACTCTAAAGGGCCTTTTTGGTCAACCTAGGTTCACTTGATAGACAAGGTTGACCCAGGGTCTGGGTTTGGGTCCAACAGGTTTGATTTGATATTTAAAATTTATTGGAAGTGATCTCATGTAATTTGGACGCCATTTGATTTGAAATGGGTAATCAAACCCCTAAGGGGTATTTTGGGTAAAAAGTGTTGACCTGGTCAACTATGCTTGAACAGGGTCTAGGCTTGAGTCCATTACACTCCTAATGGTGATTATGATGCATTGAAGAGGGTTTTGGTGTTTGATTTAAAAAGGCTATGTTGGAGTTTAGAGGAAACTCCAAAATTGCCCTTAAAGTCATTTTGGTCATTTTGACCCCTAGTCAACTGGGAGTCAAAGTGGGTTCACTAAAATAAAGTTTACTGTTCAACATGTCATAATTATGGATCTAGAAGTGATTAGAGGCTTTGGAAAAAGCTCTAAGGTCAGGTTCCACTAAGGGACAAATCCAGTGGCATTGGCCATAAATATTTGAAGGTTTTGTAACCTTTGAATTTCAATCTAGTTTCTGAGGATAGAGGTCTCAGATTGAGCTCAAATTTAGAGGGTTCCCTAGAGAGAAATGTTCTATAAGTATGCAATTGATAGACTCTAAATTAGAGGTCTTTTGATTAGGGTTTTAAAATGTTTAAAAAATCACTAAAAAAGGCCTTCAGGACCTAAGCCTTTAGCCTTGAACTTTGGTCTAGCAATCTGGATTTGATTTGAATTTTGGGTTTGAATGCATAAATTTGAATTATCCAAATCTTTAAAAATCATTTAAGTGATCATAAATATTTAGATAAGATAAAAGTTTGATAGAAGGCTGGATTAATTGTTGAAATCTGGATTAAGTAGGAGATTAATTGAAAGTCAAGATAATCTAGAAGTCTTAACTAGTTTGAGATCTGGATTGATTAGAGATTTGGATTGACTTGAGGAATGGATTAATCTAGAGTCTGAGTTTGATTAGAATTTGGAATGAATTGAATTAAAGTATGGTTTGATTTGAAGTTTGAATAGATTGAGGTTTGATTTAAAATTCTGGATTAAGGTCTTAATTGAGGTTTGGATTAAATTCTGAAGTCTAAATTTATTTGAATCTAGATTAATCCTAAATTTTGATTGTTCTAGGGTCTAGAGATCTTAGAGCCTAGATTAATCTAGGGTCTAGGTAGATTCTAGGGTCTTGATAGGTTACGAAGAGTCTTAGAGTCTTATTAAATATATGGTCTAGATATATCCTAGGGTCTAAGTCTAAATGGATCTTAGATCTAAAAGAATCCTAGGGTCTGGAAAGGTCCTAGGATCTAGAGTCAAAAAGGATCCTAGAGTCTAGATTAGTCTTGAGGCTACAATGATTTGTGGTCAGAATTGATCTGGAATTTGAGAAAAGTCTTAGTGACCTCATGCAAAAATGAGGTCAACAAGGATGAGCCAATTTACTACTAACACGCTGGTACTTATAACCTTCTGATCCAACTAGTTGGATGTCCATACTCGAGATCCATTTAAGAGCTAGGCCAGTGTATTTTTCTTTGTGTAGAATGACTTGGGCCTTATAGAGAAATAGGGGAAGATGAAGGATCTGCCTGTATCTTTACACATTGGAGTGGAAGACATTCTGAGGATTCTCAAAATTCTGGACATCGAGCATCTTCTATACGAGGTTCTCTATTTGAATAAATTTATTGAATAAGAATTTCTGCTCGAAGTTAGACCATCATTTTAAGTTGGGAGGTTCGATACAAGGATGTTAAAAAAGTCCTCCAAGGTTCCTTAGCCATATGCCCCAGCTTCATAGGTCACTCCTAAGAAACAAGCGAGGGGTGATGATCCCCAACGCTGAAGAAGAAGAAATTGGAGGGGGGTTGAAATAAGTACAAGCAGGGCTCCACCTGACACCTCCCCTGTCAAGTTATGCATTCCTGGGGATGTGTTAAACCACCGGTGTATCAGACGTCATAAAATTGATGACTTGGTGGGTAGTATTTTTTATACCCCTTTTTTGTTCATCAATTGGGACAGCCTTTTACGTATCTTTCTTCCTTATTTCATTTATCATGGCACATGGAGCTAAAGGTCAAGCTTACTAATGCCATGAATGAATGGAATAATGAATTTTTGAAGCTCAAATATCTCCAAGGAGAGTAAAAGAGAAAGTATGACCATAAGGTCAAAGAGGTGAAGGTGTTGGAGGAGTTGACCGAGTGTAAGACTGAGCTAGCCAACATAGTGCACTCTATTTCTCTTCAAAATTAGTAGATAGATCGACTCTAAATTGACCAAGTGGAGGCACAAGCAAAGATTACCCAGGTTCTAAAAGATCAAAAGGCCTCTATAGAGAAGATACTAATGCTTAAAGTTGAGAATAAGAGGTCCCACACTCTTATAGGTGGGAAGGAGGCTGCTTTGTGTGACATAGAATCTTCGAGAGTCATCAAAGATTTTAAAAAGTCAATAGAGTTTCAGATCATCATTCAGGATTGCATTCTGGAGGCTTGTGATCACATTTATGATGTAGATGTGAAGGCTTTAGAGTAGCAATATATTGATGAGGGATTCATCCTGGGCTTTCTTGGAGGGAGTTTTGAAAGTTTGTGAGGGTTGTTAAACCCTAAACAAGTTGTCCTGAGGTTAACCAAAGGGGGGGGGGGGGTGAATTAGTTTTTTTTTTAAATTATTTAACAAACTGAAAAATTAAATACCCCTTAACACAGAAGCAAATCAATTTAACAATAACAAAAAATTTAGAGATTTCAAATACATAATAATTCACAGAAAAATAGAAAAATTAAATGCAAAAAAGTAAATAGAAAGAATACACTAGATTTATAGTAGTTCAATCAACTTGACCAACATCTACTCCCCGAAAACCTCCTTTCTAGGTATTACACTAAAAGTAGTGTCTCTCCTTTTTCCCCTACAGCAAGGCGGAGAAGCCCTTACAAAATCTTTCAACCATCCTGGTGAAGTAGAGTACCTTGAATCATTTTACTTCCTCCTAGAGTAGGTAGAGAACCTGGAAAGTTTTGAAAGGAACACTTTTCATATCCAATTTCTTCCTTTTTTAATTAGATTTTTGTTTAAAAGGAACTTTAACTTGAAAGGTGTCTGAGATAGGGTTTACAAAATCGAGCTTCCAATCTTTTTAGATTTTAGCATTGTCAGTTCATTTCTTTTGAGTTTTTAAATTAAAAATGGTGGTTAAATTGTCATTTACTGGAACTGATTGATTAAAAAAAAAACTTTTATTATTTAGTGTTTTTCTTTCTTTCCCCTTTTTGTGATGTCAAAAGGGGGAGTAGTATGTTAGTTGCTTAGATTGTTGATTAATTTATCGTTTGCTTGTATTTTAGTGAAACTTTTTTTATTCTATTTCTATTCTTCTTTTTATGTCTCATTGAAAAAAAAAAGGGAAAGGAACAAAAACAAAAATTCTCCTTGCTTTGAAATTCTATTTTATAGTAATATTTGCCATCATAAAAAAGGGGAAGATTATTATAAATCTGGGCCCAAATATAGTGATTTTGATGATAATAAATATTACTATTTCTTTATCTCTGCTATTCTTGGATATCTGCTTTTGTTTGCCTTACTTATTAACCTGTCAAGTCCATAGGTTCACTTGGAACATCAATTAGCTCAAGATCAGGAAGACTAGGATTGAGGCAATCTGTAATTTCTATTTATTGTGACTCGAGCTTACGAGTTTTTGTTTTGATGATAACAAAAATTATGACTCACATCTCCTAGTATTTGCAATGTATATTTGTTTATGTATATACTAACATTTCAGGAACAGCATACACCATCCAACAAAGATTTCAGGCTCTAGAATGGGTAGAATAGGCTACGATGTGATGATATTTATAATTTTCATTGATGTACCTTTTGATTTCTTGAGACAAGTCTTTTAAAGGTGTATGCTTGCTTGTGATCATGTACATACACACTCAGGGGGAGTGAGATCTAGTCAAAATCAAAAGTTTAACTTTTGAACAAATCATACTAGATAATTTAGATCGTCTAAGACGATCTGTTAATTGAACTAATCAACCTAGATGATATTTATATCATCCTGGATGATCCATTACGAACTCAAAACCCTAATCGCCATGATAATTTAGGCAGGGATTTAAGATTCAAATTTTGTTCTAATCATGCTGGATGATCTAGATCATCCTAGATAATTTATGAAAATCTTTCCAAAATTAGTCCTATTATTATTCAATCAAATATGTATAATTTTATATTTTGATCATCCTGGACGATCTGTATATCGTACTAGATGATTTTCCCAAAATTTGTACTGAACGTCCTGGACTATATTGAGAACGTCCAGGACTATCAGGTTAAATTCTGCACATCATCCTAGACGGTCCTGTAATCGTCCTGGACGATCTTTTGTGGCAGAATTGAGTTTTTAGGGTTTTTTAAAGCCGTCTTTTTGACCACATCATCCTCGACGATCCTGCGATCGTCCAGGATGATCTTTACCACTAGAACTGATTTGGAAGGGTTTTTAAAGCCCTTTTTTTAAGTCTGGTCAAAGACTTTGAAAGTGTCTTTGGCAGCCATTGAGTTTTCATTTCTTTTGGAGAAAAGTTGATGAGAGAGGTTGAAAGGGAGAGAGGAAAGGGTGGAGTTTGGGAGGGGAAGAGCCTCGGAAGGGGGATTTTTGAGGTAGAGTGAGGGGGTTCACACGGTTGCTCTGGCAAGCTTGCACCTAAGTACCATCGGATTCAAGGGTTATCTTGAGGAATATTTTGGGAAGAAGAAGATCTCTTTGGTGTCAAAGGACCTAGCTACTCCGCCGCACCGGAGAAGGTGGAAGTGATTTTGTAGGGGCTTCTCTGCCTAGCTGTGGGGACTAAAGGAGATTCACTAAAGGTTTAGTGTAATACTCGGAGGGTGCCTCCGGGGAGTGGACGACGGTCAGGTTGGATCAAACCACTATAAATCTGGTGTGTTCTTTCTGATTATTTTTCGCACTTTATTTTATTGTGATTAACTGTATGGGTGAATCTCTAATTTATCTTTTAATTATTTATTTAATTCATTTTCGCTAGAAGATATAAAAAGATTTTTTCTTTTGTTTAAAGAAAATTTTAAATATCCAATTCACCCCTCTCTTGGTTAGCCTCCGGACTAATTCATAAGGGTTTAACACCCCTAACGAAGTTTCAAGTGGTATCAGAGATGGATTCAAAAATCAAGTTTTGGAAAACTTTTAAATTTTGATCTATGGCTAATTTTGAAAATCATAATATTACGGAAGGATATTCAATCACCCAGCCACCTTTATTTGAAAATATGAGTTTTGATTTTTAGAAAATTCGCATGTCTACTTTCATGCGATCTATTGATTATTGAATGTGGCATATGATTCAAATTGGCTATTCTGTACCATCATGTGTTATAGATGAAATTAAAACTGATATTCCTTTTTCTGAATGGAGTAGAACAGAAAAAATTAATGCTCAGTTGAATGTTAAATATTTGAATTTTTTTTTCTGTGCTTTGAATTTTGATGATTATATATTAGTATCTGTATGAACTATTGGCAAGGAAATTTGGAATAAATTGTGCACTACGTATGAAGGTACATGTGAAGTCAAGCAATCAAGATTAAATATTTTAATGCATGATTATGAACTTTTTAGCATGAAACCTTATAAGATGATATTGGACATGTATACTAGGTTTACTCAAATTGTGACATCATTACATGCATTAGGAAAAGAACTTTCAAACTTTGAAAAAGTCAATAAAATCCTACATTTTCTACTTGATAAATTTGATTACAAAGTCATTGCAATTTTTGAATCTAAAAAATTTAATGAATATTCTATTGATAATATGATCGGCTCACTCATTGCCTACGAGCAAAGTTTGGGTCAATGACTTTTGAATGTAGGTGAAACTATAGTGCTAAAAACTAAAGACACTGGAAAAAGTGACTTAGTAGATGATGAAAGTGAAGAGTTAGCATCAATAACAACCAAATTGAAAAGTCTACTAAAGCACAAGCATCAACATCAACAAAAGTGGAGTAAAGATAAAAAAGGTAAGAATGTTAAGATTTCTTCTGATATTATCTTCTTTAGATGTAGGAAACCTGAACAAATGAAAAATCAGAGCCTAAACTTAAAAACCTTTCCTGAAATGGAAAAGGGTAAAGTTAAGCAAATTATAATAAGGGCAAATAATGCAAAGCAAAAAATCTCACGGGCAGACCTAGCTTTTGAATCATCAGATCAAGAGCAAGATGATGCGAATTAATATTTTGCTTGTGTATTTGTATTTGTGTTTTTATGTTTTGTTGTTGTTATTCTTATTCGTTTTATTTTCATGTATTTTAGGTGTTATTTTTAAGTTTTATTTTTCTTATTATTTTTTTATTATTTTTCTTTTTAAAATTTTAAATTAGCATCTCTGTTATTTGTGTAATTTCTCTGATCAACACACACATATCACCTTTTATTTTATTTGTATTTTAGAAAATCAAAATTATTTTTTGAAGATCATGTTTTCTAAAAATGGAAAATTTAGCTTCTATTTTTCTAAAAATTCTATATAAGTTGTTGTTGATTTCTCCAAAATCAGGCAAAGGAAGGAAACTTATGATTTTGTCTCTCTATTTCATTTCTTTATATATGGCTATTTCACTTTTGATTCAAAATCTATTTCATATTATAAATTAGATTTTGAAATTGAATCTTTTTCATCTCCCTACATTTTGTCTATCTCATAGGGATCTTTTACAAGTTAATAAACCTACTTCACAAATTATCTTAATTAAGTTGTTCATCTTTATCATAAGAATAGTATTTGCGGATTTTAAAGATTTAGATTGGAGGCAAATTCAAAAATCAAAAGAGGCACAAAATGAGCCCAAAGCTAAAAAGATGCGCAATATCACCAAATTGAAAAGATACACAAAGTGTATAGAAAATCAAAAGAAGCGCAAAGAGCACCAAAATGAAAAGAGGCATAAAATGAGCCCACAAAAAGTTAGCTTCCCTTCTTGTAAATCTCTAAAGTTTAAAAAACCCATATGTATTTTTGATAAGTTCATTACTTGAGCTTGAAAATCATGATTTATGATTCATTACTTTGCTTTAATCTTCTATTAGATATATTTCATGAATGGAGTTTTGAAAAGATTTTTGTTTCCTTATCTAATTTATTCCTTGGCTTAAAAAGTTTTTTTGCCATTTTAAAACCTGGGCTTGGATTAACAATTTCTGAATCTCTAACCTTTCTAGGTTATGAGTAGTTAATACATGCCTTACTAAGCTTTTGAATAAAATCAAGAGGTAACTTTCTCATTACAAGAAAATTCTTGATATTTCAAAATAATTTTTCAAAAAAAATTTTCACCAGATCAGGACCCATTTTTGATCTTTTGGTCTATTTTTTCTATTTTATTTTTCTTTGCTCCTCTTTTTTTTTATAATGTCAAAGGGGGAGAATGTACTGTTATATTTGTGAAGTTTATTTGTATTGTATTTGTACTATTATATTTATAAAGTTTATTTGTATTGTATTTGTGTAGTTTTTTTTAAAATAAAATAAAAAATATAAAATTATGTTTCTCCCTATTTTTAAAAGTCTTTTCTTAGTGAGGGGGAGATTAGGAAAAAATATTTTTGTTTGTAAATTCAACTAGTAATGTTTGCCATCATAAAAAAGGGAGAGATTATTGCGACTCAAGCTTATGAGTTTTTATTTTGATGATAACAAATATTATGACTCACATCTCCTAGTATTTATAATGTATTTTTGTTTGTGTGTATACTAACATTTCAGGAAGAGCATGGACCATGCAACAAAAATTCTAGGCTTAAGAATGGACAGAATAGGCTACGATGTGATGATATTTAAAATTTTTATTGATGTACTTTTTGATTTCTTGAGTCAAGTCTTATAAAGGTCTATGCTTGCTTGTGATTATGTACACACACACACTCAGGGGGAGTGAGATCTAGTCAAAACTTGAAGTTCTACTTTTGAACAAAGCTTACTGGATGATTTAGATCGTCTAGAATGATCTATTCATTGAACCGATCATCGAGGATGATCCATTATGATCTCAAAACCCTAACCACCATGATAATTTAGGCAAGGATTTAAGATTCAAATTTTATTCTAATCATCCTAGATGATCTAGATCGTCTTGGACGATCTATGAAAATCTTGCCCAAATTAATCATGTGATTATTCAATCAAATATGCATAATTTGATATTCTGATCGTCCTTGATGATTTGATCAAAATTTGTACTAATCGTCCCGGACTATCCTGAAATCGTCTAGGATTATCAGGTCAAATTCTGCACATCATCCTGGATGATCCTGCGATCGTCCTGGATGATCTTTTGCGAAAGAATTGAGTTTTTAGGGTTTTCTGAAGCCATCTTTTTAAGCACATCATCCTGGATGATCCTGTGATCATCCTGGATGATCTTTGCCACTAGAACTGATTTGCAAGGGTTTTTAAAGCCCTTTATTTAAGGCTTGTCCAAGACTTTGAAAGTGTCTTTTGCAGCCATTGAGTCTTCATTTCGTTTGGAGAAAACTTAAAGAGAGAGCTTGAGAGAGAGAGAGGAAAGGGTGGAGTTTCAGAGGGAGAAGAGCCTTGGAAGGAGGATTTTCGAGGGAGTGTGAGGGGGTTTAAAGGGTTTCTCTGGCAAGTTTACACCTAAGTACCATCAGATTCAAGGGTCATCTCGATGAAAGTTTTGGGAAGAAGAAGATCTCTTTGGTGTCATAGGACCCGGCTACTCCGCCGCACCAGAGAAGGTGGAAGTGATTTTGTAAGGGCTTCTCCGCCTAGCTGTGGGGGCTAAAGGAGAGTCACTAAAGGTTTAGAGCAATACTTGGAGGGTGCCTCTGTGGAGTGGACGTAGGTCAGGTTGGACCGAATCACTATAAATATGGTGTGTTCTTTATGATTATTTTTCATATTTTATTTTACTGCGATTAACTGCTTAGGTGAAATTTGTGATTGATCTTTTTATTATTGATTTAATTTATTTCCGTTGTAAGATATAAAAAGATTTTTTATTTTGTTGCAAGAAGTTTTTAAATATATAATTCACCCCCCTCTGGGTTAGCCTCGTGACTAGTTCATAAGGCTTTAACACCCATAATGAACTTTCACTATTCTAATACATCTTTTACCTTTTCTTGAGTCAAATGTACTAGGATTGATCCTGAAGCTAAGTAACCTTTCTCACACACACTCAAGGGGAGAAATTTTGTGAGTTAGAGAGTTTTTTTGTTTTGATCATATAGTATAGGATGATTCTAAATCATCTTGGATGATAGGTTAAAAATAGAAACACTAATTAGGGCATCCCTGATTATTAAGTTATGTTAACTAATTAGTTCAAACTATATAAATTGGGGCTCATCCTTATGCTCGTGCTCTCTAGTAATTTGGTGGCAATTTAGGGTTTTTGTTCCCATCCTCCCTTCTCACCACTCCTGGCATGGTTTTTTTGCTTTTTCCTCTTTATTTTATTTACCTGGGTTTTTCTTCATCTATTTTGTACTTTTTTTTGAGGTCTCTTAAGTTTTATGGTTTTGGGAGATGACTAATCCATCATCATTTATCCCTTAGTTTTTTTTCTTTTCTTGAGGGTAGATATCAATCCTTCAAAGATGTTTTAGCTGGCTCTTCATATTTGGGTGCTAAACTACCTTTTTGTGCAAACATCTTTCAAAGGGTGTCTGGCATTGATATTCGATGATGTTGTAGTTTCTCAACCTACTGCTCCTTTTACTTTAACTTCGGTTGGTAAGTTTCTTCTCTAACAACCTAATTTGGATGTTATTCAAAATTTTTTTGCTAATCTGAAACTCTCATGTTCCTTTCATATCAATTTGTTGGATCTAAGGCACATTGCTATTTAGCTCTCTAATGAACTTGATTATAGCTAGATTTTCTCTAGGAGATCCTACTATATTCAAGCGTGTTAGATGCAATTTCTCAAATGGACCAAGGATTTTGATGTTCGTGAGGAATCCTCTATCGCTCCTGTGTGGATCTCCTTCCCGAATTTGAAACTTCATTTCTTTCATTCTCAAATTTTATTTGGTTTGGCGTCCATTTTTTGTTGGCTTTTGTAGACGGATCAAGCTACTGCTTCTATTTCTTGTCCGTCTATGGTGCGTGTATTAGTTGAGTTGGACATATCTAAGAAACATCCTAATGAGATATGGATTGGCTTAGAGTTAAATGGTTATTTCAAAATTTCAATATTGAAAACCTACCAATTTTTTGTTCTCATTGTAAAATGCTTGGCCATGCTTTAATTGAATGCTACATGTTACATCCTCAAATTCATAAGGAGAAGGAATCCACCAAACAATCACAAGGGAATGCTGTTATTATTGTTCCTCATGATAGTGAGAATCCTAACCATGGAGTGAGTGAGGAAAACGATCCAAAATGGCAAGAAAATGAGGACCCAATACCACTTTCCATTACTCGCAATGAACCACCTTCCTCCAATGTAGATGGACCTATTTCTGTACAGGGAGATAATATTTACTCTATCACTTTCTTACCTTTAGGTAGTAAAAATGTGGATGAGCAAATGTTGGCTATCACTTCTAACCAAGATAGTATTATATCACCTTTTATTACTCCTTGTTTCTTAACAAAAATTTGCCTGATATGGATTTTATGTTGCTTAATAATAACTGCTCTAATACTTTGATCTCTCCCTCTATTATCAATATTTTGGAGGATGGCTAGCCTAATTTGATGGAAGGAAATGCATGTTCGGACATGTGTAGTAAAGAAAATATGGAGGATGGATATATCTCTGAGGAGGCTGAAGTGCCTCAGGAGGTAAGGCAGGTGGGCCTGCACAATGATAGTAAGCGTAATCTTAATTCTAATTCTCTTTTTCATAGTGATTCTTTTAATAATACGGATGATATGGATAATGTGTCTAAATGAATTTATAATGATGATAATGATGCTAGTTAAACCAAGTTTAAAAATAGGAGAGGTTAAAAAGCAAGAACATCATCTTTCAATCTCTTAGGACCACCCGGTCACAAACTAGTCATTAGCTTTTTTTATTATGTTTAAATCTATTATTTGGAATGTTAGGGGACTGGTCGCCCTTGCTCTAGGTTAAGAGTTAAAAACTTATGTCGTATTTGAAATATATCTATTATTGTTTTGCTTGAACCTCTCATTACTTCTGCTAAATTACTTAGTACTGCTAGATGTTTGGGTTTTAAGCATGCTGTCTAGAATTCTGCCAATAAGATTTGGGTCTTTTGGAAGGATCTTGTTCGGCTTGATGTTATTGGAGATTTCACTTAAGTTCTGCATTATAGTATTGATGTTTTAAATTTACCTTAATGTGCCTCGTTTGTTTATGCTACCTCTTCTCGCATTACTACGAATGTTTTATGGGAGCAACTTACTAAATTCCAAAGTATCTGTAATTTGCCCTAGCTTGTTGGTGGTGATTTTAAGACTATTTGTAATCCCACAGAGAGTATTGGGAGATTTAGTCCTATCTATCATTCTATGCAGGATTTTAATAATATGATTATGGATTGTGATCTAATTGACATTGGTTTCTCTGGTAACAAATCTTAACAATTTTTGACTTAATTCTTTTAATTCCATTTCTGTTGAGCATCTTAGCGGGACTCTTTCTGACCACTCTCCTATGTTAATTAGTCTTAAGACCTAACATATGAGTTCGTTGCCTCAATTTAGGTTTCAAAACATGTGGTTGCTTCATGACTCTGTTATGGATTTGACTCAGGAAAATTGGCAAGCCCCCTTACATCCAGATAACTTTATTTTTGGTATGAAGAGATTTTGCTTTAAACTCAAAAGACTTAAGCAAGTTCTCAATTGGTGGAACCATAATGTTTTCAAAAATATTTTCACCAATATTTTGAATGCTGAAGATAAAGTGAACACTATTGACCTTAACTGTCAACTGTTTCCTTTTGATGATAGTTTTACTTTACTCAAGGATGCTAAAAATTGTCTCTTTAAATTACAAGCTTAGGGAGAAGCCTTTTGGAAACAAAAAGCGGTTGTGAAGCACCTTGTTGAAGGTGATAATAAGACCAAATATTTTCATGCTTTGGTTAACAGAAAACATGCCAAAAACTCCATCCATAAAATCAATCATGATGATGGCTATGTTACTGAGGATGATAAGGAAATTGCTAATTTGGTGGTTCAACATTTTCAAACCTGTTTCAATAAGGAATTTATTCCTACTCATATAGATAACCCTCTATTATCCCTAACCTCTTCTCATAAGATGATAGTGTTTCGCTTTCCAAACCCCCTTCTTTAGAGGAAATTAAAGAGATTGTTTATAGCATGAATGGTCACTCTGTGGCAGGGCTTGATGGTTTTACCACTAAGTTTTTCTAGAAAGCTTGGCATATTATTAGTAATGATCTTTATTTGGCTGTTTTGGATTTTTTGTTGGTCATACTATTCCTAAATATTTTACTTCTACTTCTATTATTCTTATTCCCAAAAGCAACTCTATTAGTAATTGGAATGATTTTAGACCTATTAGTCTTTGCACCATTTTTAATAAGTTGCTTTCTAAAATTCTTATGAGTCATTTAACTTCTATTCTTCCTAAAATTATCTCTCCTTTCAAATAGGTTTTTTCAAGGGGTGGGCTATTGCTGATAATATTCTATTAGCCCAAGAATTTTGTAATGACTTGAATGTTATGGTGAGAGGTGGCAACATGATCTTGAAGCTTGATATTTCCATGGCTTATGACAACATTGATTAGAACTTTCTTTACAATATTTTGCATTTGTTTGGTTTTAATTCAATTTTTATTAATCATATCAGAAAGTGCATTAAGGGATCCTATTACTCTATTATTGGTAATGGAAAAAGCAATGGTTTTTTTAGATCCTCTCATGGTTTAAGGTAGGGAGATCCTATCTCCCCCACCCTGTTCATAATTGCTACTAAGTATTTATTTAGAGGTATGACCAATCTATTTGAGAAGCACCCTAGCCTCTTTTTTAGAACCTTGGGTGGTTTTCTTATCTCTCAATTAAGTTTTGTTGATGATTTTATTATTTTCATGAACGCTTCTTTAAATGGGATTAATGGACTTATGGATTTTTTTTTAATTTTTGAAATTGTTAGTGGGCTTTCTCTAAATAAGCACAAGTGTTGTTTTATTGCTTCCAGCAAATTGCCTAATGATTGTATTTTGGCTATTAAAGGCTTGACTAGTTTTATGCAAGGCCAATTGCCTATTAAATACCTTGGGGTCCTTCTCTTTAAAGGTAGAAAGAAGAATTTTCTTTTTAATGATTTGATTACTTCTGTGCAGAATAAACTTTTGTCTTGGGATGCTAATTTTCTGAGTTTTGGGGGTAGATTAGTTCTCATTAGAAGTGTTATTTATTCTCTTCCTGTTTATATTTTCCAAACTCTTCAACCCACCCATGCAGTTTGCAATAGAATTAACAGACATTTTAACAAATACTTTTGTAAAGGAGATTATAATAATTCTAAAATTCTCTGCTCCTCTTGGGACAAGTGTTGTGGTGTGTTGGATGAGGGTGCCTTGGGGTGTAAGAGTTTGTATGATTTGGCCTATACATTTTCTTTCAATTTGTTGTACAACATTCATGCTAAAGTGAGCCTCTAGGCTAAGTTTATGTTTTCTAAGTATTGTGTGGGTACGCACCCAACTACCTATTTTGTTAACAAAGGTGACTCTAAAGTGTGGCAGAGACTTTGCAAAGTTAAATGGGTGGTTGAGCCACACCTCTCTTAGGGGCTTGGTGGTGGGAACATTTACTTTTGGTGAGACCGCCGATTGGGGGGGGGGGGGGGGGGGGGGGGGCAATCTATTGATGCCATTATTAACACTTCTTCCACTGCAGTAATTAAGGTGAATAATTTTATTTCTAATAAATGTTGAGATTATGATAAACTTCTTAATGTTCTTCTTGACTTTATCATTTAACAAATTTTGAACCTTCCCCTTAACACTGATTCTAATGATTTATTATTATGCAACTTGTCCAAAGATGGGAGCTTTAGATTAAAGGATGCTTGGAATGCGTTTAGAGCCAAGAATGATGCTACTAATATTTTTTCTATGATTTGGCATAAAAGTATTCCTTCCACTGTGGCTATTTTCATTTGTAAAATCCTGCATAAGTTCATTCCTACTAATGATAACTTGATAAAAAGAGGTTTTACTTTACCGTCCAAGTGCCAATGTTGTTTTCAAGTGGAGAATATCCATCATGTATTTATCTCTAGTCCTTTAGCTGTTAAAACTTGGACTTATTTTGATGACATTTTTAAATTAAATTGCTTTAATGCTAATTTGTCTATAAAAGCTATGCATAAGTTCATGCCTCTCATTCTTCATTAAAGGTGGAACCAAGCAAGGTAGAGAAGGAAGTGAAGGATGAGAAAGAAACTAGAGTTCTCTTGCCACTAGACTCCTCGACCACCGTCGTACCACCGATTGTTGCCGGACTAATATTGGACTTTCGCCTGATCAATGACTTATGTCAAACTTCCACCTTGCCACAAACTGATATCAAACCTTTGTCCGGCCATCGATTGATGTTGTACTTCCACCCGACCATCGACTACATTCTTTATGACTACCGTTACCAGACATCAGTCATTCTAACCCCTATGCCTCACCAACTACAGTACTTCTGACCTTTGGTTCCAAACTACAGTTGATCCAACCTCCATCGCTAGGCAACGGTCTTTCTGACCTCCATTGCCCACCGATTACAATCCTTCCAACCTCTGTCCCCAGACAACAATCTTTTAGACCACTATCACCTATTGACTACAATCTTTCTGACCTCCGTTGCTAGACTATAATCCTTATGACCTCTGTTACTAGATAATGATCTCTCTTACCTCCTTCTCCCATTGACTATGGTCCTTCCGACCTCCGTCATTAGACAACAGTCTTTCTAACCACTGTCACCCACCGAGTACGGTCCTTTTGACCTCCGTCGCCAGACTATGGTCTTTCTAACCAATGTCACCCACTGACTACAGTCCATCTAACCTCCATCATGAGACTATGGTTCTTCTAACCGATGTCGCCATACAATAATCTTTCTAACTATTGTCACCCACCGACTACGATCCTTCTGACGTCCGTCATAAGACTATGGTCTTTCAGACCTCCACCGCCAGACAACATTCTTTCTGACCACTATCACCAGCTGACTACTGTCCTTCCAACTTCCATTGCTAGACTAGGGTCCTTCTGACATCCGTTGCTAGACAATGGTCTTTCTTACCACTATCACTCACCCACTATAGTCCTTCCAACCTCCATCACCAGATAATGGTCTTTCTGACCACTATCACCCGCCGACTTTGGTCCTTCCAACCTCCATCACCAAACTGTAGTCCTTCCAACCTCTGTCCCCAGAATATAATCTTTTTGACCTTCGTCACACATCGACTATGGTCCTATCAACCAAACAAACATGTCAATATTGACTCTTTCAATTTCCACTATGTAATGCACTCTATATGATGTATAATTGTTACATCAAACTAATGCCTTCCCTCAAGGAAGGGCCACATTTATAATTGACTATAAATACTAGTGGGTTCATTCAAACTGGGCCAGGCCCCATGGTTTTTCCCCCTTTCAAGGGGTTTTCACGTAAAAAATGTTGGTGTCTCTTATGAAAGCTACACCCTCCCTTTTATCTGATTTATGCTGGATCTTTATGCAAAGCTATGATGTTAAACTTTATATTTCTTTATCGCCAAAAATATTCCAGGATGAAACTGTTTGGTGCCATCTATGGGAATGTGGTTCCTGACTTGGGTGTAATTTTTTTCCAATCTAAAAAGGTTATTTATAAAGCAAATGTTAGGATGCTTCAAATACATTACAAGCTTTATACAGTCCTTAGCTGGACTTCTACTCCTCAGGCAAGATTTTAATCTTGACCTTAAAATGGTAGTAAATGTCTAAAGATAGACCTTCCTTCACCTTTAATTTGGGATACATGCGGTATTTTCCCCCTCCCAATTAACGCATAATCAATCCTAGGGGGATTCAATCTGACATCTTCCATATAGGTTAATGTTATCAAGAAACACTTTGACTAGCAACCTCAGACAGGTCAAACATCCTAGGAGGATGTCAATCAAATCATAAAATCCTTTATTTGAGAAATACATGATATTTATTATGTCTTAATCACTAGATGATCAATCTCTGAGGGATTTGATCCAACATCTTCCATGTAGTTTAATATCATTAAGCAATGATTTGACTCGTAACCTTGGATATGTCATACATCCATGGTGGATTCTCTTGACCTCTTCCACACAAGTTAACATCATCGAGCAATACTTTGACATACTAACTCAGATAAGTCATATATCCTTGTTAGATTCTCTTGATATTCTCCATATAGGTTGACATCATCGGGCAATGCTCTAACAAATAATCTTAGATAGGTCATACATCCTTAGTGGATTCTATCAAACTCTTCCAAAGTGATTAACATCATCGAGAAATACTCTGACAAACAACATCAAATAGGCCATACATCCTTGGTGGATTTTCTTGATCTCTTCCACAAAGATTAACATCATCGAGCAACACTCTGACAAATAACCTCAAATAGGTCAAATATTAGTTATGGATTTTTCTCTACATATTAACATCATCAAGCAATGCTCTGAGTGGACAACATTCTTTCTACAAAGATTTCGTGAGAATAAGTGGTTGGTAAAGTCATAACTCATATAAAGAACTTAAAAGGATAAAAAGCCTCAAAAGGCACATGATAAGTTTCCTCTAACGGACAAGTTCATTTTAAGTGAAAAATAACATTGAGTTCATACAATAATCTCAAATTTATATACAATATTATTAGATTTATGTAGTAAAATCCCATGTCAAGTTCAAGTATACATTTATTTTTGTAAGAATCTTAAATTAAAACTACATTAACATCATCTGTACAAGTTAATGTCAAGCAACAAACAACTTTAAAAAGGTCAAATATCCTTGGCAGATTCTATTGACCTCTTCTCTACTACATATTGAAGCATCTCCTACAACTTTTATAAAGAAAGATTATAACCTAATCAACATTAGGCCTCCACTCAATTGTCACTTAGTGTATCCCTAGACTACTGACAGGGCATACTACTTTGAGCCCTTCCATTAGAGATATCTGATGTCTGCACACATAAGTCTGGATGCATATTGCCTTTAGTAGAATGCAACTTGACAACCACCATCAACAACCTTTCTCTTTATGTATGTCTTTAATCCTTCACTTCATATCAGTAGTCTAAGGCTTCTCAATCGACTAATATTAGTAGCACACCCTCTAATTATCTCCTTTAGCTCTCCACTTGACTATCGATAGTTATCAAACTTTCATTCAATAGTCGATCATCATCGAACTTCCTCCTGATTGTTGATCACCGTTGAACTTTCACCCGATCATTGATCGTTGATGAACTTCTACTCATTCATTATCAAAATTTAGTCCATCTGTTGACAATTACTTATTCTCCTCCTGGGCACAATTACCACCAGATCTTCTAAAATTATCCTCGTATACAAGAGGTAATTGATCATCATCTATCAAGGGTTATTTAATGAGAGAATAAAATCTCATTGTTACTTCTTCTGCACAAGAGAGGGACATTGAAGCTTGATAGGGGATGACACCTATCTTAGATACTAGAATGCCTCTAATGTTAGAAGAAAACCAGAGGAAAGAAAATGTAAGGAGGAAAAAGCTCCTTCTATACTAAAGAGGGGCATTAAATTTGGATAGGCGATGCCACCTATAAAAAATAATGGAAAGCCTCTAAAATAAGAATGAAAATAGGGAAGAAAGAAAGGAAGGCTGAAAACTCTAACTTCTACCCAAGAGATGGGTACTTGTACTTGATAGGGAATGTCACCTATTCAAGATAGTGGAAGGCCTCAACTGTAAGAAAGCTAGAGGAAGAAGGGAGAAGGAGAAAATGAGCAATTTTCCCTTGCCTCAAGGGGGGACAGAATAAGAATATTCCAAAAATATTTTAAAAATATTCTAAAAATAAGAATATTCTGAGAAAATTCAAAGGGAATAAATAATCACTACAAGAAAATGGGTCAATAGCGACCAAAAATATAGAGACAAAAAGAAATTGGTCACTGAAGATACCTTTTAGAGACCAAAAATAAGTAAGGCCTCTAAATAGTAAGGAAGCATGATATTAGCACCAAAAAAAAATTGGCTTCTAATTTTGTCAATAAAAGTATAGATTTTTTTTTTCACAAATATATACATGTAATTTTAGTGACTATATTCTTTTTAATTGTGTACATAATCATATACTTCGCAGATATGTCAGGGGTCCAAGGGAGCAGCGCCCACTTACAGGGTTCGACCAGGCCGATCAGGTCAAGGGGTCAAGGGCTACGAACGTGGGGGTTTTTGGGCGCAACGCCCCTAGAACAAATTTTAATTATAAGAATATTTTTGAAATTTAAATTAATAAATAAAATGATGAATTCAATTTAATATTTATATTTTTATGATGATAAATTTAGTAATTTGTTGATGAAATAAATTATAATATATATTATCTAAAATTTAATAATTACTTATTTAAATAAAACTATACAATATAGAAAAACCTACTCTCATAATCTCGGTCTCACGCATGCAAACTACTCTTGTTTTTGCTATTACCATTTTCCCTACCTATTTAGCGATGACCTCCAACTGCAATCTCCAAATGCAATCGATAGACTCCACATTCAGTGGCCAGAACTTCTCTCATTCGCCTGTTGATTTGAGTTTCTTACCTCACAATTCTTCGGATAATCCCGCAAACTCACCTCTGTCAGTTTCTCCTTCTCAGGTTATCCCTAATATTGTTCTTCCTCTTTTCAATTCAAAATTTCTATGATCTTCTTTATACTATGTTTGCCTCTCATTTTTATTGTATCATTCAACATTCTAGCATTTTGTATTCCCTGCTAAAGCTTCTTAGAGGGTGATAGCCTGATAGGCGTTTTGTATTTTAGGACTTAGGCTAATATTTTACCTCTGCATATCTATGGTTTTCTTTGTCATATCTATTCCCAACACTATTAACTCCTTATTTTCTTATCTTTTCTAGATGGGGCTAGTCTTTCATATGGAAATTCCCTAATGGGTCCTCCTCACAGCCATGAATCCTTTATGTTATTGGACTGTTGGAGTATTAAAAACCATATCTTTCTTCTTAATTAGCATTGTAGTTGAATTTTCCTTGAGCATAATTGTTTTTAATAGTGAATTTTCTTCAATGATGTACTCGTCTTACTTATTTTCATGATAGCAAATATTAATATATGCAATTTTGACCTTCGGGACTAATAAATGTTAAAGCATAGAAATATCACTTTTTACTCTTGGTTTAAAATAAGAATATGGATTCTTAAAAATGATAGAGATCTATTCAATCTACCAATAATCTCATAGAACTTGTCACTAAGGTATATGCTGAAAAAAATAGGGTTAAGTAGTGGGTGTAAGGCTTGGGGTTTGAAGAAGTAATAAATGATGCCTTTCACCAGACCGTCTTGGTTTGTTGAGATCATCCTCTTGTTGTATTTAAAGGACGTGTTAGTTGGGTGATCTCCATCTCATTGACTTTTTTGTTGGTGTTTTTATCATCCATGTTGCAAAAAATCTATGATCATAAATTTCTTAAGGTCATGTAAGTAGATGACCTCCCCTCCACCTCATTGACATTTTTATAAGTTCTGTTCTAGTTGTTCACATTGGTAAAAGGGTAATTAGTTCATAACCTGAAATACTTTTTGTAACCTAATTATTTTAATTAATATAAAATTTCACAACAAGAACATTTACACCACATAAAAATAGAAATTGATATTTCATTAACTTGGTCAAATCTCAATCACGCATATAATTTAATCAGAAGATAGTTTAGATGAAAGAAAAAGGATAGAAAGTCACCAATTTGAACATCCATACCTCATATTGGTATGAAAGAAGCATCCCTTAGAAGTTGTCATTAAGACTTACTATTCACTTGAAGAATTAGCATCTAATAACACACATTAGGTTTGAGAGAAAATATAAATTGTATTCAGTAATTTATTGAAAAACTCTATGCCTCATTTTGCTAGTTGATTTGAAAATGCTTGTAGTAGTAAATAATACCTATTGAAGTAATCAAAATACTATAGAACACATATCATTTTCATAGCCACTAACACACATATTACATCAAAAGTAAACTAAAAAATAAAAAAAAATAAAGCAACATGAATGTACAAGGGTATAAATTTTTAAATTTATATAATTTTGCTCGACTTGAAAAAATTTGACTTCAACGAATTATATTTGATATTTGTTATGTAAATATTTCCATAACTAATGTGCTTTCTATAAATTAATCAATCGATCATCAAAAGCAACTACAATAATCAAAATTGTGATAATGTTATATGTTAATATAGATTATAAAAAAAATACTAAAAAGAGATAAGCAGGAAACTAAAAAAAGAATACGGCATTTTATTTCATATTCTTTAACTTAAGAGTTGTTTCATTAGGTGAAAAATGTGTGTTAATGATTTTAATTATAAAAATATTTAAAATTTTCATGTTTGTTTTGATAGACTTTTTCCTTTTGATAATTGACATTGATTCCCAAAATATTATTATATCATTCCAATTTTATATGCAATACATAGATTATCATCATTCCTAGAAATGAACTTTTGATATGTTCATCAAACTTCATGTCTTTCCATTAACATTGATTTTTTTATTGTCTTCACAAAAAAAAAATTCAAATGAGAAATGATTTGAATCATATTATTTATGAATATTTACCTAAATTTAAATAATTTTTGAAAAGGGGTGTAAGATTAGTCATGCAATAATTTTTTTTCTTCATAATTTTGTTAGGTCAAAGCTATTGATAAAAGTTAGATTAATCTCAATGATAGAAGTTTGTGATAATATAAGGATGGAGTCACATCATTTATTAAATTTGCCCATGAAAATAATTCTCAAAAGGAGAAGATTCGGTGCCCATGTCGATACTGTGCAAATGCTTTTTTCAGACTTATAGTGTTGTAGAGAATCATTTACTAATTAATGGAATAAAAGCATCATACATTGAGTGGACATGTCATGGGGAAACATCTCAAGCTTTTAGTGTTGCTGATTTAGGCAGAAGAGATGTGAATGATCTTAATAATACAAAAGAAGAGGTTGATGAGATTCAAGAAATCTTAGAGGATATACATAGGGGAACTTTCATGAACTCTTCTCCCAACAATTCACCAAATGAGGAATGTGATAATATTATCGACAAAGATGAAACAGCTATATTTGATAGACTACTGAAGGATGCACAACGTGATTTCTACCCTGGTTCAAATTTATCTATGTTGTCTGCTCTTGTATAGTTACTACACATTAAAGTTCTTAATCATTGGACAAATAAATCATTCAACATGATCCTTCAATTCATAAAATCTATCTTGCCAAAGGGTGAAACACTTTCGTCTTCATATTATGAATGAAGGAAGATTCTATCAGACCTTGGAGTGCGATGTGAAAATATTCAAGCTTGTTAAAATGATTGTGCTGTATTTTGGAAAGATTATGAGGATAAAGAAGAATGTCCTGAGTGCATGGAATCAAGATGGAAAGTTAATGATGGAAAAAAGAAAGAAAATTTCACATAAAATTCTACACTATTTTCCCATTACATCTCGATTACAATGGTTTTTTCTGACAAGAAAAATGTTCAAGAAATGAGGTGGCACAAGGAAAATCAGTTTGTGTATGAAAATTTATTAAGGCATCCAGTTAATTCTAAAGTTTGGAAGGATTTTGATATTAGCTTTCCTTGGTTTGTAGAAGATTCTCAAAATGTATGCCTTGCATTAGCTTCAGATGGATTCAATCCTTTTGGTAATATGAGCACTTCGTATAGCATGTGGCCCGTCATTCTTATACCATATAATTTACCTCCTTTGAACTGTATGTCTTCTGATTTTATGTTTATGACACTATTAATTCCTGGTCCAGTTTCTCTTGGGAAAGAAATAGATGTGTATTTAAAGCCCCTTATAAAAGAATTAAATAACTTATGGGTCAATGGTATCAAAATATATGATTCTGTAAGTAGGAATACCTTTCAAATGCATGCTGCTCTTTTATGGACTATAAATTATATTCCAGCTTATGGTATATTGTTGGGTCATAAAGTACATGGTTACAAAGCTTGCCCAATATGTGATAGTGAAACTTCTTCACAAAATTTGTTACATGGGTCATAGATGTTTCTTGCCTAAAGAGCACAAATGGAGAAAAATTAGAAAGTTTAATGGCAAGCATGAAGTTAGAGTGAGACCTCAAGTTTTATCAGGAGATGAAATATTATCAGAAATGGAATCATTAAAGGATTTGAAGTATGGAAAGCATCCTAGGTGTAAAAAAAGAAAATGTAACCTTCATGAACTAACTTGGACCAAAAAAAGTGTATTTTTTGAGTTGCCTTATTGGAGAAGTCTCACGTTACGTCATAATCTAAATGTAATGCACATTGAAAAGAATATTTGTGACAACATTCTGGGGACCTTATTAAATATAGAAGGAAAGATAAAAAAATATAGAGAAAGTTCGTTTGGATCTATAAGATATGGGAATGAGCTATATTTGCAAAAATAAGTTGAGAAGTATCCTAAAACTCCAGCCTCTTACACACGATCTCCAAAAGAGATAGAAGGGTTTCTCAACTTGGTTAGATCAGTAAAGTTTCCAAACGGTTACACAAAAAATATATCTGGATTAGTATATATTCAAAATGGTAAGCTTATGGTATTAAAAATCCATGATTTTCATGTGCTATTACAATGAATCCTTCCTTTAGGATTGTGTGGATATTTAAATAAGGATGTGCATAATACTGTAAGTGATTTGTCAAGATTTTTAGGATATTATGCGCTAAGACATTGAGATTGGATGTGTAAGAGAAATTAGAAGATATGATCGTCAATACAATTTGTCAGTTTGAAATGATATTTCCACATGCTTTCTTTGATATAATGGTTCACTTGGCTATTCATTTACCGTGTGAGGCTAGGCTTGCTGGACCTTTTCAGTATAGGTAGATGTAGCCAATTGAAAGGTTACTTATTGTGCTAGTAATGTTTATTTTTTATATATTTTTTATTAATTATTTGCATAAATTTTGATTAAAATTTGTTTATATGCTAGAAATCTAAGTGTTCATAAAGGAAATGTTAGGAACGAAGCTCGCCCTGATGGATCAATTGCAGAAGCTTATATTATTAATGAGGCTTTGAGATTTTGTTCTAGATACCTCCGTTGCATGAAGAGTAAAAATAATCAAGATGAAGAATATAATAATGATGCTCATTTGCATGAAAATCAACTTTCAATTTTCTCTAGAAGAATTCATCCTTTTGGTCAACCGCTCATCACTACATTATCTTTGAGTTAGTACAATTTAGTTTGATGGTATGTTCTTAACAATTGTGAAGAGTTAAAGCCATATCTTAGGTATATAATTTACTAAAATATTGATGATATTAAATTTATGTACAAATAATGTATTACTCTGCAATTAAATCTTATAAAAATTATGTGTCAGTGAACATGAGAATGAGTTAAGAAACGAAGATTCATTTATTCAAGATGTGACAACAAAGCAAAAAAGAATCGTTTCCATTATGGTTTGAACAAAGAGTGAGATACTCAATTTCTTAATTTTGTTTACTATTTATATTTATATTTTTTTTCTAATGTTCACAATTTCAGAAAACTTGATTCTTTTCTTACTTTAAGATGAAGAGCTTGAATCTTCATAAATCACTGGAAGGTAACAAAGATCTTTATTCTTTAGTAAAAGATCCAGATATTCATGTTAATGTATATTCAGGGTGCATTGTTAATTGAGTTAAGTTTCTAGACAACCAACATGACATTTGGAGGGTAACTCAGAATAGTGGTGTATCGGTTCAGGGTTCTCATAAAGATGAAAGTATTGATTTCTACGAGGTTTTAACTGATGTTGTTGATTTGAGCTATATTGATGGAAATCATGTAGTATTGTTTAAGTACAAATGGTTTGATATTGAGCATAAAAAGCCCATTGTAATTGATGATGATTTCATATCTATAAATATAAGTAAAACTTGGTATAATAATGATCCCTATGTATTAGCAGGTCAAGTTACTCAAGTATTTTATGTTCAAGATACAAAGTTAAGAGGTGATTGGCATGTTGTACAGAAAGTGCAGCGTAGGCATTTATTTGATCTGACCCTCATGAATTACTTGAACTAATATCAACTTAACACTGATCAGCTAACTAAAAAATATAACATATCAAGAAGAATAGCAAAATGATATAAACTTCCAAGATGATTTTGGTGAGATTGGTCCCTTATATAGAAAAGATGTAGAGCCACAAATTTTTGATTCTGTACAAAATGTGCATGTACAACCAACACAAACTGTTGATTTATATGTGATGAAGATGAAGAAGTGGAATATGATGCAACATTAGCTGAATATTATAGTGAAGATGATGTTGATGTACATATCAACATTGATAGCGATGAAGACTAGGTTGTTCTTTATAACTTATTTGTTTCATATATTACAATAACTTGATATATTTGCTTTTCAATAAGAGTTTTGTTGTTATTTGATTTTGTAGTTTATTAAGTCATGGCTCTAGGAAAACGGATCAGCTATCGAATAATTGCAAATTACTCACATTTGTTTGCACCATCAACTGGTAATAATGTGTAGTCTACATTAAAAAATGATTCTTCACATGTCATTTCTACTACTAATAATGGTAAGTTGGTAATTTTTTAACTTATTAGGTTAAATTCTTTTTAATGTTTTTTCTCTTATAGGCTTAAACACTATCCTTTGATAAATATAATTTCTTTTGAACATCAGAAGCTCTTACTCTTAATTGTTTGCATATATCAATTAAAGGAGGTTTGTCTACCAGAGAAGCATCTCCAATAGTTGATAGAGCTCATACATCAGTACTGGAGAATGAGGCAACTATCATTGGTATCATTACTTATGGCTTGTTCATATTTAATAATTATGTTAAATATAAATGACTATCTTATTTAATATTGAAAAAATGTTAGTTTTATTTTTTTTCAGTTTCAAGTTCTAAAAAAAATGGGGGGTCCAAATAGAGGTGTAGCATTAGAGGAGCATTATAGAACAAAAGGTAAGGCATCAATATTTATTCCAGATGGCTTGAATAGGCCAGTTGGAGAGCATCACTCAAAGTTGTCTAGAGAGGCGGGTATCATAATTAGAAACTTTGCACCCATGTAAGTTGAAAGATGGGATCAAGTTAGTGATACCGATAAAGAAATACTTTGAAAAAAATTTATGGTAAGAACTTTAATGATAATTTTAGTTATTTTTGATCTAAAATTCAACTACATGTTCCTTTGTCATGTTATTTATGTGGTTCAAAAGATATCTCAAAAGATATGTTGTATTTACAAAATTTATAAATTACAAAATTTTTTCCTGTATATATATATATATCTTTTACAGAAATGATGGAGTGGTTCAAAATTTTTCTTATATTTATCATTTATAGAAATGATGGATTGGTTCAAAATTTGAATCTCTACCAAGCTTTATTTGGTTCTTGTGGAAAAACATTTTTTCTAGTTTAAATCAAGCATCAATGCCTCTTGCCATTCAATATTTAGCTTGATAGTTTGTCTAAAATATATGGAAGAAATGCTTGTTTAATTCTTTTTTTTATTTTTGTAATATGATTGCATGCAAAAATATTTGTAGTAAAGATAAATATATCCATTGAAGAATCACATGTAAAGGATTGTGTGATGCACATGATGAGTAAGAGTTTTTTTTAATTTTCGCTCGAAGGCCTATATATATTATAAAAAGCTTGGAGGTGGAGTGTTAGAAAGAAAGAAACCTTATAAAGAGCTTATTGAGAGACCAGATGATTGGATTTGGTTGTGCAATTTTTTTGACTAGAAACAATTTAAGGTATGGCTTTAATTTAGACGAAAATATTAGTTGGCTAATTTACTTATATTCACATTAGAGACAAATGAAACCTCTTATTATGTAATGAATATGTGGGAAAAAAGAGTATTAAATGCTATGAGCAAAAAGAGATGGACATATACATGAAAGACATTAATATTTTTTAATATAGAAAAAATTTGAATTAAACTCTCGGAATTGTTCGATGTTGAAGTTTGTTCACCGAATGGGCACAAAATCCCTTGTAGCACATATGTATGATCAGGTATTCATAATTTTGAAATTGTTTAAATTTAAAAAACTATTAATTTGTGAGACATATTTTGTTATGGTGTAGCAATTAAGTAGAATCAAATTATACAATGAGGAGTATGCAGACAAAGAAAATAAATGGATTTCTGAAGATTGCCTGGCAAAATATGCTAGTATAAATTAAACTTATTAGAATTTATTTATTAGTAATATTTCATCATTTGTGTGTTGAATTCCTTTAAAACATATAGGACAAGATGATGGAAATTTGTCAGAAAATTATTGACGAGGGAGGAATAGTTGATGAGGCAATAATTTGTGCTGAAGTTCTTGGTGAAACATCTTCATATATTTGTGGCCTTGGTTATGGGCCAAAACCAATGAAGAAAATTAAATTTGTTAGATCAAATGCATTGTCTGAGAGAGAGGTTGAGCTTGAGACAAGTTTAAAAACTATACAAAAGAAATATGAGAGAAGAGAAAAATCATTAAATGCCAACATAAAAATATAGATTGGTTAAAAATGGTAGCAAAAAAATTGGGCATGCAGCCCCCTAATGATGATGGTAAGTATTTAGTATAAACATAGTAATGTATATTAAATTATATAAAAAAATTGTTTAACTAATATTATAAATTTCTTCTTATAGGGGTAGACTTGTCAAATGAAGAAAATGATGATTAGAGTCTATTTGTTTTTGTGGTTTCATACTTTATTATTTTATGTATCCTTTAATTTGTCTTTGCAGAATTTGTTGTCTAGTAGTGTAGCTTGCAAGTTTGAACTATTAGTTTCAATATTTATTGCTAAGTTATGGATTGCAAACATCAATTAATTGCATTTTCCTTACATTTTCAATATGTATTTCCTTGCAATTTGAACCAAAAATCACATAGAGCTGTTATTTCTATGTAGGAGGACCTAATTTAGAAATTTCATGCTATGAATAATTTATGTATGCTCTACTTGGCATCATGAAATTAGAAATTGATATATTAATATTGCAACTTTTTTAAATGTATGCAAAGTAAATGCTTATGATCAGACAACCAATTGTGTTTTGGAAGAAAACTCTTCTTTATTTAGTGGAATTCTTTGGAAGAAAAAAGTTTTTTGTCTAAGAAGTGGTTCATTTGAAGTTCTGACGCCAAGTTGAAGTTCTTTGCAGTCGATACAGGTCATCATATATGCACAGTCAATTTTGAGTTAACATTTGCAGGCTTGAGAAGCACTAATATTTATTTTATTTAAATAGTTAATCCTTCGCAATCAAATATAATTGTTAGAAGGAATAATTGCTTCATTATTCACTGTGTGGTTTGTTACTATGATGATGTGCTTCACGATCAAATATAGTTGCACTTTGTGGTGTATTGATGTGATCCTTCATTTTTTGGGATGTTCCTTTAAGCAAGATCTTAATGATGGTTATTTATGTGGTACCATGGAGGCACTTAATGTTCCACTAGCAGACACTCCTGTAAGTTATGTTGTGAATCTTGTAATATTTAAATTACATTGTTCCAAATAACAATTTTAGGGACTAGAATCCTTTGCTCTGTATGGCTTCTTTCCAGTTTCATATGCTTGAGTTGCACATTTATGTATCATTAAACCTCCTTTCTTTATTCACTTTCGCTGGCATACACTCAGGTTGTTACTTTTTGGGATGGAGAGTTAATTGATGCAAAGAACTACACATTTTACACTGGCAAGTGGGAAGCAATGTAAGACTCCCAAATGTCTACTTATTTTCTGTTGAATAAACTTGCAGCATTTTGATTAGTTATTTCTACTTTTTTTTACCATGTACTACTTTTGTTTTGAGCCATGAATATTTCATTTACATATTTAAGGTTTAAATACACCAACCTTTTCTTACTGATAGACTAGATGATGACATAAGACATTGGTCCAAGTTCCCATCCTTTGGTTCGCTTCTGGTTAGAGAAAACTAGTATAAAGTTGAAAATGTTTAACCAAATGAACCAAATGTCAACCTTAATTTTTCCCAAAGTCAAGTAGAAATAGATGGTGGCAAGTCATTGGACCTGAGCAACTATCCCATCGTGTTTATGGTGCATACCTAAAATCTCTTCCTTGTTATATTTTCATTATAAAGTTTATCTTGAAAGTTCAAATAGGTTGTTATACCTAGTAAATATGTTACATGGTTAACCAAGAGGGGGGTGAATTAGTAATTTAAAATTCTTGGTAATTTAGAAAACTGATTTAAGATTTTACTCATAATGATTAATTTTCTCAAAACAAAATTTTCAACCACAAATATTAAAAGTGCAAAAAAATAAAAATGCAGTAAAAATAAAGACAGAAGAACACAAAATTTTATAGCGGTTTGGTCCAACTAGACCTACGTCACTCCCTGAAGACTACCACTTCAGGTATTGCACTATACCAAAGTGACTCTCCTTTTGCTCCCACAAAAAGGTGGAGAAGCCCTTATAATAACCTCTCTTCCACCAAACCCAGTGTGGTAGAGTACCATTATCCTTTCTCACCCTCCTGGTGACAACAGAGAACCAACATCCTTTCACACTCTCACGGTGTCGGTAGAGTACCGTCATCCTTTCTCACCCTCCTGGTGATGGCAGAGTACCAACATCTTTTCACACTCTCACGATGTCGGTAGAGTACCGTCATCCTTTCTCACCCTCTTATTGATGATAGAGTACTGGATCTCTTCCAAAGATCTTCTCTTCAGAGTGTTCAAAGAGGTAGGGCATTAATTTGAAGTACATACAAAAAGATCCTTACCTTTGGGTAACCTTAAGAACCCTTCACAATTTCCACTTGCAAGATCTCACAATTCTCACTCCCAAACACTCTCCCAAAACACACTCTCTATCACTCTAAGAAGAAATTCATAGAAGCATAGAAGAAAGTCTATTTTTAGGACCCTAATATACAAAGGACAAGAAAAATCTTTTTGCCACTTTCCTCTCCAGAGAAAACCTTGAGAGAGAGAGAGAGCGCTTCGGAGAGAGAGAGAGGATCTTGTGAGGGGGAGTTTGTGAGGGATTCATAAAGGTTGCTCTAAGCAAGAATCTGAGTCATCTTCTTCGTTCATAGTCTCTTATCTTATCGGTGTCTCTGTGGGAGGATTGTTCGCAAGAAGATCCGAGTTCTCTGCCTGCTTCAGGAGGAAGCGAAGGGAATCAAGGTTCTCTACCTGCTTCAGGAGGAAGCGAAAGGAGTCTAGGTTCTCTTCCTGCTTCAGGAGGAAGTGAAAGGAGTTCAGGTTCTCTGCCTCACCGGGTTGGTGGAAAGGAGTTTTTGTATAGGCTTCTCCGCCTTGCTGTGGGACCAGAAGGAGAGTCACTTAGTGTTAGTGCAATACCAGAAGGGGAGGCTCTGGGGAGTGGATGTAGGTCAAGTTGACTGAACCACTATAAAATTTGGTGTTTTCTTTCTGATTATTTCCACACTTACTTTTCTGTTGATGATTGTGTGATTGTGATTATTATTCTGTTATCATTGAACATCTACAAATCATCGCATAACTGTAAACATTTTTTTAAAACATTCAAAAAGACTTTCTAAATTGCTATTTGATCATGATGTTTTTAAAAACTACCAATTCACCCCCCCCCCCCCCCCCACCTCTTGGTTAGCCTCGGGACTAGTTCATAAGGGCTTAATATCCTTATCAAACTTTCAAGTGGTATCAGAGCAGGATTCAAAAATAAAGTTTGGAAACTTTTGAATTTGATCCAAGGCTAACTTTGGTAATAGAAATACTGCTGAAGGTTATTCAATTACACGTCCACCATTGTTTGATAACATGTCTTTTATTTTTTGGAAAACTCGCATGTCCACTTTTCTTCAATCTATAGATTATTGCATGTGGATGCTTGTTAAGGATGGCTATGAAGCACCTTTTAGAATGGTTAATAATGTTAAAACTGAACTACCTTTTAATGAATGGACTTTTGATGATTGGGACTTAGCCCAACTGAATACCAAATGTTTGAACTATTTTTTCTGTGCCCTAAAATCTGAGGATTACATGCATGTCTCTACTTGTACAACTGGTAAAGAAATTTGGGATAGATTGTGCATCGCTTATGAAGGTACATCAGAGATTAAGCAATCTAGATTGAACATCCTACTTCATGACTACTAAGTCTTTTGCATGAAACCTAGTGAATCGATTTCTAAAATGTATACGAGGTTCACTCAAATTGTCACTTCTTTACATGCTTTAAGAAGAGAACTTACAAACTATGAAAAAGTGGACAAAATTCAGAGATGTTTGCCTTCTTTTTTTGATGCCAAGATAACTGCATTACTAAATCCAAAGATTTAAATACTTATTCTATTGATAACTTACTTGGGTCACTCATTGCTTATGTGCAAGGAGTGAACCAACGATAAATTGATGCAGGCGAGAGAAGAAGGAGAAAACTGTGGCTCTGAAGGCCAATAATATTGACACTGACTCTTCCGGGTTTGATAGCAATGATGTTGCCTTAATCACTAGGCAATTCAAAAGCTTTCTAAGGAAGAAACATAAGAATTTTCAAAAGAGGAACAGAGATAAGAGTGGCAAAAATTTTAAAGGTTCATCTGATACTGTTTATTTTGAATGTAGGAAGCTTGGACACATAAAGGCTGATTTTCCTACACTTAAGGCTCACCCATGCAAGAAGAAGGGTGAGGAGAAACACAAGTTTAGGAAGGACAAGAAGCAAATTCAAAAGATATTATAGGTAGATTCTGCATCCGACTCCTTTGAGACTAAAGCTGAAGAGGAGACTACTAACTTGTGTTTGATGGGAGATGACCATCCTGGTCAGTCTGACCAAGAAGAGGTATGTGAGCTAACCTAGGATTAATTGCTTGATGTTTTTGAGAAAATTCATTCATCATATAGGAAACTTAAGAAAACCAATGCCAGCCTGAAATTGGATTTCTTGAATTTATAAAAAGAGCATGATGTTTTGACTAAAGATTATTCTACACTTTATAGCAATCACATGTCATTACTCAATGAATTTGATGAGTTGAATAAAAAGCATTCTAATTTGATTACTTAGCATGATTCATTAAATGCATCACATGTTGAATTAGAAACTGTATTTAGGGAATTATAAACTCATGCATCTGATTTAGATAGTAGTGAGCATCATTTAAAATTTGAAATTGCAAGTCTAAAGAAAGATAAATGAATTTCTAAGTGTAAAAGTTTGTGCTTTTGAGAAAAATGAACCTCCTACTTTTGCATAATTTTATGCACCTCCACCTTTTGAAGAATTTATTTTAAAATCATCAAAGCATGTTTCATTCAAGCCTAGGAAGAGGCACTATCACCCACGTAGATTAGTTAACCCTTTTCTTGGTGTTAGATATTTTTCTTGTGGCATGATAGGACATATCTCCCACACCTGCACTGTTCACTATAGTACACATTGGGTGTGGGGTCCCAAATTACATGCTTCATAGTACAACACACAAGCATTATATTCTTCTTTTCATAAGGAGGAACCCAAACTTGTTTGGATTCCTAAATCTGACATTTGATGATTTTATAGGGGTGCTCTCACACAAGACCTCATGAGAGCATATTGTACCTAGACAGCGGATGCTCAAGACATATAACTGGAGATTCAAATCAATTCATTTCACTAGAGGCCAGGGCTGGAGGCAAGGTTACACTTGGAGACAACACCACCAAGAGGGTGGTAGGAGCAGGTATAATATGTGATTCAAAAAATTTCATTTTTGATAATATTTTACTTGTAGATGAATTGGAACACAACTTATTGAGCATCAGTCAACTCTTTGACAAAGGATACAACATCAAGTTCCTTCCCACTTGCTACATTATAAGCTTAAATGATAAAATTATTTTACGGGGATAAAGGATCAACAATGTCTACATGCTGGATGTAAGCTTCTTTAAAATTGATGTTTCAATTTGCTTAAAAACTGCTGCTGATGAGTCTTGGTTGTGGCACAAGAGATTATGTCATGCCAGTATGAAAACCCTTAGGAGAGTCACCCAAAAGGACTTAGTTAGAGGTGTCCCAAAGCTTAGGTTCACTAAGGATCACCTGTGTGATGCCTGTCAATTAGGAAGCAAGTCCAGTCCTCCTTCCACTTCATTAAGGACATCAGCACCTCCAGACCTTTAGAAGTCCTTTACATGGATCTCTTTGGACCCTTTTGCACTGCCATCATAGGGGGGAAAGTCTATGGATTTATGATTGTTGATGATTACTCAAGGTTCACTTGGATTAAATTTCTGTCACATAAATCTGAGTCATTTGATGAATTTAAATCCTTCTCCACTTGGATTCAGAGGAAGTTAGGATGTGAGATATTGACTATTCATAGTGATCATGGTCGAGAGTTAAAAAATGTGAGATTTGGAATATTCTATGAGGAGCATGTGATTAGCCATAACTTTTCAGCTCCTAGGACCCCTCAATAGAATGGGGTAGCTGAAAGAAAGAACAGGACCTTAGTAGAAGCCACTAGAGCCATGCTTGCTGAGTATTCACTTCCAAAATACTTTTGGGCTGAAGCGGTGAACACTGCCTGTTATATGCTGAATTGGGTGAATGTTAGATCCAATCTAAATAAGACACCTTATGAGATCATTAAGGGTAGAACTCCAAACCTGTCCCATCTCCATGTCTTTGGCTGTAAGGTTTTCATTTTGAATAATGGGAAATCATCCTTGAGAAAATTTGACCCCAAATCTGATAAAGGAGTGTTCTTAGGTTATTCTAGTGTGGGGAAATCCTTTAGGGTGTTTAAAAAGAGGACTTTCGTGGTGGAGGAGATAACTCATGTGGTGTTTGATGAATCTGATCCTAAGGAGACTAGAGTTGAGGAAGAAGAATATGTAGGACAGATTACCCAATGAGTTGGAAATGCAAATCTTGAGGAAAGGGTAGAGCCTCAAAACACTTTGCCTAGTGATTGGAGATATGCTTCGAGTCATCCTAAAGAACTAATCTTAGGATACCCTTCTGAAGGTGTTAGAACTAGGCATGGACTTAGGAAGGAAGTAAACCATTATGCCTTTATCTCAATGACTAAACCCACCAACATCAATCAAGCCTTGTTTGATGAGTTTTGGATCTTAGCTATGCAAGAGGAATTTAATCAATTTGTAAGGAACGATATTTGGGAGTTAGTAGAAAGGCCTAGGAATCAAAGTGTAGTGGGAACCAAGTGGGTCTTTAAGAACAAGATGAATGATTTTGGTGTGGTTGTTAGGAATAAGGCAAGATTGGTGGCTAAGGGGTACAATCAAATTGAAAGAATTGATTTTGAGGAGACCTTAGCCCTTGTAGCTAGATTGGAAGCCATTAGGGTGCAACTAGCCTTTGTATGTTATAAGCGATTTAAGCAGTTTCAAATGGATGTCAAGAGTGCCTTTTTAAATGGAGCAATAAAAGAGGATGTCTTTGTAAAATAACCCCCAAGTTTTAAGAGTTCTCAATATCCAAATCATATTTACAAATTAAAAAAGGCCTTATATGGATTGAAAAAGGCACCTAGAGCTTGGTATGAGAGGCTTAGCACATTTCTACTAGAAAGAGAGTTTGTTAAGGGGAGCGTAGACACCACCCTTTTCCTTAGGAAAGTAGGAGATGATCTACTCATTGTCCAGATCTATGTTGATAATATACTTTTTGGATCTTCTGATAAAAATTTATGTGATGATTTTTCTAAGATAATGAGTAAAGAGTTTGAGATGAGTATGATGGGAGAATTGTTCTACTTTTTGGGGTTTAGCATAAAACAAATGGATGATAGAACTTTTCTAAATCAATTAAAATACACTAAGGACATTCTGAAGAAATATGAAATGGATAAAGCCGAGCTAATCAACACTCCTATGAGTTCATCTGTTTAGTTAGAAAAGGATTCAAAGGGAAAATCTGTTGATCAAAAGAAGTATAGTGGAATTATAGGATCACTTCTTTACCTGACTGCTAGCTGACCTGATATCTTGTTTAGTGTTTTTCTTTGTGCTAGGTTTCAAGCTGATCCTAAAGAGTCCCATCTAATTGCTGTTAAAAGAATTCTTAGATATCTCTTAGGGACCCCAAACTTAGGAATCCGGTATCCTAGGCACAACACATCTTTTGAGATTATTGGATATTCTGATTCTGATTTTATAAGATGTATGGTGGATAGAAAGAGCACTTCTGGAACTTGTCAATTTATAGGATAGTGTTTAGTCTCTTGGTCCAGTAGAAAATAAAACTCTATTGCACATTCCATTGCTGAAGTTGAGTACATTGCCTTAGGAAGTTGTGTGGCCCAAGTTCTTTGGTCAAAGCAAAAAATTCTGGATTTAGAATTACCTATTGGCACAGTTTCAATTCTATGTGATAATAGCAGTGCCATCTACATTTCTAAGAATCCAATCTAACATTCTAGAACCAAATGAATTGACATAAGGCATCACTTCAATAGGGACCATGTTACCAAAGGAGACATTGAGTTACACCATGTAACAACTAAAACCAACTGGCTGACATCTTTACTAAATCACTGGCCTTTGACATATTCAGCATTTTAAGGACCAGATTGGGTGTGATTGACATAAATGCATGAATCTGATGACTGCTAATTTCTGAACTTTCTATTTTTCTTTTCTTTCATTTCAGTTTTTGTTTTATCAGTTTCTTTTAGATCTTTTATTTTTTACTGATTTTAGTATCTTTAATTTGCTTATTAGATTTAGTTATCTGCTCTTTTGAGTTTTTCCCTTGCTTTTGAATTTACTATTTTCTTAATTAAAATTAGATCAATGCTCACCACTACTGTTAGGCTGGTTTTTCTGACTAAGAGTTTTTCCTTATTTTTGTTTGAAAGCTATTAAGTAGTGGCTGACTTCTCTAAACCAGTTCAAGGGAAGAAACATTAATGATTATTTTGTCTTCCTCTAGCTCCTTTTATGGTGTATTTTTCTTTTTGAATAGAGATCTTTTTCAAAATTTAAATCTTAGTTTTTGAAATAGAGATCTATTTTATCTTCCAACAGTAATCTATCTCATATGAATAGTATTTCCAAAGCATTGAATCATTATTATGTTCTTCCTGATCAAGTGATTGCATTTATCATACGAGAATGATTTTGTTTTGTGGTTTATTCTTCCTGAATGTAGAGAGTGAGCTTTTCTTCTCTTATATCTAGAAGGTAATCTCACAACTGAGACACTTTAAAGATTATGAAAGGAAGCAAGCTTGCAAAAGAAATGAAAAGAGGAACAAAATTAGCCCAAATTTGAAAAGATGCTCAATGTCGCCAAAAATTAAAAGGATACACAAAGTGTATCAAAAATTAAAAGATGCGTAAAGTGCGCCAAACAAATTGAAAAAATAAAAGAGGCACAAAATGAGCCCACAAGGAAATAAGCTCTTCTCTTTCAGATCTTTAAACATCTTAGAAAAATCTGTGCTCCACTTAATATTTTCATTCACTTGAGATCAAAACTCATGATTTTTGATTCCTTCCTTTGTAATACTATTTTACCAGATATTTCTCCTGGATTGAGGTTTGAAAGGACCTCTTTTTAAAATCTAATTTCTTCTCTTTTGAATTAGATTTTTGTTTAAAAGAAATTTGAGCTTGTAAGGTGTCCGAGAGAGGGTTTACAAAAATTGATTTTTCAACTTTTTTGGATTTTAGTTGGCAATTTCTTTTTTTAGTTTTTGAATTAAAACTTGAAAAAATTCTGATTTACTGGAGCCGATCAATTCAAAAAAATGTGTTTTCTGGATTCCTTATTGCTTTATCATTATTTTCTTTTGGGATTTGTTTTCATCATGTTTTTGTGTTTTGTTGGGATTCCTGATCATTCCTCTCCATCCTTCATTTGTTTTCAATTTTTTGGTCACATCATCCTAGACGATCCATATATCATCCTGGACGATCTGATCAAATGTTCAAAATCTTTATCCAACGGCCGATCTGCACCAATTACTGGTGATCATCCTGGATAATCCACCTTACCATCCTGGATGATCCACGTGTCTACAGCTAGATGATTCAAATTCGGCCCATCCGATGCATTTATTGCATATCATCCCGGACGATCCACCTCATCATCCTGGATAATACTTTTCATCAACAATCATCCGGATGGACTCCTCGGGACGAGTGTCTGTGTCTAATCATCCTGGACAATAGCTGATCGTCCTAGATGATTAGGCTAACTTTTTTGACTAATCATCCAGGCCGTCATTATTGCACCTATCTTCTTGGATGATACTGCAATCATCCTGGATGATCGGTCTATTTTTCTTTATAAACAGCCCCTCTTCACCAAAATTATCACTCCACTCCTCCCTCTCCTCACTTGCATTTTGTTCCGTATGGCTGGTGGAAAAAGATCAAGGCATCATGGTGGAAGTTCATCCCGGGGAAATATCGATCCCCGCTTTCCTAATGCAGCCGATCAGGCTACCTTCCAAAGTTACCTTGATGTTGGAATCACTCAGTCAAAGATCATCAACCCCCACACTCTTACCTTGATGTTGGAATCACTCAGTCAGAGATCTATTTGCTCAAACCTCCCTTACCTTCATTCTCACCCTGGCCTTCCCCTTTTGCACTGAACTTGTTAGGGTATTGTTTGCTAATCTTCGCATCGCCTCTGATTACTCTACACAGCACTTATTTGTAAATCAGAGACTTGTAGAATTAACCACACAGGATTTTCATAATATCCTCCAACTTTCAATCACTTGCGATAAGCTCCACTCCATAGTTTCTGATCCTATTTTTGATTGGAGTGTCACCAATCATTTCCTTAGAAATACCAACATCCACTACCACGATAATGTATGTTATTCCCTACTTAAGGATGCCCGTACAATTCAACATGTCCTTCGTTCCTCAATCATCCCAAAGGCTAGGGACCGCATCCATATCACACCTTTACTTTCCCTGACTACCTACTACATAATGGCCCACCGGGAGTTCAATGCTATAGATCTCCTTTTCAGCTATATCAAACATCTCACTAGCATTAGGGATCCGGTCCATAGGAGACGCCCAAATCTAGCCCTAGGCCACCTCATTGCATATGCACTTGAGTCGAAGTATAATCTGTAATATCTGGTTCCTTCCAATGTCCCTCCTTTCTACTACACAAATAACTCCTTCCATGTCCTCCACAGTACCCAACTTCATCTGGAGCCCACTACGGATGTTGAGGAGGAAAAGGAAGAAGCTGTTCCTGTACCTGCTGCACCTGATGCACCTACTCTTCTTCGTATTGCATCTCCCTTAGATCATCTGGTGCAGCGATTCAACTAGGGGGAGGGCCGTTTTGATTCCTATGTGGCTGCCCAGGAGTAGCAGCACGCTACAGATTTAAGGCGCTTCAATGACTACTCTACCCAGCAACAATAGCAACACGACCAGGACTTGGACTGGTTTTGAGCACAGTTTGTAGCCATTCATGGCTACTTTTAGCCACCACCTCCTCCTCCATCTGATCAAGACCCACCTTCATACTAGTCTATTTTGCTTATGTTATTTTCCTTGAGTTTGTTTTGTATTATTATTTTTATGTGTTTTTCTATTATTTTTCCCTTTCTGAGATGTCAAAAGGGGCAGTAGTTGTTGTTGTTGTGTCTTATTAATGTTGTGTTATAGTTGTTGTATTTCTAGATCGTTGTAATTCCTTGGCTTATCAATGTTCAGATATTTTTTTGAAATATTAATATTTATTTACTAAACTTGCATTTCCTAACAAATGTTTGCCATCATAAAAAAGGGAGAGATTATTGCAAATCTGAATTCAAGGAGTATAGTTTTGATGATAACAAACATGTCTGCGTTCTGTTTTGCTTGGCTAACCATTTTAGGTCTACAAGATCAAGTACAATCCAAGTCAGCTCAAGATTGAGTCAATCTATATATGGTTTAGGTCCAATGTATTTTTTCCCTTTCTTGAGTCAAATTCAATTGATCCCCTAGCTAAGTAACCTTGCACACACACACTCAGCGGGAGATTTTTGTGAGTTAAGAGTTTCTGTTAAGTTTTGATTACATCATCCTGGATGATAGATATATCAGCCTGGATGATACATTAAAAATAGAAATCCCAACTTGGGTCATCAAGTTAAGTCGGTTTGATTAAGCCGATCGTCCTAGACGATACTACCATCGTACAGGACGATATGCTCAAATCAAAAAATCTTAGCCGCTAGAATAATTTAGGCAAGTTCTTATTTTTGGATCTTTGATCTGATCATCCCGGATGATACATGTATCATCCTTGATGATCCATTATAATCATGCCTAAATTAGTTATGTGATTAAGGAAAGTAATTAAGGTTTGATTAATTTGATCATATCATCCTGGATGATCGCAAGATCATATGGGACAATATGTTAAAAATCCTGACCGTTTAGTGCCTTTCACCAGTACATCCAGAACTATATATTTGACTATCAAGTCATTTTGAAAGCATCCAGCATGTCTGAGCTGTACGTCGAGAACTATGTACCAGACGATTTTGGGCAATTTTGAACTAATCGTACGGGACGATACCCATATCGTCCTGGACGATCAAGTCATTTTGAGATCATCCAGCATAAGTTCCCTGGACGACCAGAGCTATCCTCTGGATGAAATTCCTGATTTACACTAATCAGCCCGGACGATCGCAGAATCATATAGGATGATCTGAACAAATTTTGTCTACTAATCATCCAGAGGAACCAAATGGTCCAGGCTGATACATGTGATTTTGAATTGATCATACCAGATGTTTAACAAATCATCCTGGACGATCTTTGACGACCAGTTGAGATTTTTAAGGCAATTTTTGAGCCCTCCTATTTAAGATCTTTTTCTTTCAACAAGAAAAATCTTTTTGCCACATTCCTTTCAGACAAAACTTTGAGAGAGAGAGAGAGCGATAGCTTGGGCGAGAGAGAGAGAGGATCTTGTGAGGGGGAGTTTGTGAGGGATTCACAAAGGTTGCTCCAAGCAAGGATCTGAGTCATCTTCTCCATACTTCATCTCTTGTCTTATCGGTACCTCTGTGGGAGGATCGTTCGCAAGAAGATCTTGATTCTCTGCCTACTTCGGGAGGAAGCAAAAGGAGTCTAGGTTCTCTGCCTGCTTTAGGAGGAAGCGAAAGGAGTCTAGGTTCTCTGGCTGCTTCAGTAGGAAGCTAAAGGAGTTCATGTTCTCTGCCGCACCGGGTTGGTGGAAAGGAGTTTTTATACAGGCTTCTCTGCCTTGCTGTGGGAGTAGAAGGAGAGTCACTTAGTGTTAGTATAATACCCAGAGGGGAGGCTCTGGGGAGTGGACGTAGGTCAAGTTGACCGAACCACTATAAAATTTAGTGTGTTCTTTCTGATTATTTTTTGCACATATTTTTTTGTTGATGATTGTGTGATTGTGATTATTATTCTGTAATCATTGAACATCTTTAAATCATCATATAACTGTAAACATTTTTTAAAAACATTCAAAAAGATTTTCTAAATTGCTGTTTGATCACAAATTTTTTGAAAACTACCAATTCCCCCCCCCCCCCCTCTTGGTTAGCCTCGGGACTAGTTCATAATGGCTTAACATCCCTATTGAACTTTCACAAAGGAAATTAGATGTTCTAAAGCTAGATTGGCCAATCTCTTATTATGGGGATCTTGAAAGATTGACAGATTTTCAAGGTAGTGAATAAGAAGGTTAGCTACATTGAAGTCAATTTCAATCATTATGAAAAAAGTTACAAGAGATAGAATAGAGGTAATGTTTATCCGATCGCTAACTTTTGGAATTATGGAGTTGTAAAGAATATGTTGGATGATCCTAGCATTTTGTACTAATGTCTTAATAATAGAAATATGATAGTTAACAGTGGATTCTCTCAAAATTGTGTTAGCTTGGGTCCAATAAAAATTAGGATTTATAGCTTGAATGTGAACTTTTTCACTAGTAGTGGAAAGATGGAGAAACTCATGGAGGTCTTGGTAGGTAATCTCTACTGGCCTCTTATTAACAAAGGATTGGATGGTAGTACCCTCGCTATTAATTCCGAGGCTTATGAAAAATTTAAAAAGTAATTCAAAATTGAAAGGAAAGGCCAAAGTAAGGATAAATCCAAGAGTGGTATGGGCATAAAGTTTAAGCACTTGAAAGTTTAGCCCCTCTTGGTTGACTATCCTGGATGGGTTAATTCCAGCACTTTTATAACGATGATAAGATGCTTCGTCTGCTTCTTTAATAAATCTAGGATCAATAGTTCACCTAGAAGAACTACCCGTGAGGACTCAGGATCGCTTTCCACTAGCCATTACAAGTAAGGAGAGTTTAAAAGTGAAGTGAATAGTTAGAAGATTGGAATGGTGTGAAGAAATTAAAAAAATTCTTGTTATTTAAATAGAATTAGACTGATCATACAGTACGATTATGAGATCATACTGGATGATATAATGTAATCAATTTGTCCAGATGATTGGTCAAAAAGGAGATCATATCGTACAATGCGATCATACATCATACTTGATGATTCGACATAGGAAGATCGTCTCAAGGAGTTAGCCTGTACAATCATTAACCGACTAGATTGAATCATATGAATACGTGGATTATACTGGATGATTTGTCTTAAAGGATCATCCCGACTGCATTCAAATTGTCCAACGGCTTTTGCCACATGGATCGTATTATACAAAGAATGAATCGTATGGGATGATCACCAATAATTTATTAATATCAACCGTTGGATGTACTGTGATCAGAGAAGTGATATTTATTAAGATCCTATATATGATGTGAATCATACTAGATGATGTGAATGAACATTGAAGAACTTAGAGAATGGAATGTGATATTTATGAAGGGATCAAAACAAAAACCAAGCAAAAATAATAGAAAATTGATTGAAAAATATGATAAAAATAATAATAAGACAAAATTAAAGTTTTTTTTGAATTGATCTACTCCAATAAATGATAAATTTACCTTATTATCATATTTAAAAATAAGTAAGAAATGAATTGACAACACTAAAAACATACTAATTTAGAAAGGTTAGAAAATCGATCTTGTTATCCCTAGCTCGGACTCCTTACAGGTCAAAATTCTTTTTTTTAAAAAAATCTAAATTAGAAAAAACATTAAATAAGAAAAGTGGTCTTTTCAAACTTCATTTCAAAAAATAACTAATAGAATAATATTGCAAAGTAATCAATCAAAAAATCATGATTTTTTAATTCAAGTGTAGGAGATATCAATTAGCATAGGGAGTCTTCTAAGATTTTAAGGATTTGAAAGAAAAGCAAGCAAACTCATAGTAGAATCATTTGTTCCTCTTTATGAGCTTTTGGTGCATATTGCACATCTTTGATTTTTGATGCACTTTGTGAATCTTGCAATTTTTTGGCAGTCATTGTGCATCTTTTCAGTTATGGGCACATTTTGTGCCTCATTTTATTTTTGCATGCTTACTTCCTTCCTAAATCTTTAAAAAATTTTCAATTGTGAGATTATTTTCAAGATATGAGAGAAGACAGACTCACTCTCTTATATAAGAAAGGGTAAACCACAAAATAGATTTCTATCCGTATGATAAATGCAAACAACTTAATTTAAAAAACTTAAAAGAGTTTATTGACTTGGAACATTATTTATAAGTGATAGATTACTGTAGTAAGGATAAAAAGGATCTCTATTTAAAAGTCTAACTTTTAATTTCAAATAGATTTTGATGCAAAAAGAAAATACGCCACTAAAGAAGTTAGAGGAAGAGAAACAATCATCAATGTTTCCTTCTTTAACTATTTTAGAGGAGTCAATCACTACTTACATGCTTCTAAATAAAAATAAGGCAAAAATGTCATTTAAAAAAAATAAATTCTAAAGTAGAAGTGAGTAGTGATCTAATTTTTAAAACACTAAAGGAAAATAACATAAAATCGAAAGCATAAAATAAAAACACATAAGCAGAAACAAACATTCAAATAAAAGTAGAAATAGTAGAAATAGAAAGAATCAATTTCAAGCATGAATATCTATCACACCTAATCTGGTTTTTAAGGTGCTGAAGGTTTCAAAGACTAGTGGTTTTGTAATGATATCAGCGAGTAGATTTTTAGTGGCTACATGGTGTAGCTCTATGTCTCATTTGGTAACATGGTCCCTAATGAAATGGTGCTTTATGTCTATGTGTTTAGTCTTGGAGTGTTGGATTGGATTCTTTGAAATATAGATGGCACTAGTTTTATCACTTAAGAGTGAAATGGTACCTATAAGTAATTCTAAATCCAATATTTATTACTTTAACCAAAGAACTTGGGCCACAAAACTTTCTAAGGTAATGTATTCAGCTTCAGTAGTTGACAAGGCAACTGGGTTTTGTTTTCTACTAGACCAGGAGACTAAGGACTCTCCTATAAATTGATATGTTCCAGAAGTGCTTTTTCTATCAACTCTACATCCTATAAAATCTATATCAGAATATCTTATGATTTCAAAGGAAGTGATATGTCTAGGATACCAGATTCCTAAGTCTTGGGTTTCTAAGAGGTATTTAAGGATTCTCTTCATAGTAGTCAAGTGAGATTCTTTTATATCAGTATGAAATATAGCATAGAGATAATCAATAAACATAATATGAGGTCTACAAGCATCAAGTACAGAAGTGATCTAATTATTCCCCAATATTTCTTTTAATCAACTTATTTTCTATTTGAATCCTTATCTAATTGGATAGTATAACTCATGGGAGTGTTTATTAGCTTAGCTTTATCCATTTCATATTTCTTAAGGATGTCCTTAATATATTTTGATTTAGTAAGAAAAATTCCTTTATCCTTCTAACTTATACTAAATCGAATTAAGTAGGTCAAATCTCCCATTATAATCATTTCAAACTCCTTACTCATTATTTTTAAAAATTCATCACAAAGGCTTTTATCAGAGGATCCAAATAGAATATCACCAATATAAATTTGGACAATGGGTAATTCATCTCCTACCTATTTTAGAAATAGGGTGGTGTCTACGCTCCCCTTAACAAAGGTTCTCTCTAGTAGGAATGTGCTTAGCCTTTTATACCATGCTCTAGGTGCTTATTTTAGTCTATATAATGCTTTTTATAATTTGAACACATGATTAGAAAATTGTAAATTTTTAATGCCTAAGGGTAGTTCAACATACACATTTTCTTTTATTACTCCATTCAGAAAGGAAATTTGGACATCCATTTTGTACAATTTGAATCCCTTAAAACAGACATAAGCTAGTAGCAACCTAATGGCTTCCAATCTAGCTACAGGGGCAAAGGTTTCTTCAAAGTCAATCCCTTCTATCTGGTTAGACCCCTTAGCCACTAATCTTACTTTATTTCTCACCACTGTACTAGAATCATTCATTTTAGTTTTGAAAAATAATTTAGTTCCAATAACACTCAGGTCCTTAGGTCTTTCAACTAGTTCCCGAACATCATTCCTCATAAATTGATTTAACTCTTCTAGCATGGCTAGGATCCAAAATTCATCAGATAAGGCTTAATTTAAGTTGGTGGGTTTAGTCATTGAGATGAAGGTAGAGTGGTTTACTTCTTTTCTATGTCCATGCTTAGTTCTAACTCCTTCAGATGGGACTCATAAAATTAGTTCTTTAGCATGACTTGAAGAAAATCTTCATTCTA
The DNA here is from genome assembly GCA_019925795.1 of Dendrobium chrysotoxum. NCBI lineage: Eukaryota > Viridiplantae > Streptophyta > Magnoliopsida > Asparagales > Orchidaceae > Dendrobium > Dendrobium chrysotoxum. The sequence goes on along the minus strand of CM034308.1, from coordinate 56,694,635 downwards.
TAGGCAGTGAATTTTTAGGTTCTACCCTTTCCTCCAGATTTATAGATTCTACTCCTTGAGTGATCTCAATAGCTTCTTTCTCTTCTACCCTAGACCCTCCAAAATTATCAGATTCATCAAATGCAACATGAATTGTCTCCTCTATCACTAGTGTCTTTTTATTTGAAAACTCTACAGGATTTCCCAACATTTGAATACCCTAGGAAAACTCCTTCATTTGATTTGGGGTTAAACTTTCCTTGTAAAGATTTCTCATTATTTAGAATGAACACTTTACATCCAAAGACATGAAGGTGAGAGAGGTTAGCTGTCCTACCCGTAAGGATTTCAAAGGGTGTCATGTGTTGAAATCCAGGATCCCCCACTTATTTGTTATGGTGACAACTAATACTTACTGAATCCATATGGACTTCCTTTAGATTACAAATGCTTATCCTTGTATATGAGCACTAACATTTCAGGTCAGATGCACACTACTCAAGGTTACTAGAGACTCAAATCGGGTAGAATATGATGTTGAAAAATCTGTAATTTTTATTTCTTTATTCTTATTTTCTTGAGTCTACCACAGAAGCATGTATGTGAAAGGAGCAACCATGCACACACACAGGGGGAGATTTATTTTAAATGTTAATTTTTTTTTTTTAATAATATCGTACTGTACGAATTAAAATCGTACTGTACGATTAATTAGTATCACTCAGGCTAACGGCTATTTTTCAGATGATTAAATTTGTAATCTAATCGTACTGTACCATACTTATTGTACTGTATGATAAGGTTCAATTAAAAAACCCTAGCCACCAGAATAAGTTTGGTAAGTTCCTAAATTTGAACTGATCGTACTGTACGATTATGATTGTACTGTACGATTAATTGAATACTTACCAAAATTATCTCCCGTAATCAGGAAATAAACGTTGGTTTCTTAATTAATGTCTATCGTATTGTATGATGATATATCGTACCGTATGATAGACAGAGATGATTACATTCGTCCCTTCGATCGTACCAGATGAAACCAAGGTTTTTTGTTCTGTTCGTCCTGGACGATATTCATATCGTACATGATGTTATCCTAAAATGAACTAATCGTACTGTACGTTTAGTGGAGTGCTGGACGACTGACAGAGATATTTTCAGCCGTCCCGTCGATCGTACCAGACGAAACTAAGCTTTTTTATTCTATTCGTCCTGGACAATATTCGTATCGTACAGGATAATATCCTGAAACAAACTAATCATACTGTACGACTAGAGGAGTGCTGGACGACTGGTAGAGACGAATTCTTTTATCCCAGGGATCGTCCCACAGATCGTCCTGTACGAATAGTACGAATCAACAGTATCATCTTGTATGATATATATATCGTACAGTATGATAGGTATAAACTTTGATAACTATTCATCTGTGCTCGTACTGGACGGAGCTGTACTTGAACTGATCGTACTGTATGATTATATATCGTACTGTACGAACAGAAACGCAAAAGTTGAAACCTTTAGGGTTTTCTGAAGCCTGATATAAAAATAACTTAAAATTTTTTATAGAGAGTTGTTGGTCTATCCTCTTGCTGTGAGAGGCTTTGAGGGAAGAAGGAGATTCGTGAAGGAGAAGTTTTTCCTCAGAGATATCCAGGGCTTACGAGAGGAAGGTGAAGGTGAGCCTGAGCGTGAGGGAGAAGTAGTGTGAGGGGATCACACGGTGGCTCCAAGCTAGCTGCATGATTTGCTCCTCTTGTGGCTTTGGGGAGTCTCGGGAAAGTTCTCGAGGGAAGAGTCACTTCAAGATCAACATCGCCAAGGTACTCTGCCATCTCTAGGAGGGAGAAAAAGGAGAAGGTCCGCTGCCATCACCAGGAGGGTGACATAGCGTTTGGTATTCCGCCACACCAAGGGAGGTAAAAGTGAGTATTGTAAAGGCTTCTCCGCCTTGCTGTGGGAGTAAAAGGAGAGTCAACTTTTACTAGTGCAAATCCCGGAGTAGAGGACTCTGGGGAGTGGACGTAGGCCAAGTGACCGAACCACTATAAAAATCTCTGGTGTGCTTTTTCCATTTTATCGTACTTTATTTTTCATGCTTTTAATTAGTACTTTAAATTGCCTGGTGAAAAATCATATCTAAATCCTGTGTTGTGTAAGATACAATTATATCATCAATATTGTCATTGTGAATGCGTTACTTGCTTCTGCACTTTACTCGTTAAGTTATCCTTTAAAAAATTACAAAAAGTAGAACTCTTGTTTAGGGTTGATTTTTAAAATACCAATTCACCCCCCCTCTTGGCGCATCTCGTACTTTCAAGTGGTATCAGAGCGGGGTTTCAAAATAGTGTTTTAGAAAACCTAGAAACGTAAGATCCATGGCTCAATTTGGTAACCGTAACACTGCAGAGGGTTATTCTATAACCCGTCCACCTTTATTTGACAATATACAGCTTGATTTCTGGAAAATACGTATGTCTACATTTTTACAGTCTCTAGACTGTCGCATGTGGTTGTTGGTCCAAGAAGGTTATTCTGCACCATTTCGTATGTTGAATGGAATTAAAACTGAACTATCATTTAATGAATGGAGCATTGAGGATAGAGAACTTGCACAGTTAAATGTTAAATGTCTAAATTGTTTCTTTTGCGCACAAAAATCAGAAGACTATATGAGAGTATCAACTTGTACTACTAGTAAGCAAATTTAGGAAAAACTGTGTATCACGTACGAAGGAACTAGTGAGGTCAAACAATCTAGGTTGAACATACTGCTATATGATTACGAACCATTCCGCATGAAACCTAGTGAAACTATATCTGACATGTACACTCGATTCACCCAGATTGTAACATCTCTGCATACTTTAGGGAGAGAGTTGTCTAACTCGGAAAAAGTAAATAAAATACTTTGATATTTGCCTAGCTCGTATGATGCTAAAATCACTGTAATAACTAAGTCAAAAGACCTAAACATTTATTTTATTGACAATTTACTTGGGTCACTCATTGCCTACGAGCAAGGAGTGAGTCAACGACAAAGTGATGTAGTTGAAAAGAAGAAGGAGCGAATGGTGGCTCTAAAAGTAAACAATTCTGAAAGTGACAGCTCAGCAGCAGAGGAAGATGACGACATCTCCTTGATGACTCGTCAGTTCAAAAATTTTCTGAAAAGAAAGTAGCACCGTCATCAAAGCAATTGGAACAAAGGTAAAAACTCAAAGCATACTAAAGTTGCATCTTACATAATTTGCTTTGAGTGCATGAAACCTGGTCATCTCCGAGCTGATTGCCCCAACATCAAGACTCATCAAACTAAGGAAAAGGGTGTGGAAAGATCAAAGTTCAAGAAGGGCAAATTTAAGACACAAAAAGCATTTTGGACCGACTCTGCCTCAGAATCATCGGAAGAAGAAGCAGAGAAGGAGGTAACGAATTTATATCTTATGACTAATGATAATCTTGATCAATCAGATTAAGATGAGGTATGTCAACTGTCTTACGATGAACTGCTTGTTATTTCTGAAAAAATCCATGACTCGTATAGAAAGTTAAAGAAAAAGCATGTTAGTCTTAATACTGAGTTTAGTACTTTACAAAAGGAGCATGCTAATGTAGTTAAGAATTTTTCTGACTTGGATAAAGATCATATATCTTTGCTTGATGAATATGATGCATTAAACAAGAAGCATATTGAGTTAACCACTCCACACGATACCTTGAAATCATCACATGTTGAACTACAGAATACATTTAAGGAACTAGAAGAACTAGCAGGGGAACTTAGTACTAGTGAGCATACATTGAGATTTGAGTATGCAAGTCTTAACCAAGAGAACAAATTTTTAAATAAAAAACTTCATGCATTCGAAAATAATAAAAAACCTCCCACATTTACTGAGTTTTTTCAGCCTCCACCATGTGAATCATCTCATTCAAAACAAGCACGGCATGCATCATCCAAACCCAGAAATAGACACTACCACCCCCGTAGATTAGTGAACCCATTTCCCGGTGTTAGGTGTTACTCTTGTGGCAGGCTAGGTCACATAGCCCGCACTTGCACAATTCATCATAGGACACATCTAGTGTGGAGACCTAAAGTGCATTCATCACAGCATAACATGCATACATTTCATTCATATAAGCATAGGGTGGAACCCAAACTCACTTGGGTTCCCAAAGCTAACATGTGATTGACATTATAGGAATGCTCTCACAAAAGACCTAGTGAGAGCATGTGGTACCTGGACAATGGCTGCTCGAGACACATGACTAGAGACATGAAGCAGTTCATGACACTGGAGGCCAGGTCAGGAGGCAAGGTAACTTTGGGAGACAACACCACCAGGAATGTGGTGGGCTCAGGTATCATTGGAAACACTAAGAATTTGTTTATTGAGAATGTACTTTTAGTTGATGGTTTAAAGCATAATCTTTTAAGTATAAGTCAACTATGTGACAAGGGCTTCGACATAAAATTTCTTTCTAATAAATGCAAAATTAGCTTAAATGATACACTTGTGTTAGAAGCAAAATGCATAAATAATGTTTACATGTTAGATTTAAACTGCATTGAAACCTCAAACTCTTTGTGTCTGAAAATAATAGCGGATGACTCTTGGTTATGGCATAGGAGACTATGCCATGCTAGTATGAAAACACTTAGGAACATCACTCAGAAAGACTTAGTTAGAGGCATACCAAAGTTAGACTTTACTAAGGATCATCTTTATGATGCTTGCCAATTAGGAAAATAAGTTAAATCTTCATTTCATGCAATTAAGGATATCAACACCACTAGGCCACTAGAAACTCTCCACATGGACCTGTTCGGACTTATTAGTACAGCCAGCCTAGGAGGGAAGTTGTATGGGTTTGTAATAGTGGATGACTACTCTAGGTTTACTTGGGTGAAATTCCTAGCTCGTAAGAGTGAGTCATTTGAAGAGTTTAGAATTTTCTCCACTTGGATTCAAAGGAAATTATGATGTATAATTTCAACAATTCATAGTGATCACGGTGGGGAATTTGAGAATGATAAATTTGAATCATTTTGTAAAGATGTTGGAATAGAACATAATTTCTCTGCTCCTAGAACTCTTCAGCAAAATGGAATAGCAGAAAGAAAGAATAGAACTTTAGTTGAAGTTGCTAGGGCTATGTTAGCTGAATACACTCTTCCTAGATATTTTTGGGCAGAAGCAGTGAATACCGCGTGCTATGTGTTAAATAGGGTAAATGTTAGATCCAAACTTAATAAGACACCCTATGAGTTGCTTAAGAGTAGGACACCCAATCTTTCCCACTTACACATTTTCGGTTACAAATGCTTTATCCTAATCAATAGCAAGTCACCCTTAGGAAAGTTCGATCCTAAATCTGATGAAGGGGTTTTCCTAGGCTACTCATCTGTAGGTAAAGCCTATAGAATATTCAATAAGAGAACCCTAGTAGTAGAAGAGTCCACCCATGTGGTATTTGATGAATCCAATAAGACCTCTGAATCTAATCATGAAGAAGAAGAAGTTGAGGTTATACGGGGAGTTGAAACCATTACCATAGAGACTAGAGCGGAACCTCAGGAACATCTACCAAGAGATTGGAAATTTTCTTCTAATCATCCTAGAGAACTGATCTTAGGAGACCCATCAGAAGGGCTAAAAACTAGGCATGGACTTAGGAAAGATGTTAGTCATTCTGCATTCATATCTATGATTGAACCCATGAATATAGATCAAGCCTTAGGAGATGAATTTTGGATCCTAGCAATGCAAGAAGAGTTGAACCAATTCGTTAGGAATGATGTATAGGAATTAGTCAAAAAACCTAAAGAACAAAGTGTGGTTGGAACTAAATGGGTCTTTAAAAATAAGATGAATAACTCTGGAATAGAAGTGAGAAACAAGGCTAGGTTAGTAGCAAAGGGGTATAACCAAATTGAAGGAATAGATTTTGAAGAAACCTTTGCTCCGGTAGCTAGACTAGAAGCCATCAGGGTACTGTTAGCCTTTGCTTGTTTTAGGGATTTTAAGCTATATCAAATGGATGTCAAGAGTGCCTTCCTGAACGGGGTAATCAAGGAAGATGTTTATGTGGAGCAACCTCCGGGGTTTGAAAACTCACAATTTCCAAACCACGTGTTCAAATTGTAAAAGGCACTATACGGGTTAAAACAAACACCTATAACCTGGTATGAAAGACTTAGTACGTCTTACTAGATAGAGGCTTTGTTAAGGGTAGTGTGGACACCACCTTATTCTTGAAGAAGGTAAGAGTTGAGGTACTCATTGTTCAGATTTATGTAGATGACATCTTGTTCGGATCGACGGAGAAAGGCTTATGTAATGAATTTTCAAAAACAATGAGTGATGAGTTTGAAATGAGTATGATGGGAGAACTTAGTTACTTCCTCGGATTTAGTGTAAAACAAACAGAAGGTGGAACGTTCCTTAGCCAATCTAAGTACATAAATGATATTTTGAAAAAAATATGAAATGGACAATGCTAAGGCTATGAATACACCCATGAGCTCTAACATTCAATTGGATAAAGATCCCAGTGGGAAGTCTGTAGATCAAAAGAGGTATAGGGGAATAATTGGATCGCTTCTCTACTTGACTGCCAGCAGACCAGACATAATGTTTAGTGTGTGTCTCTGTGCTCGCTTTCAAGCTGACCCGAAAGAATCTCACATGACTGCTGTCAAAAGAATTCTTAGATATCTACTAGGCACCCTGAACTTAGGAATTTGGTATCCTAGACACATCACTACTTTTGAAATCTTAGGGTACTCAGATTCAGACTTTGCAGGATGTAGGGTAGATAGAAAAAGCACGTCTGGTACTTGTCAATTCATTGGACATTCGTTAGTTTCATGGTCCAGTAGAAAATTGAATTCGGTAGCCCTATCAACAGCCGAAGCAGAATATATGGCGGTAGGTAGCTGTGTTGCACAAGTTTTATGGTTAAAACAACAACTGTTAGATCTAGGACTACCTGTAGGAACCATTTCGATCATGTGTGACAACACCAGTGCTATTTGTATATCCAAAAATCCAATTCAACATTCACGAACAAAACATATAGACATTAGACATAACTTCATCAGAGATCACGTAGCCAAAGGAGATATTGAACTGCACCACGTTGCTACTAAAGATCAATTGGCTGATATTTTCACAAAATCATTAGATTATGACACATTTAACACTTTAAGAATAAAATTAGGTGTCATAGACATTCAAACCTAAAACAAAAAAAACAAAAAAAAATAATTTTGTGTGTTTGTTATGATTAGTTTGTTAAAAAAAAATAAAAATAAAAAAAAAATAAAAATAAAAATAAAAAATAATAATAATAATGAAAAAAATGGTTTCCTGATCCTCTTACCTTGCTGCTCACAAACCTTGAATTTCTCTGACAATCGTACTATACGATCCTATTTCATACTGTACGATAACATTAAAATCACTCAAATCTCAGCTATCCACTCCCATTCACGGTCCAGATCTTTCATGTCTTATACCTATTGTACTGTACGACTCACCACTCGTACCATACGATACACATTATTGGCCATCATACTATACGAATTTCACATCGTACGGTACGATCCACATGTCAAATGGATTAGGACGAATTTAAACTCGGCCGGTACGAACATTATTGCCTATTGTACTGTACGAACACCTGTTCGTACTGTATGATTATTTTTGTCAAAGGTCGTTCAGATGACTCCTCGGGACGAATGCCTCACACTCACGTTCGTACAGTATGATTCTGATCGTACTGTACGATTTGACTCGCTTTTTTGAACGGTCGTCAAGATGACATTATTGCACCTATCGTACTATACGATATGAAATCATACTTTACGATAGTTCCCAAATTCTATAAAATAAATGGATTGTTTGACTACATTCACTCACTCTCACTCACTCCAAATTTCCTCTCTCTCTCAAATCCCTTCTTCAACCATGTCTAGTGCAAGTAAGCGCAGCCGAATGATTATCGGGAGCTCTTCCTCCTCTCAGTGTTTTGACGATCGCTTTCTCTCTGCTGCAGACGAGAAAGCATACACCAAACTCAAGGAGGCCAAAATCACTCCATCTCACATGTTGAATCAAGCTGCTCTGAATTTCGAGGTGATGAACCTTTTCGCATCCACCACCCTTCAATTCCTGTTGACTCTAGCCTTTCCTTTCCACTTCGAACTCCTTTTTGAGTTTCTTTCCAATGTCAAAATCGATCTAGAAAACACCACTTTCACTTCTTATGTCTGCAAACAGCATGTCGTTATCATCGTCAACGACATTGCTGCACACATTGGGCTGTCCACTGACGACCCTCGTCCCCAATCTATGATCTCACATGATTATGATTGGACATTAGTTAATATGACCCTTAGAGGTGTCCCATCCAATCAACACCTGCCCCTTGTCCAAACCCTGAATCAGAATGCCCACGTTATCCAGCATGTCCTTCGCACGTCCATCATACCCAAAGCTGGAGACGGCATCCATATTACTCCACTGCTTTCTGTCATCACCTATCTATCATGTCTGGAACAAAATTCAATGAAGCTCAAATGGTTTTTGATTATATCCATACCCTGTCTGCATTCCGATATCCCGGTACCCGCCGTAAACTGAACCTTGCTTTAGGGCATGTCATAGGATACATCTTAGATGCCAAGTACCAACTTCATTATCTGCTACCTCCAGATCATCTTCCTATCTTCTACTCAGATGCCTCTTTTCGTATCTTATTCCATCGAGGGGCCGCTCACACCGATCCCGAGTTTGATGATGAAGAGGCTGCTGCTCCTGCTGACGCCCCTCCACCACCACCAATCCACCCACCTGGTCTTGCTCCTCCCGACTACCCTCACGATGACATCATTCAACGCCTTGATCGACTAGAGACTAGGTTGGATTCCCACATTGCTCAGCAACATCAGGAACATGAAACTGATATGAAATGGTTTAGGGAGCGCTTCACCTCCATCGATCACCAGTTTCGTCCCTCTATCAGTACTACCAACTATTTCCATGACCTCCACCACCACCTCCGGATCAGGATCCAGACTTTTGAGTTATTGTTGTTATTTATGTTTTTTTGTTTCTTGTCATTGTAGTTGTTTCTTTGTTCTTCCCTTTTTGGTGCTGTCAAAAGGGGGAGACGTTTCTGTGTTCTGTGTTGTTCTATTTTTCTTACTATTAATAATATCGGTTGTTTATGTTTACTCTTCTATTCTCACTACATATTTTTCTCTTGTTATGTCTTTTTTCTATATGTTATAATAAAAAGAAAATAAAATTCTTTCCTCTCCTCCTATTTAAAAATTAATAAGTTATTCTTCTGAGGGGGAGCTAAGGAAGTCAGAACAACTGTGGCTATCTGAAAATATTATTTAACACCATCAAAAAGGGGGAGATTGTTGAAATCTAGGATCCCGAGCACTTATTTTTGATGGTGACAACTAATACTTATTGAATCCATATGGACTTCCTTTAGATTACAAATGCTTATCCTTATATATGAGCACTAACATTTCAGGTCAGATGCACACTGCTCAAGGTTATTGGAGACTCAAACCAGATAGAATAGGATGTTGAAAAGTCTGTAATTTTTATTTCTTTATTCTTATTTTTTTGAGTCTTCCACAGAAGCATGTATGTGAAAAAAGCAACCATGCACACACACAGGGGAAGATTTGTTTTGAATGTTAAAATTTTTTTAAGAATATCGTACTGTACGAATTAAAATCGTACTGTATGATTAATTAATAATACTCAGGCTAACAGCTATTTTTTAGATGATTAAATTTGTAATCTAATTGTACTGTACGATACTTATCGTACTATACGATAAGGTTCAATTAAAAAACCCTAGCCGCTAGAATAAGTTTGGTAAGTTCCTAAATTTGAACTGATCGTGCTGTACGATTAATTGAACACTTACCAAAATTATCTCCCGTAATCAGGAAATAAACATTGGTTTCTTAATTAATGTCGATCGTACTGTACGATGATATATCGTACCGTACGATAGACAGAGATGATTACATTCGTCCCTTCGATCGTACCAGACAAAACCAAGGTTTTTTGTTCTGTTCGTCCTGGATGATATTCGTATCGTACAGGACGTTATTCTAAAATGAACTAATCGTACTGTACGTTTAGTGGAGTGCTGGACTACTGACAGAGATGATTTCAGTTGTCCCGTCGATCGTACCAGACGAAACCAAGTTTTTTTGTTCTATTCATCCTGGACGATATTCATATCGTATAGGACGATATCCTGAAACAAACTAATCGTACTGTACGACTAGAGGAGTGCTGGACGACTGGCAGAGATGAATTCTTTCATCCCAGGGATCGTTCCATAGATCGTCCTGTATGAACAGTACGAATCAACAGTATCGTCCTGTATGATATTCATATCATACAGTACGATAGGTATAAACTTCGATAATTGTTCATCTGTGCTCGTACTGGACGGAGCTGTACTTGAACTGATTGTACTATACGATTATATATCGTATTGTATGAACAGAAACGCAAAAGTTGAAACTTTTAGGGTTTTCTGAAGCCTGATATAAAAATAACTTAAAATTTTTTATAGAGAGTTGTTAGTCTATCCTCTTGCTGTGAGAGGCTTTGAGGGAAGAAGGAGATCGTGAAGGAGAAGTTTTTCCTCTTAGAGATCCAGGGCTTACAAGAGGAACGTGAAGGTGAGCTTGAGCGTGAGGGAGAAGTAGTGTGAGGGGATCACACGGTGGCTCTGAGCTAGCTACATGCTTTGCTCCTCTTGTGGCTTTGGGGAGTCTCAGGAAGAGTCACTTCAAGATCAACATCGCCAAGGTACTCTGCCATCTCCAGGAGGGAGAAAAAGGAGAAGGTCCACTGCCGTCACCAGGAGGGTGACATAGCATTTGGTATTTCGCCGCACCGAGGGAGGTGAAAGTGAGTATTGTAAAGGCTTCTCCACCTTGCTGTGGGAGCAAAAGGAGAGTCAACTTTTACTAGTGCAAATCCCGAAGTAGAGGACTCCGGGGAGTGGACGTAGGTCAAGTGACCGAACCACTATAAAAATCTCTGGTGTGCTTTTTCCATTTTATCGTACTTTATTTTTCATACTTTTAATTAGTACTTTAAATTGCCTGGTGAAAAATCATATCTAAATCCTGTGTTGTGTAAGGTACAATTGTATCATCAATATTGTCATTGTGAACGTGTTACTTGCTTCCGCACTTTACTCGTTAAGTTATCCTTTAAAAAATTATAAAAAGTAGAACTCTTGTTTAGGGTTGATTTTTAAAATACCAATTCACCCTCCCTCTTGGCACATCTCGTACTTTCATCATGTTCAGCTTGGATCTAACATTAACCCTAAGCAAAACATAGCAGGTTGTATTCATTACTTCTGCCTAGAAGTATTTAAGAAGTGAGTGTTTAGCTAGCAAGGCCCTAATGGCTTCTACCAAGGTCTTGTTCTTCCTTTTAGCTACCATGTTCTGTTGAGGGGTCCTAGGAGCTAAACAGTTGTGATCTGTCCCTTGCTCCCTACAGTAACATTTAAATTTTTTGTTTTTAAACTCTCCACCACGATCACTATGAATTATCAGAATTTCACAACCTAGCTTCCACTGAATCCAAATGAAAAATGATCTAAATTCCTCAAATGATTCACTTTTAAGAGATACGAATCCAACCCAAGAAGACCTCGAGTAATCATCAACAATCACATATCCAAAGACTTTCCCTCTTAGGCTTGCATTGCTAATGGGTCCAATGAGATCCATGTGAAGGACTTCTAAAGGTTTGCTAGTGTTAATGTCATTGATTGAGTGGAAGGAGGATTTGACTTGCTTTCCTAACTGACAGGCATCAGACAGATGATGGTAAAATAATTATTATTTGAGTTAACAGTTAAACCAATTTTTCTCCTAACCTCCCCCTCAATGAGTAATCAATTTAAAACAAGGGATTTTCTACAAAAAATCAAAACAACAACAAAATAAAATAAAATAAAAAATACATATAAAATAAAAATACACACAATACACACATACCAAAACACACACCAAACAATAGCTAATGACTCACATCAAACAATAACTAATGACTCCCCCTTTTGACAACAATAAAAGTGAAGTACCTCATAAAAAAGATAAGTTTTTATGGATAAATCAAGATAGTTGATGAATAAGAAGATTTTAAACTATTTGCAAAAACAACATTAACTTCCTAATGGAAAAAGAAGAGTCTCAAATTTTAAATCAAAGAATAATTAAGATAGGAAAAGTCAACCAAGTTCACAGTTCGTTCTATCAAATAAAAATAATTATTGTGAAATTGATGACATAAAGATTCATTAGTTTCTCATTCAATAGTGTAGATTTTTGTTGATTAAATGGATTTGAATAAGAGATTCAAAGATAAAGGAAAGAACATAATGAAATTTTAAATTGGCAACACTGCGCATCTTTTTAATTTTTGGCGCACTTTGTGCATCTTTTAAATTTGGGCTAATTTTATGCCTCTTTTCACTCTGGCGAACACTACACATTTTTTTAAACTTGTGGCACATTTTGTGCATCATTTCCAAGCTTGGCACACTTTGCGCATCTTTTTATATTCTTAGTCTTTCTAATATTAATAGATATTAAACCAATATATAATAATTAACAAAAAATAAACACATTGAACAAGTAATAAAATAAAAGTTAGACATCTCTTTTGCAATAATTATACCTAAATAATATTTATCGATAAAAACATGAAGATGATCTTTTAATCAACATCCAACAATAATTTAATTTAAAATTCTTAGAGGAGGTGTTGATGGTTGAAAGAGGCGGTGAAGAGAGGTAAACTGATCTCCAAACCAGGCCATATCTTGATTATACAGCTGCTACTGTGCTATGTAGGCATTAAAGTGAGCTAAGTCTTGGTCATGCTACTAGTGCCGCTCTACTATATATGAGTAAAATTTAGCCTCCCACTGATCAAACCTTTAAACTAGCTAATCAAAAGGAGACTGCTTGTGAATAGGAGCTAGTGCTTTGGGTTGTTCTTCCATTCCCTCTTCTGGTTTATGGTCAATATAATAAACTTTGTGTTGATAAGCACTGTAAAGGATGTGGAATGAGTTATTGGAATAGAAGACTGGGAGGTGATCAGGTGGTGTAGGATATTGAAGATTGTATTTGGGCTCAAGGACAAAGGAAATAAGATGTCCTAAACCTAGAATGGGCAATCTCTTATTGTGGGGATCTCGAATGAAAGTTAAATTTTTAAGATAGTAAATTAGAAAGTCAACTTCATTAAATTCACTTTCAGCCATTATGAAATAAGTTATAAGAGACAGAATAGGGGTAATGTTTATCTGATCACCAGCTTTTGGAATTATGGAGTTATGAAGAATATACTAGATGATCGTAACATTTTGTATTAATGTATTAATAGTAGAAATGTGATAGTTAATAGTAGATTCTCTCAGAATTATGTTAGTTTGGATCAAATAAGAATTTAGATTTGCAGCTTGAATGTGAACTTTTTCACCTGTTGTGGAAAGATGGAGAAAGTCATGGATATCTTGCTAGGAAATCTCTACTGGCCTCCTATTAATAAAGGATTGGAGGACAGTACCTTGCTATTGATTCTCAGGCTTACAAAAAATTCAAAAAGTAATTTAGAATTGAAAGGAAAGGCGAAAGTAAGGATAAATCTAAGAGTGGTATGGGCAAAAAGTTCGAGCACTTGAAAGTTTAGCACCTCTTGGTTAACTATCATGGATGGGTTAATTCCAGCACTTTTATAACAATGATAAGCCGCTTCATTAGCTTCTTCAACGAATCTAGGATTGAAAGTTAGCCTAGAGGAATTAGCCATGAGGGCTTAGGAGCACTTCCACCAGCCATTACAAGGAAGGAGAGTTCAAGAGGGAAGCGAATGATTAGAAGAATGGAAGTGTAAAGAAATTGAAAGAATTCTTACTATTTAAATAGAATCAAACTAATTATATAGTATGATCATGAGATCATACTGGATGATATAGTGTAATCAATTTGTCTAAATAATTAGTCAAAAAGGTAGTCGTATCATACAGTACTATCAGACATTGTACTAGATGATTAGACACAGGACGATCATCTCAAGGAGTCAGCTTGTGTGATCATTGAGTGATTAGATCGTATTGTATGAACATATAGATCATACTAGACAATTTATCATAAAGGATCAAACCGACTGTATTCAAATCATCCAATAGATTCTGCCATGTGGATCGTATAGTATAAAGAATGAATCGTATGGGACGATCACCAATAATTAATTGATATCAACTGTTGGATGTACCGTTATTAGAGAAGTGATGTTTTTGTTAAGATCATAGAGTATGGCGTGAATCATACTAGATGATGTGAACAAATATTGAAGAACTTAGAGATTGGAAAGTAATGAACAGGAAGGGTTCACAACAATAATCAAGCAAAAATAATAGAAAATTGTACAGAAAATATGAAAAAGATAATAAAAAGACAAAATCAAAGTTTTTTTTGAATTGATCTACTCTAAGAAATAAAAAATTTACCTTATTATCACATTTAAAAACCAGAAAGAAATGAATTGACAACGCTGAAATTCAGAAAGGTTAGAAAATTGATCTTGATAACCCTAGCTCAGACTCCTAACAGGTCAAAATCATTTTTTAAACAAAAATATAAATTAGAAAAGAAATTAAATAGGAAAAGATATCTTTTAAACTTTTTTTCAAAAAAAATATATAATAAAATAATCTTGCAAAGTAATCAATCAGAAATTATGATTTTCAAATTCAAGTGTAGGAGATATCAATTGGCACAAAGAGTCTTCTATGATTTTTAGGATTTGAAAGAAGGGCAAGCTAACTCATAGTGGGCTCTTTTTGTGCCTTTTTATCAGCTTTTGGCGCACAATAAACATATTTTGATTTTTGATATAGTTTGTGCTTCTTGTAATTATTTGGTGATCATTGCGCATCTTTTCAGTTTTGGGCTCATTTTGCACCTTTTTTATTTTTGCGTTCTTGCTTCCTTTCTAAATCTTAAAAAAAATTTTAGTTGTTTGGTTATCTTCCAAATATGAGAGAAGATTGACTCACTCTCTTATATAAGGAAGGATAAACCATAAAATAGATTCCTATCTAAATGATAAATTCAAACAACTAGATTGGGAAAAGTTGAAAGAGATTTATTGACTTGGAATATTATTCATATGAGAAAAATTACTATAGCAAGGATAAAAAAGATCCCTATTTCAAAGTATAGCTTTTAATTTGAAATATAATTTAATTTAAAAAGAAAATACACCAGTAAAGGAGTTAGAGGAAGAGAAACAGGGTGGTGTTTATGCTCCCCTTAACAAAGGTTTCCTCTAGTAGGAATGTGCTTAGAATTTTATACCATGCTATGGGTGCTTATTTCAATCCATATAATGCCTTTTTTAATTTAAACAAATGATTAGAAAATTGTAAATTTTTAAAGCCTAGGGGTTGTTTAACATACTCATCTTCTTTTATTACCCCATTGAGAGAGGCACTTTTGACATCTATTTGGTACAATTTGAATCCCTTAAAGCATGCAAAAGCTAACAGCACCGTAATGGCTTCCAATCTTGCAACATGGGCAAATATTTCTTTAAAGTCAATCCCTTACATCTGGTTATACCACTTAGCCACTAATTTTACTTTATGTCTCACCATTACACCAAAATCATTCATTTTATTTTTGAAAACTAATTTAGTTCCAACAACACTCTAGTCCTTAGGTACTTCAACTAGTTCCCAAACATTATTCCATTTAAATTAATTTAACTCTTCTAGCATGGCATCAAAATTCATAAGATAGGACTTGATTTAAGATAGTGGGTTTAGTCATTGAGATGAAGGTAGAGTGGTTTACTTCTTTTCTAAGCCCATGCTTAATTATAACTCCTTCAGATGGGTCTCCTAAGATTAGTTCTTTAGGATGACATGAAGAAAATCTTCTTTCTATAGGCAATGAATTTTTAGGTTCTACCCTTTCCTCCAGATTTATAGATTCTACACTTTGGGTGATCTCTATTGCTTCTTCTTCCACCCTAGACCCTCCAGAATTATCAGATTCATCAAATACAATATGAGTGGTCTCCTCTACCACCAATGTCCTTTTATTAAAAACTCTACAAGATTTTCTAACATTTGAATACCCTAGGAACACTCCTTAATTAGATTTAGGGTTAAAATTTTCTAGTAGAGATTTCCCATTATTCAAAATGAACACTTTACATCCAAAGATATGAAGGTGAGGAAGGTTGGGTGTCCTACCTTTAAGGATTTCATAGGGTCTAGTGTTCAGCTTGGATCTAATATTAAACTTATTCAGAATATAACATGCTGCATTCACAACTTCTGCTTAGAAGTGTTTAGGAAGTGAGTATTCAGCTAGCATGGCTCTAGCGGCTTCTACAAGGGTCATGTTCTTCCTTTTAACTACCCCGTTCACACAAGAGGTCCTTAGTGAACTCTAGTTTGGGTATGCCTCTCACTAAGACTTTTTGTATGACTTCTTTTAAGGTTTTTAATACTTGTATGACACAATCTCCTATGCCATAACCAGGATTCATCAATAATAGTTTTGAGGTAAAAAGAAGCAGCATGTTCAAAATAGTTTAAATTAAGCATATAAACATTATTGATTATTTTTCCTTGCAGCACAATATTTCCATTTAAGCTTATCATGCAGCTGGGGGATAAAAATTTTATGATGAAGCCTTTATCACAAAGCTAGTTTATACTTAGTAGATTATATTTTAATCCATCTACTAGTAAAATATTTTTAATGAGAAAATTTTTTGAGTTGCCAAGTATACCTGAGCCCACCACTCTCTTGGTGGTGTTATCTATAAGTGTCACCTTGCCTCCAACCCTGGCCTCCAGTGAAATGAGTTAATATGCATCTCCAGTCATGTGCATTAAATATTCACTGTCCAGGTACCACATGCTCTCACGAGGCCTTTTGTGAGAGCATCCTTACAAAATAATTAGTGTTCAGATTTGGGAACCCAAATAAGTTTGGGTTCCACCTTACGGAATATGGGATGAAATGCTTGCATGCTATGGTGTGAATTATGTAATTCTTGTCACCACATGAAATATGTTCTATGGTAGATAGTGCAAATATGGGAGATATGTCCTAGCATGCCATATGAAAAACATCTAACTCTAGAAAAAAGGGGTTACTAATTTATGTTAGTTATGCTGCCTCTACCTAGGTTTGAATGATGCATGCTATGGTGATGAATTATGTAACTGTGCTAGTACATGTGATGGTTTATTTTCTTTGAAAGCATTTAATTTGATTAGTAAAATTTATTTTGCACTTTTAAGAATTAAATTTTTAATTTTCAATGCATGCTTCCTATCACCAGCTTCATCTAAATATGTCTTTAATTTCTTCACCCTTCTCCTTGATTAGTTAAGTTTTTAGATTTGGGCAATCCGACTTCAAGTGAGCCGACTTCCTGATTCAAAATAGATAACATTAGCAGAAACCTTAGAATTTTTATTAGATTTACCTTTATTTCATTACTGACGATGCTTTTGCTTTTATTTAGAAAGCTTTTAAATTGCCTTGTCATTAAATGTCATCATCATCATCAGGTGTAGAATTGTCACTATCAGAATCATTAGCCTTTAAGGCCACAGTCTTCTCTTTTCTCTTTTCACATGCATGAAGCTATCTTTGACTCACTCCTTACTCATAAGCAATGAGTGATCCAAGTAAGTTATCAATGGAGTAAGCATTCAAATCTTTAGATTTAGTTATAGCAGTAATTTTTGCATTATAGGAAGTAGGTAAGCAACATAAGATCTTGTTAACTTTTTTATAGTTATTAAGTTCTCTTCCTAAGTAATGCAGAGAACAAAGATTCTGAGTGAACTTAGTACACATTTTAGAAATTAATTCACTAGGTTTCATGCGTAAGGGTTCATAATCATGAAGCAGAATATTCAACCTAAATTATTTTACTTAATTTGTTCCTTTATAAGTTATGCAGACTTTGTCCCAAATCTCCTTGCTAGTAGTGCAGATAGAAACACGCATGTAATCTTCAGATTTCAAAGCACAGAAAAAGTAGTTCAGACATTTTGCATAAAGTTGGGCTTAATATCTATCTTCTATGCTCCATTCAAAAAAAGAAAGTTCGGTTTTAATGCCATTAACAAAGCGTGAAGGTGCAGAATATCCTTCTAGAACTAACATCCACATGCGATAATCTATAGATTGTAAAATGGTAGACATGCGAATTTTCAAAAAATCAAAAGGAATATTATCAAATAAAGGTGGTCATTTGTTGAATATCCTTTTACAATTTTATGATTTTCAAAGTTAGCCACTGATCTTTTTTCAAAAGTTTTCTAAAACTTAATTTATGAATCCCTAAGAACTAGCCCAAGGTTAACTGAGAGGGGGTGAATTGGTAATTTAAAAATTCTTTAATAAAAATAAAACCCTTGATGTGGAAGCAGATCAATGTTACAATAATAAAATTAGTGTATTTTAAACCACATAATAAATCACAAAAAGTGCAAAAATTAAAATACGAAAAAGTAAAAGAACAAACACACAGGATTTTATGGTGGTTCGGTCAAATCTGACCTACATCCACTCCCTGGAGGCCTCCTCTGAGTATTGCATTAAACCTCTTAGTGTATCCCCTTTAGCCCCCATAGCTAGGAGCAGAAGCCCTTACAAAAATCTCTTTCACCAACCCGGTGAGGCAAAGTACCCTGAATCTTTTTCACCCTCCTAGTGAAGGCAGAGAGCTTGAATCCTTTTACTCCCTCCTAGAGTAGACAGAGAACCTGAATCCTTTTACTTCCTTTTAGAGTAGGCAGAGGAATCATTTTACTCCCTCCTGGAGTAGACTGAGAACTAGAATCTAATGCTAAAGAATATCTCCCCTAGAGCCACCAAGGAATCTATAAAGAAGCTTGAAGAAGACAATGGAAACCTTGCTTAGAGTAACCTTTGTGAATCCCTCACAACTCCCCCTCATAAGAATCTCTCACTTTCTTCTCTCCCAAAGCTCTCTCCCTCTCTTCTTTCTCTATGCTCTTTCTCAGACAAAGTCAATAGTAAAAGATCTTAAATAAGACTTTATGGGAGCTTAAATAGTGAGCCTCCAAAAGATGACCTAATTTTCAATTTTGCACTTCTGATCATCAAGTACGATCCCTAATCGAATTGTACAATTTGTTCAATGCCACCTTTTTAGCTTGTATGAACTCCACCGTACTATATGATTAGTACAAGTGTTTATATAGATCATCCACTATGATTGAGAACTTAGTCCAATCTGATTATCACAAATACATAGCTAATCGTTCTAGATGATGGGTGACATTTAAATATAATCCCATACTGTAATTCGATCCTTTTGTACGATCGAGTGCATCATCTTGTACAATTAGTACAAATATATAACTAATCATCCCAGATGATGGGTGGCATTTAATTATTGTCCCATGAAAGAATCAAGTCATACAGTATGATCGTCTCTGATAATCCTATACAATCTGATTGAACAATTTAACCATAAGTAAACACCTAATCATAGGATCAATTTAGGCTTGATTGTTATATATCGTACATTATAATATGGATCATACGATATGATTAGACACAAATTTTGAATATTAAAATATTACCTAAATTATGATTGACGGCTATTTTCCTGATTAAAACTTAACATTCTATACGATATGGATCATACAGTATGATTAGTTTAATCACCCTTAATTAATAGAGGACGCCCTAATGAAGGTTTTACAGTTAATAGATCATCCAGTATGATATCAATCGTATTGTATAATTAGTTCAAAAAACTAAAAAATTTTTTAACTCACCAATTTACTCCCTTGAGTGTATGTGTGCAAGGTTATTCAGCTTAGTGTCAACCAAATACATAACTTGACTCAAGAAAGGTAAAAATAAAGAGAAATATGAATTACGGACTAACTCAACAATAGTTTACCCAATCTTGAGCTGATTGATGTTGCCTGTGAACTTGTGGACCTAAAATGTTAGTGAGCAGGGCAACAAAAAAGATATGCAATAATAACAGTGATAAACAAATAAAAATGTTTATTATCATCAAAATCATAGTGCTTAGACCCAGATTTGCAATAGATACTACCTTTATCTCCAACTTCTCCAAATCTTAAATAAGAAGTTCAAGAAGTAAATAATGAAAGAGAAGTAGCTGATGACTTCCTACTCGAAGCATTTGTTATCATATTTGTCTCACTAGGCTAATACTGAATAAATAAATCATAATCCATGATCAGCTCTAACCACCTTCTCTACCTCAAATTTAAATCCTTCTAAGTTAAAATGTACTTCAAGCTCTAATGGTCAGTAAAGATCTCAAATATAACTTCGTACAAATAATACCTATATTTCTTCAATGAAAATACAATAACATCTAACTCTAGATCATGTGCTTAGTAGTTCCTCTCATTTCATTTTTACTACCGAGACATAAGATAACCTTGATCCATTAGTAACTACTCTCGATGTTGCATGCTCTAGTGATAAGAAGGTGATTTAGGGTTTTCCTTGATGGCCCTCTTCTTTTCCTCGTGGAGGAGTTCATACTAGTTTTTTTCTTGTTATTCTTTGTAATATAGTTCTATCCTAGTTTTTGTTGTTTTGGTTATATATTTTTCCTTATCTGTTGTAGTTTTTGGGTGATGGCAACTTTGTTTTCATCGATCTCCTTGATTGCTCCTATTCTTGATGATTTGGGTAAACCTATTGGTTTACCCGGTGTGTCTGTTATTGGGAAATCTCATTCATTTAAAGATATGGTTGCGGGTGGATCTTTTTCTTTATCTTTGAAACTAGATTTAGTTCAAACATCTTTTAAAGGATTTTGGACTTTGACGTTTGATGAGAATGTTATCTCTCAGCTAGCTATGCCCTTTGTTTTAACTTTGGTTAGGAAATTTATGCTTAGGCGTCCAAATCTTGACATTATTTGCAATATTTCTTCAATAAAAAACTTATTGGATCCTTTTCCATTGGTCTTTTGGACCAACGTAACATTGCGATTCAACTTTCTAATGAACTAGATTATAGTTGTATATTTTCTATGAGATCTTATTACATCCAAGCATGTTAAATGCATCTGCTTAAATGGACCCCAGATTTTGATGTCAAGGAAGAATCGCCTGTAGTGCCAATGTGGATTTCTATTCTAAATTTGAGGCTTCATTTCGTTAACTCTCATATTCTATTTGTGTTAGTTGCAATTTTGATCAACCACTACAAATGGATCAGGCTACTGCGTCTATGTCCCGTCTGTCTGTGGTTCGCATTTTGGTTGAGATGGATATTTCAAAAAAACATCCTTGGGAAATTTGGCTTAGATCAGCGCATAGTGGGTATCTACAAAAAGTAGAATTTAAAAATCTTCAAATTTTTTGCACCATTGTAAGATGTATGGACACTCTATTTCTTAATGTTTTATTTTGTGCACTAATTTATCAAATTCAAATGATCCCTCCAAAGATTTAAGGGAAAAAGTATCTTGAATGCTTCTCTTCCTCTTATTACTTCTAAGGTTATGCAGGAAGTTAACAAACCAATGGAGATTAATTCTCAACCAGAGCACATATCAAATGATCCTAAATCTACTCTAAATGATATGCTGATGCTGCTGCCTCTAGGGATTTGGAAAAGGATGAATCTGATAGAATCATAGAGGTAATCCAGCCATCAATGTTGAAGGGAGTGACAAATGACCCTACTACTATTTTAGGCATACATTGCCAAGTCACTAATGTTGTTAAGAATACTGATGAGCAAATGGTGGCTATTAATTATGAATATAACACCGTGTTAATAATCTTTTAATTACATTGTGCTACAAATAAAAACCTTTATGAATTTGATTTTATTGAGAACATTACTGAATGTGTTAATATCGTCTCTTCTCATGCCTTTGTGAATGAGTAGGAAAATGTGGCAGAAGAAAATTTGAAAGAAGGAGAATTTTGTCAGAATGTTATGGCAAACTATGCTTTGTCTCATGAGAATGGTAAGGGTGGTAAGTCTTCCTTAACTTCCAACGTTGTAGGTTGTCGTAATGATTTTACTAATGTTTCTAGTATGGTGCATGATGATCGTGAATACACTCTTGTGATAAATAAGAAAAATAAGAAACAAAAAAATGTGGATGTGCAGTCCTCTAGAAGTACCCATTGCATATTAATGATTAAGTTGATCATTTGGAATGTTAGGGGCCTTGGTTTCCCTTCTTTTAGAACAAGAGTTAAGATTTTATGTCGTATCCACAATGTGGTTCTTTTAGTCATACTTGAGCCTCTTATTTCTATTACTAAATTAGATGAAACATCCCATTATCTAGGCTTTAATCATAATTTACCTAATGTATCCAATAAAATTTTGGTTTTTTAGAAAGAAACTTGCTTTTGTTGATGTTATTATTGATTTCTCCCAAGTTTTGCATTGTAATATTCAATTTAAGCAGTTCAATTGTTGTGCTTCATTTGTCTATGCTTCGTCTTCTCATTTTATTATAAAAGATTTATGGAATCAACTTATTACATTTCATGATTAAATTAATTTGCCCTGATTTATAGTTGGTGACTTTAATACAATCACTAAACCTTCTGAAAGAATTGGTGGTTATAACATTTTTTATTAGGCTATGGAGGATTTGAATAATATGATTTTGGTCAAAAGAATTACTTTTCACAATGGCTTGTTCTGGCTCTGGAAATTGCGAGGGCGATTCTGGCTTCCATTGTTGATCCTCATGGTTTCTACTATAGTTTCATGTGGTTTTTGTTTTTTGATTCTTTATTTTGTGTTGTGTTCATATTTTTCCTTATTTACTTTCCTCAGGCCTCTTGGCCTTATATCTTTTTTGTTTTTCTTATGGTGAATGGTCCATCTTCTTCATCTCTTAATCTATGGCATGCTCTCCATCGGGGTTATCGGCTACTAAGAAAGGCTTCTTCGGAAATGGAGGTAGTGAAACTGCCACTAAATCTTAATTTTTTTGTGATGTTCTTGTTGTTGGTTCGTCATCCAACGAACCTACCTTCTCCTTCACAAAATCTTTTGTAAAAGGTTTCCCTTCTATTTTGATGCCCAATGAGGATATTTGTAAATTGGCTAGTCCTTATCAATTTACACTTGTATGGAAGTTCATGGTCTGAAGTCCTAACCTTGACGCCATTCATGTTTTTTTTTTTTTTTGAAAACTTGAAATTGTCTGGTGTTTTTTCTATAGGCTTGCTTGATGCTAGACATGTTGCGATTCAGTTATCAAATGACCTAGATTATAGTAGGGTCTTTGCTAGATGATCCTCTTACATAAACAATTGCCAAATGAGATTGCTTATACGGACACCGTATTTTGACATTCAGGATGAATCCCCCATAATTCCAACATGGATTTCATTTCCTTGCATTCGGCTTCAGTTTTTTAATCGTCATGTTTTACATACTTTGGGTTCAATATTTGGTAGGCCATTTTAATTAGATCAAGCTATAGCATCTCAATCTAGACTTTCAATAGCTAGGATTCTTGTCGAAATGTACGTTACCAATAAAAATACAAAGAAAAATTGGCTTGGTTCTGAAAAAGCTAGTTACTTACAAAAAGTTAATTTTAAAAACATTCTGGAGTTTTGTAACCACTGTAGAGTCTACGGGCATGCTTTTATTGTTTATTTTGTGGTACATTCTCAACTTAAAAAAAACTAATAAAGGTTTCAATATGTTGGTGGGAACCAATAGTGAGGAACAAAAGGTGCTAGATGGTCATAATAGTTTTCTGCAGAATGGAGATGAAACTATTCATCATGATATTGAGAATGACATAGATTTTGGCCCTACCGATAAAGCCACTAGGGAATTAGCACATATTTTTTATGAAAAAAATCTATCCGAGCTTCCTATTGATACCCAATATTTATTTGGAAGGGCTATAATGAATGATTCGGTTAAGCATCTACAGATTGGAATGATTATTTATTATAATTCAAATACTTCTCAGGAAAATCATCTGAATGGAGTTATAGATAAGGATATGTTTGTTGAGGATGGAACCATTGTTAATTTACCTAAGGTTTAGTGTGTTGTGAATCATATCAATGAGCAGGGAATAGAAAATATATTGCTCAAGTTGACAGGGAGGGTGAAAACATTGAGGAGGGAGAAATCCTTGATCAAAATTTTGAATCTCTTAAGGCTATTCAAGAAGGTTTAAATAATGGTTTTATGTCAACTCCTAATCCAAAAGGGAAAGCAGAGAATAATGAGGAAACCCACGTGAATGCCTCCAAAAAGAAAAATAAGCATAACAAGAACTTGGTTGATAGCATCCAGAGGTTTACTAGGGCCTCAAATGTTACAACTTCATCTAATGGTTAAATCTCTCATTTGGAACATTAGGGGGGTGGGGGACTCCTTATCTTGGGATAGAGTCAAAAATCTTTGTAGGATGGATAACAATAATTTACTTGTGTTAATTTTCTTCGAAGATGGATCACATGCGTAGCAAACTTGGTTTTTATTTGCCCTTCGATAATTGTTCCAATAAGATTTAGATTTTTTTGAATAATTTGGTTTGTTTAAACATTATCGATGACTCTCCTCAAATTATGCATACTAATATCAATGTTTATCAATTTTTTGCTTATACTTCTTTTGTTTATGGTTCTTATTCTAGATATTAAAGGAAAACCTTATGGAATCAGCTTTGTGATTTTTCCTCGATTACTTCTGCTCTTTAGATGATTGGTGGTGATTTTAATACTATTACTAATGCTTCTGAAAGAATTGAGGGAAAGCCTTTGAATTTTTAGGCTATGGAAGATTTTAATGACATGATTAACAATTGCAATCTTTATGACATTAGTTTTTCGGGGAATGCTTTTACTTGGAATAAAGCTACTATGTGGCAAAGATTAGATCTCATTTTATTAAATAATTTCTAGATTTCTTCTTTTCATATGACTCACATTTACCATTTAAGTAGAACTTTATCTGATAATTCCCCCTTACTTTTAAATATTTTTTAAGAAAGTACCAATGCTCCTACTCCATTTAGATTTCAAAACATGTGGATTTTAGATGATTCATTTTTTAATATCATCAATAGTAATTGGCATGCTCCTTTATTCCCTTCTGATAATGTTGGGGCAATGACTAGATTCTGGTTCAAGCTCAAAAGGCTTAAACAAAAATTAAACTGGTGGAATAAGTGTGTTTTAAAGAATATCTTTGCTAAAATTTCACATACTGAGCATTTGGTTAATAGCGCTGACATCAACTACATGAATAACCCCTCTTTTGAGAATCTTCTTTTTCTCAATGAAGCTAAGGCCGCTTTGTTCAAACGTCAAGAAAAAGAAGGCATTTTTTTGGAGACAAAAGGCTTCATTTAAATTTCTGGTTGAGGGAGGGAGAAACACTAAATTTTTTCATAATATTGCAAACTACAAGAAAGTTGCTAGTCATATTCACAAAATTACTACTCCTGATGGTGTCTCTATTGATTCTCCTGAGTTGATCTATGCTTCTAGTATTGATTATTTTAATAAGATTTCAACAAAAATTTCTCTCTAAATTTAAATATTGATTGCTCTTTTACTCCTTCTCTTATTACTTAGGAGGATAATAAGTTTTTGATGAAGATGTTGACTAACGATGAAATTTGGTTAAGTCTTAAAAATATGAATGTTGATTCTGTAGCTGGCCCTGATTGGTTTACTACTAAGTTTTTTCAGAAATGTTGGTCTATCATTAAGGATCATCTCATGAATGCTGTTAAGGATATATTCTTGGGAAATCCCTACCCCAAGTTTTTTACTTCTACCTCTATTACTTCAATCCCTAAGAGTGATGCTATTAACTTCTGGAATGACTTTCGCCCTATTAGCTTTTGTTCATTTTTCAATAAGCTTAATGCTAAATTACTTATGTCTAGAATTGTTGTTTTATTACCTAAAACTATTTCCTTTGAACAAAAAGGTTTTGCTAAAGGTAGGTCTATTTTTGATAAAGTTTTATTGGCCCAAGAATTAGTGCATGACATGGAAGCTAAAATTTCTGGTGGGAATATTATTTTTAAGATTGATATCTCTAAAGCTTATGATAATTTAAATTAGGAGTTCCTTTACATGATGCTAAAATTTTTGGGAGTTCCTTTACATTATGTTAAATTGTTGGATCCCTCCAATATCTCACTCTCACTCATCCAGATATTACATTCACAATGAATCATCTATGCTAATTCATACATAAACCCCTAAATAATTATTTTACCCAAATGAAATGCCTCCTCTGTTATATCAGAGGCAACATTCACTTAGGCCTCTATATCACCAACGTAACCTCACTCTCCACTCCTTCTCTAACTTCAATTGTGCATTCTTATCGTTCTAATAGAACATTAACAACTGGATACTGTTCATTTCTCTAAAATACTCTCACATCTTGGAGCATCAAGAAGCAACCAAAAGTGGCAAAATCTTTTACTAAAGCTAAATATTAGGCCCTAGCAACTGGATCCTCTAACATAGTGTGGCTTCACCATCTCTATATGACTTCAACATCTTATCCCCCATTTCCACTCTCCTCTACTGTGATAACATTTTAGCACTCTCCCTTGACACCATATTTCATGCTCATTCAGAACATATCAAAATTGACTACCACTTTATTCGTGATAGGATTCCATCAAAGGAGATTTCCATCCACCACATTGCCACAGAGGATTAACCTGTAGAAATTCTAACCAAAGTTCTTCCTACATGTCAGTTCCAATACCTTCAAAGAAAATTAACACTCTACTTCTTAGATACCTTATTTGAGGGACAACGATAATGTACCGACAAGCAACCCGACATATATCAGGAAATTCTACTTCTGCCCACTGCTCTCTACTCTTTTCTTAGAAGTCACTCTTCACCACTACTACTACAGATAGAAATAGACCTACTACTTAATCATTTCTATAATACTTTACCTATGTATATATCCATGTACTCAAAACTTGTAATATGAACCAACTTAATACAAAATTTCCTATTACCTCATCTCTCCATCTATCTTCTTCTTTGCTATTCATCTCCTCTTCATCCACTGCTTTTATTTTCCTTTAGGTTTTTTTGATTTGAAGGAACACCCTAATTCTGCAATCACATTCACATGCATTGATAAGAAAAACTTTAATTTATGTAAGAGTAATGATTTATCTTTATAAGAAAATCAATAACATATAGGTACTAAATATTTGACATTGGCTTTGTGGGTCCTCAGTTTCCCAATTTTTCTTCACCTCAGCATAAGAAGGGTAAAGATTTTACCAATTGAAGGAAAATTATATGAGAGCAAGTAATTATCCTTTGCTTAACCAAGCAAAACATCCAACCAAGTAAAGATGAACAGATAAGCATAAATCTATAACACAAATATAATACAAAATCATAAATAAAATAGAAAATTAAAGTTGAAGCCATAACAATGAATGTTTTGCAAAGAATCCATAATAAGTAAAAGTTCAACATCAATTTAAGAAAATATTTTTCTCCAACTATACTACTATTATAATTGAACCATCTTCATCTCCTCTTTCACTTTCATTGATGCCTAAGTCAATGATATTTTTTGTGACAATATTAAGTTTAGGATCTTGTAAATCTATAAGAAAAGGAAAAAAAAAGTATTAAAACTGCATAAATAAACCTTCAACTAACTTGATGTATTACATTATTCACCATACAACCAATCCTTTGTACATAAAAATACTTCAACAATATCATGTTTTAATGCATTTTTATATTGATTGAGAATTCTACCACTATTACTAAATACACTTGTAAAAGCCACTATAGACATTGGAATGCATAAAATATTATGAGCCACCACAACAACTTTCAGAAACCTATATTTTTTACATTTCCAATACTATAAAATATCTAATTCAGCTTTATATTATGTTTGGGCACATCAAGATAAATTTCAAGTTCAAACTTCCTAGGCATTGTAATCTCTAGTTTGAAAGAATCATAATCCTATTTGGATATTGATAAAGAAACTTCTAAAGTTTAAATAATTAAATGAGTTTGATAAAGTCATAAAGTAAAATTGTTAAATAATTTATAGTAGGTCACCAACAATTGTAAATAGCATCACCCAACTTCAGCTACAAAAAAGCTCATTAATAATAAATTGCACGATCAAGCAGAATAACACATTCAAAGAATTTTTTTTTTGGTTTGTGAACCTTTGACATATTTTATACTCTCACACACATTTAAGAGAGAACCATCTATGTCTTTCAAACTCTATTAAACAATTAGATTAATAATTTGTGCACAATATCTCAAATGAAAAAAACTCACCATTGCAAAGATGGCCACCTCTTAAATTTAAATGATTTCTGAAGAAATCAATAGAGGCATTATTAGTAGAAGCATTGTCTAAAGCTATGCCATCATGGGGGTACCATAAGACCAAAATTTATAATCATTTTTTATAATCGCCGTGTATTAAAATTAAAATGTGAAATTAAGCAGATGAAGCCATCTGTGTTAATAGAAGTTCATATATCAGAAGTCAAGAAAACTCTATTATTACATTTAGACAGCAAATCATAAATATGCTATTTTTCCTCGCTGACATTTTATCACAACCATCAAGCATTATCAATAAAATGTGCAGTTAAGAAAATAAAGCCATCTGCATTGATCGAAGTCTATAAATAATAAGTAAAGCAAGCTCTACTCTACATTTATATAATAAAGCTTGAATATTCCCTTTTTCCTCATTAAACATTTTCTTACAAATAGTTCATTGACTATTTCTAGAGACAACTTGTACGTCTCAACATAAATAATGAAGTAATCATATGCACACAAATTATGTTATCGATTTGCATTCATAAGAAACTTATACTTAAAGTCATAAGCATTGCTTTTCATGAACCAATCAAACAAAAAATTGAAGAACTACTTTTTATAATAATATATTGACTTTTTGTTTCACTACATAAAAGTGGTGTCAAATAGCATACAACTTCTCAAAACCCAATTAGAAATTCTATAAGTATCACAATATTACTCTCAATTGAAGTTTCGATAATTTAAAAAGTGAGCTTTAGCATCAATGAAAAAATATATAAATATAAAAAAGATTCACCAGTCTAGGGTTAGGGTTTACAACTCTAAACCAAAAAAGTCATTCCTCACAGCTCCAACAAAAACTAAAGTCAATGTGGAATGATCATCTCAAAATAAAAGAATGAAAAGAGTTTATTTAGAAATTTATTATTTTTCCTTAACCTCTATTGCTCTTTCGATCACCGAATAGATAAATACTGACTACCAAGAGGAATGAGGATGGTGAAGGGAAGAGGAGGCAACTGGTAAGGAGCGTTGGGTTGACAATTATCAAAAAACACCGTCATCTAATGAACAATGGAGAGAAGTAGCAATAGAGTAGGTGTTATGATAAAAATAAAAAATCTTAGCTAGAGCTCAAAGACAAGAAAAATGAAATGCATTCAATAATCTAGCCTTTCAAGACTTTACTATTACAATATCTAAAGCAAATGAATGTGATGTCATTACTCTGAATACATGAAATCGTGTGTCGTGAACAATTCGATTGTAAGGCATAAGCTGTACAAATAGCGATTTAAGCATTTTTTATTTTATGCTAGTCAAAATTGCGTTAATTTCAGGATAGTAAGTTGACCCAAAAAAAGCCCAACGATTAAATGGGTAAAGAATTAAGGCCTGAACCCGACCCATTTTTGAAACAAGTCACCCTGAACTCAGATTTTGTATATATTTCTATCAACATGCACTTAATTATAAATTAAAGTATATAAGAGTATAATAATTTTTTTATTAAAGTAGTGATAACTTTTTATTATTTTTAGTGATAAATAAAATGTCAATGCATTAAGTGCATGTTACATTATTTAAAAAATTAAACAAAAAATATTTAAAATAAATAGATATTTAGGAATATTTATAATTTTTATTTATTTCATTTATTTTCTTATTTCTAAAATAAAGATAAAAGTTATATTAATTTATAAAATTATTTTATTAATATATCAATTATTTTAAAAAATTTTATAACCATCTCCTATGATAATTATTTAATTAAAAGATAAAAAATATCTTATAGATCAAAATAAATATTTTATATAATAAGTAAAATATTTACTAAATTTTTAATC
This sequence comes from Dendrobium chrysotoxum, assembly GCA_019925795.1. Taxonomy (NCBI): domain Eukaryota; kingdom Viridiplantae; phylum Streptophyta; class Magnoliopsida; order Asparagales; family Orchidaceae; genus Dendrobium; species Dendrobium chrysotoxum. The sequence goes on along the minus strand of CM034308.1, from coordinate 56,664,327 downwards.
AAAATTTTTAAATATGTTCAAACTCTAAAATTATAAATTTTATAATAATGAGATTCATATATATATAATATGTATAATAATTTTTCACAACCATAATATATAATCTTAAGACCTTTACTAATTTATCAATGAAAATTGTAACTACAACATAAAGAGATTAAATTAGGATATTGAAAAAAAGGTAATTTAATTGAATAAATAAATTGAACATTTCTATATAAGAATTTGAAGAATTGATTATAATTGAACATTTTATTAAAATTGAACATTTTATTAAAATTGAGTATTTGATTATAATTGAAAATTTAATAGAATAGCTTGAATTTTAATTCTAAAATGATCATTTGAGTATGAAAATATCGATGAAGATTTCTAGATTCAATACAATATTAAACGAGTTATGATCAAATTATCTAATGCTCATGATTTAAAACTGACATTAATCATTTGTATTCTTTCACTCTTTCTATATTTCTTATAGGTATGCAACTTCATTGTTTGGATTATTATAACCCTTTTAATACTAACATATAAGTTTCATAAAAACAAGTAAAAGATGATTTGACATTGGAATATAAATTTATATTAAAAGTATATGAAAAAACATAAAAAGAAAGAAATTAGAGAAAATAAAATAATAAAATTTTAAATTAATTGAATTATAAATCTTAGAATTCGAACATATGAATTTTATGCAATGAGAAATATAAAAATTTGTTGGAATAATAAAAATATGTTATATAAACATTTCAAAAATAAAAGATAGGATTTAATATTAAGATATTAAAATAAAATATTGAATAGATAAAAATTAATAAATATAAAAAATAATAAACATTATTAAAAATTATATAATATGATTATTAATAAGAATTTATATTCGAAGAATATGGAAATTTGGAAAGGTAAACTTGCAAGAAAAATAGACTAATAAAAGAAAATTGAATTGGAAACTAAAACTAAATTTGATATTAGTTAAAAAAAATAGCTTGAATTATAATTTTAAAACCAATTTTGTAGGTATATACTAGGTCCCTGGAGATTTTAGATATTACACAACATTAAATGAGAAGTTATAATCAAATTATCTAATGGTCATAATTCAAAACAGAGATTAACCATTGATATTCTTATGATTCATTGTATATTTTCCATGTGGATGAAACTTTATTGAGTTACAACTCTTAAAATTTTAATATATCTATTTTATGAAAAGAAAACCAGCATTGATTTTAATATTTGAATAAGGTTTCATATTAAAAGAGTTTTTAAAAATATATAATATAAAAATGTGATAATTAGTTTATTAAATTATGACTATTTTAATTCTATAAAGAATTTTATGCATAGAAAAATATGAACAAAGGGATGATTTGAAAGTTATTAAAAGTCATAATAAAAATTAAAGCACTGGAATTTAATATTAAGTGATTATGTTAGAACATTAAAAAGATAAAAAATAATAGAGATGTAAAATAAAAAATTACAAAATTATGTAACATGAATGTTAATGAGATTTCTTATTAGAAGAATATGAATTAATTTAAAAAGTTAAAATTAAGGAGAAATAGAATGATAAATCAAAACTGAATTAGATAATAAAAATAAATTTGAGATTAGTTTTAAAGGTCAACTAGGTTGACTTATAATTCTAAAATAATCAATTGGGTATATATAGGTTCGATAGAGAGTTTTTTATGCAGTATTAAATGAGGAATCATGACAAAATCAAGATTAATAACTTATATTCTTATGACTCTTTGTATATTTCATATTTGCATGCAACTTTATTGATTGAATTATAACTTCCAATTCGAACATATAAATTTTATGTACAGAAAAAACATGAATATTAATGGTCCATTTAAATTTTATTATGTAAACACAACAATGAAATTTAAAATTTTTTATATAAATACAATAATGAATGAAAGTCTAGATTTTATGATTTGGAGATTAAATGAAGGGCCAAGATTTCAAATGGAAAGAATCACAAGCCTATTTTATAATAAAAGTATGCATAGCATAGATTACCATATAACAAAAATAAGAAAGTTATGAATCAGTATTAAGAGATTAAATTAGAACATTAAAGATAAAAATTATTATGATACTAAGTATTAATTCAAGAGTGGACACTCAACACACTCCCTCGATCACTTAAAAAAGCTAAAATACTTGGGAACGATGAAGCTCGCAAAGAGTTGGGGGAGGCCGTTGCTGATGGAAATAAATAAACTAAAAGAAACAAAATAACATGAAGAGGGAACCAAAAACCATAATAGAATAATTATTATCCATAATAATTATTATGTAATCAATAGTATTTAATATCCATAATAATTATTTGGGTATATAATGCAAAATTAAATAGGCCATTGATATCAAATAGTCAAGATTCAAAAATGGGATTAGCCATTGATATTCTTATGATTCGTTGTATATTTCATGTATGCATGCAACTTTATTGATTGAATTATAACTTTCAGAAATTTAATATAAAAATTTTATGCAAACAAAAAAGTGAACATCAATGCGTCATTCAAAATTTATTATATAAATACAATAAGAGTGAATGGCTAGGGCTAGAATATCTTAGGGAAAAATGATTTTGAGATGAATTTTAAAGCTCAAATAGCTAGATTTATAGTTATAAAATGTTCCTTTGGGCATATATATGGACCATGGAGATTTTTAGCACTACGAAAAAGAGAGCATAAATGTAGCAATAGCTAGTAGCAGTTTTCAAATCGCTGCTATATACAACCTATAACAACAGTTTTAATGCTACTACTAGTAGAGGTTAAAACTAGTGCTAAAGATAAAGGTTTAAGCCGCTACATTAAATTAACTTTTTTTCTCCCCCACACAGGCCCTAATTATGCCAATTTTTTTTCTTGTGCTTGTGACTGCTACTTTGCCTGTTGTTGTCTAATCTTCGATTATGTGTTGAGCACCAATGATAAGCCCCCGACAAGAGTATTATCCCCCACCAATGCTCCCATGGTGAGTGCCATCCATTTCTCCGCCAGCTCTTGTCAGAAGTACTCCAACTCATCATTATCAACGCAAGCACCATCGCCCTTCGTCACTCATCATATTTTTTTAGTTTTTGCATAGTGATTATCTGTTATTCTATAGTTGAGTTAATCTTTCAATACTATGTAAAATTTCATATTTATTACATGCATCAATTAACTGAATCACATGCTTAACGCTTTAAAGAAAAAAACCCCTCTTTACGAGTTGTTTGCACCTTGATATGCTTTTTATTTATTTAATTTATGAGAAATCACCAACATTTAAGATGGCTATACCACACTTCATATTGTGGTGATTAGCAACAAATAGGAAATGTATTAAGACCTGTTGGTCCCATATTTTTTGAATAGAGACAAGCAAAATAATGGGTAACTTTTAAGATAATTCTATAAATCCTTATAACTAAGCCATGTTTTACTATTATTGCAGGCTAGGATATACACGACGATAGAGTTATAATCCTATGTCTTAGCATTGCATGGATATCCAGCTCACACACAGAGAACATAAGATTTTTTATGTGGGAAACCTTGGAAAGGGGAAAAACCACAGGGCCTAGCCCAATTGAAAATGATTCCACTAGAATTTGAGTTGAGTACAGTAGAATGACTCATCCTTGAGGGTGATCATATTATAAATGTCACCCGTATGGTTATAGTCAAGTACCCAACAGGGATTAATGTCCGGAGTCACTTGGATATTCAGGTGTTAGTTGGTGGTCCGATAGAACTCCAGCGTCAGGTGGAGGAGAAAGTTCATGAAGATTGTTAAACCTCTGAGGAATAAGCCCGAGGCAAACCAAGAGGGGGGGGTGTGAATTGGTTAATTAAAAGACTTTTTAAACAAAAGGAAAAACCCCCATTTTTAAGGCTTTTTCAATATCTAAAAATTGATAATTTTATCTCTCGATGTGGAATCGAAGTAATTTCACAATAACAAAATATTAGAGATTTTCAACCATACAATTATAAAAAAGAACCATAAAATTATGACAAAAATAAATATAAAAAATAAAGTGCAAAAAAATAAAAGCAAGAACAAATACATCAAAGATTTTATAGTGATTTTGTCAACCTGATCTATATCCACTCCCTAGAGTCACCCACTCCAGGTATTGCACTAAACCATTAGTGACTCTCCGTTAGCCCACACAGCTAGGCGGAGAAGCCCTTATAAAATCTATTCCACCAAACTGGTGTGGCAGAGGACCGTAATCCTTTTTCTCTCTCCAGGAGATGGCAGAGGACCACATATCCTTTTACAGGCAAAGAACCTTGAATAGCTTTCACCTTCCTCAGTGCGGTAGAGTAGCCAGGTCCTTTGACACCAAAGAGATCTTCTCTTCCCAAAACTTCCCTCAAGATAAACCTTGACTATGATGGTACTAAGGTGCAAGCTTGCCGAAGCAACTATGTGAAACCCTCTCTGCACTCCCTTGAAACCCACAAGGATCTTGTCTAACTCAAACTTCAACCTTTCCTTTCTCCCTTTCAAGGCTCTCTCTTCAAGTTTTCTCCAAAAAATAGAGGCTCAATGCATGCCAAATACAGATAAAAAGTCATTTGAGAAAGCTTAAATTGAGGGCTTCAAAAAACTCTAAGAATTCAATTGAGTCGTCAAAGAACATACTATACGTTCTCAAGATTGTACACTATGATTAGTTCAATTAACCTGTAATTCATCAAGGATGAATCTTGGGATGACCAAATATCATCTCTATTGATCGTACATTATGATCCAGTTCGTATAGTATGATAAGAATATTAAAATTAAGCTAATTCAATTGATTAGTCACAAGATTTATTTAGGCAAAATTGTATTGATTGTATAGTATGAATAGGGCAATATTTCTAATTCAACTTTTGCCTAAATTACTAAATGGTAGGATTTCTAATTATAATGGATCATCAAATGCAATGTGGTGTTCGTATTGTATGATTAGTTATATTTCAACATTATTTTTTTAAATAAATAAAGTATTTTAATTAATTCCTATACTAACAGATCGTCCAGTATGATACTAAACCATACAGGATAATGTTCATAAAAATTAAAATATTTATCATTATTTTTGCTCCCTCTATGTGTGTGCATCGTCAACAGGCTAGCATACACCCTTATAAGACTTAACTCAAGAAATTTAAAGTAAATAAATGAAAATTACAAACTCTATTAATATAACTTATTCTACCCAATCTTGAGTCTTGAATCTTCATTTGATGGTGCATGGTGTTCCTGAAATGTTAGTAACCACACAAACAAAAATAGAATGTAAATACTGGGACACATAAAGTTGTAAGCCACAATGTTTATTATCATCAAAAACATAACTCGTGAGCTCGAGTTATAACAATCTCTCTCTTTTTGATGATAATAAACATTACAGGTTGAATTTGCAATCCAAACCCATTTTCTCCTAATCACCCCCCCCCCCCCACCCCACAACTAAGATAATTATATTAAAAATAGGGGAAATAAAAAAAAAAAATTTTTGAAAAAAAAAACCAACAACACTTAGAACCTAAATAATAGATAAACTAATACAAATATAAGATAAACATATGTAACCTAACCACAAATACAACCAGACAAATATATTCTCCCCCTTTGACATTATCAAAAAGAAGAAAAATATAGAAAAATAAGAACAAAATAATCATAACAAACTAAAGATCATACGAACCCCAGGTGGAGGTGGTGGTGATGCTTAAGAAGAATCAGTTATATTCAGTAAATTTTCTTGGAATGAGAAAGTTACCTTTTGATTTTATTCAAAAGCTTAGTAAGGAATACATTGTCAATGCTTAAAGCTAGAAAGATTAGATATTCGAGTTTTATTCACCCTAACTCAAGCTCCTTATAGGTTAAAATCTTTTCAAACAAAAATCTAATTCAAAAAATAAACTAGAGAGAGAATTTTAATCTGTTTAATCTTCTTTCATGAAATATATCTAATTGAATTTATAATGCAAAAATGATGAATAAGGAATCATGATATTTGAACTCAAGTGTTGAAGATATTAATTAGCATATGAATTTTTCTAAGATTTAAAGATTTGAAAGAAAGGAGAGTTAACTTATTGTGGGCTCATTTTGTGCCTCTTTATCAATTTTTGGTGCACTTTGTGTTCTTTTATTTTTAGATACACTTTGTGTATCTTGTAATTATTTGGTGGACATTGCGCATCTTTTCATTATGGGCTCATTTTGTGCCTCTTTTCATATTTTGCCAACTTGCTTCCTTTCTAAATCTTTAAAGAAGGAGTTCTCTTAGATGTGAGATTATCCTCCAAATATAAGAGAAGAAGAACTCACTCTCTTATGTAAAAAAGAGTAAACTATAAGGCAAAACCTAATCCATATTATATAAACAAACAACTTGATTAAGAAAATTTGCAGAATATTCATTGACTTGCAAAAAATATTCATATGAGATAATAAAATATAGGACGATGAAGCAAATCTCTTTTTCTAGGTCCAATTTTTACTTTGAAATAGATTTTGATTCAAAAAGAAGTTTCACCACTGCAGGAGTTAAAGGAAGAGGGATAGTCATCAATTTCTTTTATTTTAACTATTTAGGGAAATCAATAATCATTTACCAAAAATTTTAAATAAAAAGGAGGTAAATTTTTTATTTTAAGAAATAAATATGATTAGAGAGAAGTGATTGATTCTCTTATGTAAATATGATGTGAGATGTGACTTGTGTGTGATGATTGGAGAGTGTTCTCAAAAAAATACATTGAAAATAAAATAAAAAATTGCAAGCATAAGTATCTTAATATAAAATAAAACACTAAAATAATATAAAAATTTATAAATATTCATGGTGAACAAAAATAAAATAAAGAATATACACACATGCATTAAATATAAAATAGATAAACACACAAATAACACTTTATACCTCGTTATCTTGATCCTAGTCTGATGATTCAGAAGTTAGGCCTGCACAGATCTTTTACTTTTTATCATTTGCCCTTATCATAATTGGTTTATTTTTACCCTTTTCCATTACATTAAGAGTTTTATATTAGGGCACTAATTTTTCTTATGTCCAGGTTTTGTACAGCCAAAGCAAATAATGTTAGAGAAAATCTAAACATTCTTACATTTTTACCTATGTTCAACTTTTGCCGATGTTGATCCTTACGCTTCAGTAGATTTTCAAATTTGCATGTTATTGATGATATTTCTTTACTCTCATCATCTACTAAGTTGCTTTTATCCGTGTCTTCAGCTTTTAGCACTATAATTTCATATAAAAAGTCTACAATCATGTATTAAAATATTTAACTTAGGTTCCTTGACTTCACTAGTACCTTTGTATGTAGTGCATAATCTATTCTAAATATCATTGCAAGTAGTGCATGTTGAGATTCTCATATAATCTTCAAAATTCAAAGCATAGAAAAAAAAGTTCAAATAATTAGCATTGATTTGTTCTATTCTACTCTATTCAATAAAAGGAATATTAGTTTTGACTCCATCTATAATACATAATGGTATAGAATAACCAGTTTGAATCATATGCCACATTCAATAATCAATTGATTGCAAAAAAGTAGACATTCTAATTTTTCAAAAATGAAAAGATATATTTTCAAATAAAGGTGGTCGTGTGATTGAATAGCCTTCCGTAATGTTATAATTTTTAAAGTTAGTCATTAATCTTTTTTGAAAATTTTTCTAAAAGTTAGTTTTGGAATCTCGCTCTGATACCACTTGAAACTTCATGAAGGTTGTTAAACCTCTGAGGAACAAGCCTGAGACTAACCAAGCGGGGGGCGGGGGGGTTAATTAAAAAACTTTTCAAATAAAAAGAAAAATCCACCTTTTTAAAGCTTTTTCAATGAAAGCTGACAATTTTATCTCTCAATGCGGAAGCAAAGTAATTTCACAATAATAGAAAATCACAGATTTTCAACCACATAATTATCATAAAAATAAATGCAGAAAATAAAGTACAAAAAAATAAAACCAAGAACAAACACACCAGAGATTTATAGTGGTTCAGTCAACCTGACCTACATCAACTCCCTGTAGTCACCCACTCAAGGTTTTACACTAAACCTTAGTGACTCTCCTTTAGTCCCCACAGCTAGATGGAGAAGCCCTTACAAAATCTCTTCCACCAACCTATTGCGGTAGAGGACCGAAATACTTTTTCTCCCTCCAAGAGACGATAGAGGACCACAAATCCTTTCACAGGCAGAGAACCTTGAATTACTTTTACCTTACCCAGTGCGGTGGAGTAACAAGGTCCTTTGACACCAAAGAGATCTTCTTCTTCCCAAAACTTCTCTCGAGATAAACCTTGACTATGATGGCACTATGGTGCAAGCTTGCTGGTGTAACCTTATGAAACCCCCTCCACACTCCCTTAAAACACACAAGGATCTTCTCCCTCTCAAAGTCCACCCTTTCCTCTCTCCCTTTCAAGGCAATCTCTTCAAGTTTTTTCAAGAAGAATAAAGATTATATTATATGAAAGAAAGCTTAAATAGAGGGCTTCAAAGAACCCTAAGAATTCAATTCATCCATCAAATACCGTACTGTATGATCTCATGATCGTATAATATGATTAGTTCAATCAACATGTAATTCATCTAAGATGAATCCTGTGATGACCAAATATCATCTCTATTGATCGTACAATATGATCCACTTTATATAATACGATCAGAATATCAAAATTAAGCAGATTTGATTGACTAATCACAAGATTAATTATGGTAAGATTGTATATATCGTACAATACGATCTAGATCATACGGTATGAATAGAGCAATATTTTTAATTCACTTTTTGTCTAAGTTACTAAATGATGGGATTTTAAATTATAATAAGTCATCCAGTCCGGCGGAACTCCAGCATAAGGTGGAGGTCCGACAAAACTTCGGGCATCAAGTGGTGGTCTGGTGGAACTCTGGCATTAGGTGGTGGTCTGCAAAACTGTAACATCAGGTGGAGGTCCAGCAGACCTTTAAGTGTTAGGTGATGGTTCGACAGAAGTTCCAGCTTCAGGCGGCGGTCTGGCAGAACTCTGAGTGATGGTTGAGGAGGAGCAAGGGGGCAAGAGAAATCTCTGGTCTCTCTCTTATTTCCTTGGGCTTGGGCCCTTTTTCATTGAAAGGAGGGGTTTATTTATAGATTTACTAGAGTGGCAAGGCCTATAAATGTGAGGAAGATCAAGCGTAAATGGGGAGTGGTTTCGATGGATGGACCATGTTGAATCCCTTGATTGTGGACCATTTATTAGGCATTTGAATATGTTAATGATATCAGAATTCAATAACCTTAGGCTCATTTGGGTTAACCTCATCGAGCTGCTCGATTCAACCACAAGAATATCATGTTTGTAAACAGTTTGGTAAACTAAATTGTGGTTTGAACATTCCAATAGTGTTACAAGCCCTTGATTTGGACCCATTTGGGCTTGGATTGAGTTAACTTTCATGTTATTGTGTTCATATTTTTTGAGACGTTCAGTTCGATTATAAGTTTACTAAAATAGGAGTTTGGACAGTCCCAATTTAAATTTTAAAAGTTTTTAACTTAATTTGTCCTCAAGATTCATGCCCGATCATGATAATTTTTAATGATATTTTAATTACCCCCTATTTTTGGACGTCGAGGCTCCAGAAGTCTAAAAATACATATTATACCTCTTGGAAAAAATTGTTTGATTTGAAACTTAAAATTAATCCAAACTTGGGTGTAGAGGTCCTGAAAAACTCAAAAAGTGTCAAAATTGAGTATGAAACATCAAGAAAAGTCCCATGGACCCCAAAAATGTTTGAAAATTGAGCCCATAAATAGGCTGAGAAGGACCACTGGTGGCAGCCCCGACCATCGCTAGTGTAGCCAACAAGCGTCAGTTCTGCCCGGGTGCTGCTCGGCTTAGACATGAACCCAATTAGTCGGCCAGCTTGGCCAACTTCTACCCGACTCCATCCAACCTTGCCAGGCTTGCCCGGGATGCCCGACTCGGCCCGTTCCTGCCCGGGCACTAATCGGCCTGCCCTAACTAATGTGGCTTCAACGGGCTAGGTCATGGCTGACATAGCTATGACATGTAGGGTCGTGGCTGACATAACCATGGCATGTAGGGTTATGGCTGATGTGGCAATGACATGTAGGTTCGTGGCTGACGTGGCCACGATACCCAAGATTATGGCTGATGTGGCACCCACGATCTATTGGGTCATGGCTGACTAGCCACGATACAAAGGATCATGGTTGACGTTGAAAGTTCGATAGGGATGTTAAGCCCTGATGAACTAGTCCCGAGGAAAACCAAGAGGGGGGGTGATTGGTTATTTAAAAATTTGAGAACAACAGCAAAAATCTTTTCTATGATATGCAGCGAAAACAAGTAAATACTCAAACAAAATGATTAAGCATAAATTTTACCCAAGCAGATAATCACAAAAAATTAAAGTGCAGAAAGTAATCAGAAAGAACACACCAGATTTTTATAGTGGTTCGGTCATGTTGACCAACATCCACTCCCAGGAGCCTCCCCTCCGGGTATTGCACTAACTCAAAGTGTCTCTTCTTTTGCTCCCACAGCAAGGCGGAGAAGCCTGAATAAAAACCTCCTTTCAACCGACACGGTGAGGCAGAGAACCCAACCTCCTTTTGCTTCCTCCTGAAGTAGGCAGAGAACCTCAGACTCTTTCGCTTCATCTTGAAGCGGGCAGAGAACCCCAGATCTTCTTGCGAATGATCCTCTCACAAAGAACACCAACATGACGAAAGATAATGAGCAGAGAAGATGACTCTGATCCTTGCTTAGAACAACCTTCGTGAACCCCTCACGAACTCCCCCTAACAAAGGTCCTCTCTCTCTCTCACCCAAACTCTCTCTCTCTCTCTCTCTCTCTAGGGCTTCTTTGGAAAGGAAAGTGGCAAAAGATTTTTCTTGTTGAAAGAAAAAGATCTTTTATAGGAGGGCTCAAAATTTTCCCTAAATCTCAACTGGTCGTCCTAGATCATCCAGGACAATCGATAGATCGTCCTGTACGATCAGTTCAAAATCAGCTGTTTCAGCCTGGACAATCTAGCTCTTCTAGTCGATCAGTGGAAAAAGTTTTTCATATCGCCCCGTCCAATTTTGCGATTGTCCAGGATGATTAGTGTAATTTAGGAATTTCATCTAGAAGATCGCTTTGGTCGTCCAGAGAAACTTATGCTGGACGACCCAAAAATGACTTGATCATCCAGGATGATACGGATATCATCCTGTACGATTAGTTCAAAATGTGCCCAAATCATCCTAAGCTCCGCTCCGGACATACAACTGAAACACACTAGATGATCAGGATCATCCAGGACAATATCATCGTATCAATCAAATGTTAAATTCTTTCCTTAATCACCAGACTAATTTAGGCATGATTGTACTGGATCATCCAGGTCGATACACGTATCGCCTGGGACGATCAGACCAAGTATCTTAAAATAAAAACTTGCCTAACTTGATCTAGCGGCTGAGAATTTCTGATTTGAGTATATCATCCCATACGATATAGGAATCATCCAGGATAATCTGCTTAATCAGACAGACATAACTTGGTCACCCTAATTAGGGTTTCTATTTTTACTTGATCGTCCAGGATGATGTCCATATCGTCCAGGATGATCTGAATAAAAAATTGAACAGAAACTCTAATTCACTCAAGCTCTCCCTCTGAGTGTGTGTGTGCAAGGTTACTTAGCTAGGGGATCAGTTACATTACAATTGACTCAAGAAAAAGAAAACAATACATTTGGACACATTTGGACCCGATCTTGAGTTGGCTTGAGTTGCTCTTGATCTTTTGTACCTGAAATGGGTTAGCCAAGCAAAACACAATAGAAACATGTTTGTCATCATCAAAACTAGATTTGCAATAATCTCCCCCTTTTTGAGGATGGAAAATATATGTACATTAGTTTAAAAATAAAAGAACTAGGAGATCAAAAAATAAATTTTTTCAAATTTCATTTAATAACCATAGCAGTACAGGGAAACAACTATAAATGACATAAATACTACAAGACAAGATTAAAAACTACTACAACTGACTCCCCCTTTTGACATCACAAAAAGGAGGAGGGCAAATATAAAAATAGAAACAACAGTATAAAGAGAAAAAAAATAGCACAAAACAGAACACTAAAATGAAGGCGGATCCTGATCAGACGGAGGAGGTGGCTGTTGTGGTGGAAAGTAACTGTGGAGGGTGGCGAAGTGTGCTCCAATCCAGGTAATATCCTGGTCGTGCTACTGTTGCTGCTGAGCAGCATAGTCAGTAAAGTGCTGCAGGTCCTCAGCGTGCTGCTACTCCTGAGCAGCAACATAGGAATCCAATATGGCCTCCCATTGATCGAAGCACTGTACTAGATGGTCAAAAGGAGAAGCGATGCGAAGGGGAATAGGTGCATCCGGTGTAGTAGGAACGGGAATAGCTTCTTCATCTTCCTCCTCAACATCCGGGGCAGGCTCCAGATGTAGTCGGGTGTTGTGGAGTACATGAAAAGAATTGTTGGTGAAGAAGGAAGGAGGGATATCAGGAGCGACTGGAAACTGCAGGTCATATTTAGTTTCTAAGGCATATGCAATGATATGTCCTAAAGCTAGATTGGGACGACGTCTATGACCCGGATCCCTAATAGTGGTGAGGTGCTCGATGTATCTGATAAGAAAGTCAGTGGCATGAAAGTCCCGGTGAGCCAAGATGTAATATGTGGTCAAAGATAGTAAGGGGGTGATGTGAATCCGATCCCCAGCCTTGGGGATGACGGAGGAACGAAGGATGTGATGAATGGTTCGTACATCCTTAAGGAGGGAAATTTGTCCAGAAGACCGCTCTGGTCATCCAGCATAAGTTCCCTCTGAATCTGAATCCTGTCCCCTGATGCTATAATGGATAATCAGCCATCTAGTATCCTCACTATCTACATCTAAAACACTATCTAAGTGAGGATTTGGGATTATTAATTATTATGCTTTTCAAATTATGAATTATTATGCATTATTCATTTAAACTATCATCTAGGGTTATTTATTATCTTAATTTTACATAATTTTTAATTATTATTTTTATTTTGGCTAAATAAGCAATCAGAGTGCAATCACTGCGTAGAGAACAACACCAAACATTTTAGCACGAGAAAAATATAGCCAAATGTAACTGAAACATAAATAATAAATTAAAGAATAACAAATAAAATTGAATATTTTTACCATGGATGTAAGTTTGATCAGTGGTTCTCAATCTGTATTTATTCATTAAATTGTAACAAAGCCTGTATTAAGTTCTTGAGAGCTCTCGTAAGCTTGGAAACATCCCTTGAAAATGATATATATATATATATATATATATATATATATATATATAATGAACAAAATATATTAAATCATTTCAATTAATGTCCGCTTTCCTTTATACAGAAAGTTTTGGCAAGTCAAGGTGCTGCTAAAGTTAGTGCTTATGTGACACATGGTGTTTTCCCCAAGCAATCATGGAAACTTTTTTTGCAAAATAATTCCAATAATCTACTAACTTCCTCCTATCATATAACTCTGCTTTTGTTTACTATTTTCTAATCGTATCTCGTTGATTTTTTTTTTCTAGAGGATCGTAGTAACTGGTTTACTTATTTCTGGATCACTGACTCTTGACCGCTACCTGCTAAAGCCATTGCTAATAAGCCTCCATTTGAGGTGCTGAGTCTTGCCAGCTCCATTGCAGATGCCCTTCATATCTGAGAATTCTTGTGCAGTGAAGTGATTCCGATGCCTCAAAATAAGTACACAAGTTCCTCTAGATGACCAGAGCGGTCTTCTGGACGAAATTCCTGAATTTACACCAATCATCCCGGACAATCGCAGAATCGTACAGGATGATCTGAACAATTTTTTTTTCTATTCGTCCAGAAGAGCCAGATAGTCCAGGCTGAAATAGGTGATTTTGAACTGATCGTAAAGGATGATCTATCAATCATCCTGGATGATATTGGCGGACCAATTGAGATTTAGGACAAATTTTGAGCCCTCCTATAAAAGATCTTTTTCTTCCAATAAGAAAAATCTTTTGCCACTTTCCTTTAGAGAGAAACCGTAGAGAGAGAGTTTGAGAGAGAAAGAGAAGATCTTGGGAGGGGGAGTTTGTGAGGGATTCACAAAGGTTGCTCCAAGCAAGGATCAGAGTCATCTTCTTCGTTCATCATCTCTCGTACTATCGGTGTTTTCTATGGGAGGATCGTTCGCAAGAAGATCCGGGTTCTCTGCTCGCTTCAGGAGGAAGAAAAATGAGTTCAGGTTCTCTGCCTGCTTCAGGATGAAGCGAAAGGAGTCTGGGTTCTCTGCCTGCTTCAGGAGGAAGTAAAAGGAGTTCAGGTTCTCTGCCTCACTAGGTTGGTGGAAAGGAGTTTTGTATAGGCTTCTCCACCTTACTGTGGGAGCAGAAGGAGGGTCACTTTTGTGTTAATGCAATACCCGGAGGAGAGGCTCCAGGGAGTGGATGTAGGTCAAGTTGACCGAACCATTATAAAATTTAGTGTGTTCTTTCTCATTATTTTCTGCACTTTATTCTTCTATTATTATCTGCTTCAGTGAAATCTGTGGTTGATCTTTTCGTTTATGTGCTTACTTGTTTTCGCTGCAAATCATTGAAAAGATTTTTTCTGTTGCTCTCGAATTTTTAAATAACTAATTCACCCCCCTCTTGGTTAGCCTCGGGACTAGTTCATCAGGGCTTAACATCCCTATCGAACTTTCAAAGGTTCTTGGAGTTTTCGATTATATCTGCGCCCACTACATTCCTAGTGGTGTTGCCTCCAACAGTGACCATGCCTCCAGCCCTGGCCTCCAGCAAAATGAATTGATTTGCATCTCAAGTCATATGTCTTGAGCATCTACTATCCAGGTACCACATGCTCTCATGAGGTCTTGTGTGAGAGCACCCCAATAAAATCATCAAGCGTCAGACTTATGAACCCAAACATATTTAGGTTCCTTCTTATGAAAAAAAATGTAATGCATGTGTGTTATATTGTGAAACATGCAATTTGGGTCTCCACACCCAATATGTACTATGGTGAATAGTGCAGGTGTGAGAGATATATCCTAACATGCCACATGAGAAACATCTAACTCCGGGAAAAGGATTAACTAATCTACGGGAGTGATAGTGCTTCTTCCTAGGTTTGAATGATGCATATTTTGATGATTTTGAATGTGATCCTTCAAGTGATGGAGGTTTGAAAAATTGTGCAAATGTAGGAGGTGTTTCATTATTCTTAAATTCACTGATTTTTACACTTAGAAATTCATTTTACTTTTTTAAGACTTGCTATTTCAAATTTCAATGCATGCTCATTATTATCTAAATCTAATGTCATATTGTGTAGTTCTTTAAATGGTTTTTCTAGATCAGCATGCAATGTTTTCAATGAATCATGTTCAACAATCAATTCAAAATGTTTTTTATTTAGCTCATCAAATTCATCAAGTAGTGGCATGTGATTGATATCAACTGTAGAATGATCCTCAAGCAAAAATTCATGCTCTTTTTACAAATTTAAGAATTCCAATTTCAAATTTGCATGAGTTTTCTTAAGTTTTCTATATGAAGAATGAATTTTCTCATAAACATCAAGCAATTGATCGTAGGTCAGTTCACATACCTCTTCTTGATCAGACAGATCACGATCTTCATCAGCCATCAAACACAAGTTTGTAGTCTCCTCTTCAGCTTCAGTCTTAGAGGAATCAGATGTAGAATCCACCCAGAAAGCCTTTTGAATATGCTTCATATCCTTACTGAACTTGGGTTTCTCCTCACCCTTCTCCTTTCTTCGGTGAGCCTCAAGTGTAGGAAAAATTATGTATATGTCCTGGCTTCCTGCATTCAAAAAAAACTTTTTTAGAAGAGCCTTTAGAATTTTTGCTAGACTTACCTTTATTCCATTTCTGATAGTTCTTGTGTTTCTTCCTTAGAAAGATTTTGAATTGCCTGGTGATTAAAGCAACACCATCGCCATCAGACCCGAAAATATCAGTATCTGTATCATTAGCCTTCAGTACCATAATTTTCTCTTTCTTCTTCTCACCTGCATCAAGCTGTCTTTGGTTCACTCCTTACTCGTAAGAAATTAGTGATTTAAGAAAGTTATCAATTGAATAATTATTCAAGTCTTTCGATTTAGTGATAACAGTTATCTTGGTGTCAAAGGAAGAGGGAAAATATCTCAAAATTTTGTTAACTTTCTCGTAGTTAGTGAGTTCTCTTCCTAAAGCATACAGGGAGGTGACTATTTGTGTGAACCTAGTGTATATTTTAGATATTGACTCACTAGGTTTCATGCAAAAACGTTCATTGTTATGAAGAAGGATGTTTAATCTAGACTGTTTAACTTCAGTTGTGCCCTCATAAGTGATACACAATTTATCCCAGATTTCTTTGCTAATTGTACAGGTTGACACATGCATGTAGTCTTCAGATTTTAGTGTACAAAAAAATTAGTTCAAATATTTTGCATTCAGTTGTACTAAATCTCGATCATCAAAAGTCCATTCAAAAAAAGGAAGTTTAGTTTTAATACCATTGACAAGTCTAAAAGGTGCTTCATAACCATCTTTAACAAGCATCCACATGCGATAATCAACCGATTGTAAAAAGGTGGACATGTGAGTTTTCCAGAAATCAAACGGTATATTATCAAACAAGGGTGATCGAGTAAAGGAATAACCTTCAGCAGTATTTCTATTACCAAAGTTAGCCATGGATCAAATTCAAAAGTTTTTTCAAAACTTGATTTTATAAATCCCACTCTGATACCACTTGAAAGTTTATTAGGGATGTTAAGCCCTTATGTACTAGCCCGAGGCTAACCATGAGGGCGGTGAATTAGTATTTTTAAAAATTCTTAAGTAAA
The DNA here is from genome assembly GCA_019925795.1 of Dendrobium chrysotoxum. Taxonomy (NCBI): domain Eukaryota; kingdom Viridiplantae; phylum Streptophyta; class Magnoliopsida; order Asparagales; family Orchidaceae; genus Dendrobium; species Dendrobium chrysotoxum. The sequence goes on along the minus strand of CM034308.1, from coordinate 56,647,353 downwards.
AATAATTTAGAAAATCTTTTTAAATATTTTAAAATAATCACAATTTTGTGATGATGTACAAAAGTTTATCAAAATAAAACAACAACTATAATTACATGATCTTCAACAGAAAAGTAAAGCATAGAAGATAATCTGAAAAAACACACCAAATTTTGAAAGTTCGATAGAGATGTTAAGCCCTGATGAACTAGTCCTGAGGCTAACTAAGAGCGGGGGTGAATTGGTTATTTAAAAATTCGAGAGCAACAATAAAAATCTTTTCTTTGATACGCAGTGAAAACAAGTAAATACTCAAACGAAAAGATTAAACACAAATTTCACCCAAGTAGATAATCACAGGAAACTAAAGTGCATAAAGTAATCAGAAAGAACACACCAGATTTTTATAGTAGTTCGGTCAACTTGACCTACGTCCACTCCCTGGAGCCTCCCCTCCGGGTATTGCACTAACTCAAAGTGTCTCTCCTTTTGCTCCCACAGCAAGGCAGAGAAGCCTGTACAAAAATCTCCTTTCCACTGACACGGTGAGGCAGAGAACCCAATCTCCTTTTGCTTCCTCCTGAAGTAGGCAGAGAACCTCGAACTCCTTTTGGTTCCTCCTGAAGCGGGCAGAGAACCCCGGATCTTCTTGCGAACGATCCTCTTACAAAGAACACCAAAACGACGAAAGACGACGAGCAGAGAAGACGACTCTGATCCTTGCTTGGAGCAACCTTCGTGAACCCCTCACGAACTCCCCCTCATAAGATCCTCTCTCTCTCTCCCAAACTCTCTCTCTCTAGGGTTTCTCTGGAAAGAAAAGGGGCAAAAGCTTTTTCTTGTTGAAAGAAAAAAATCTTTTATAGGAGGGCTCAAAATTTTCCCTAAATCTCAACTGGTAGGCCAATATCGTCCAGGACGATTGATAGATCGTCCTGTATCATCAGTTCAAAATCAACTGCTTCAGCCCGAATGATCTGGCTCTTCTGGACGATCAGTAGAAAAAGTTGTTCATATCATCCCGTACGATTTTGCAATCGTCCAGGACGATTAGTGTAAATTGAGGAAATTCATCCAGAAGACCGCTCTGGTCGTCCAAAGAAACTTGTGCTGGATGACCCAAAAATGACTTGATCGTCTAGGACGATAAGGGTATCATCATGTACGATTAGTTCAAAAAGTGCTAAAATCATCCTGAGCACTGCTCTGGACGTACAACTGAAACACACTAGACGATCAAGATCGTCCAAGATGATCCTGCGATGGTCCAGGATGATATGATCGTATCAATCAAATGTTAATTGCTTTCCTTAATCACATGACTAATTTAGGCATGATTGTACTGGATTGTCCCGTATAATACACATATCATCTGGGACGATCAGACCAAATATCTTAAAATAAAAACTTGCCTAACTTGATTTGGCGGCTGAGAATTTTTTATTTGAGCATATCGTCCCATATGATATAGGAATCATCCAGGATGATCTGCTTAATCAGACAGGCTTAACTTGGTCACCCTAATTAGGGTTTTTGTTTTTGCTTGATCATCCAGGACAATGTCAATATCATCCAGGACGATCTGAACAAAAAATTGAACAGAAACTCTAATTCACTCAAGCTCTCCCCCTGAGTGTGTGTGTATAAGGTTACCTAGCTAGGGGATCAGTGATATTACAATTGACTCAAGAAAAAGAAACAATACATTTGGACACACTTGGACCCGATCTTGAGTTAGCTTGAGTTACTCTTGATCTTTTGTATTTTAAATGGGTTAGCCAAGCAAAACACAATAGAAACATATTTGTCATCATCAAAACTAGATTTGCAACAATCTCCCCCTTTTTGATGATGGCAAACATATGTGCAGTAGTTTAAAAAATAAAAGAATTAGGAGATCGAAAACAAATTTTTTTAAATTTCATTGAACAACCAGAGCAGTACAGGGAAACAACTCCAAATAACATAAACACTACAAGACAAGATCAAAAACTACTACAACTGACTCCCCCTTTTGACATCATAAAAAGGAGGACGGCAAAACATAAAAATAGAAACAACAATACAAATAGAAAAAATAGCATAAAACAGAACACTAAAATGGAGGCGGATACTGATCAGAAAGAGGAGGTGGCTGTGGTGGTGTAAAGTAACTGTGGATGGCGGTGAAGTGTGCTCCAATCCAGGCAATATCCTGGTCGTGCTGCTGTTGCGGCTGAGTAGCATAGCCAGTAAAGCACTGCAGGTCCTCAGCGTGCTGCTGCTCCTGAGCAGCAACATAGGAATCGAATCTGGCCTCTCACTGATCGAAGCGCTGCACCAGATGGTCAAAAGGAGAAGTGATGCGAAGGGGAGCAGGTGCATCTGGTGCAGCAGGATTGGGAATAGCTTCTTCCTCTTCCTCCTTATCATCTGGGGCGGGCTCCGGATGTAGTCCAGTGCTGTGGAGTATATTGAAAGAATTGTTGGTGAAGAAGGAAGGAGGGATATCGGGAGGGACTGGATACTGCAGGTCATATTTGGTTTCCAAGGCATATGCAATGATATGTCCTAAAGCTAGATTGGGACAACGTCTATGACCTGGATCCCTAATAGTGGTGAGGTATTCGATGTATCTGATAAGAAGGTCAGTGGTATTAAAGTCCCGCTGGGCCAAGATGTAATATTTGGTCAGAGACAGTAAGGGGTTGATGTGAATCTGATCCCCAGCCTTTGGGATGATGGAGGAACGAAGGATGTGCTGAATGATCTGTGTATCCTTAAGGAGGGAAGTGCAGGCATTATCGTGGTAGGGTGCATTCGTATTTCGAAGAAAGTGATTGGCGACACTCCAATCATAGTCAGGGTAAGTAATAAGAGTGTGAATTTTATCACCAGTCACAGAGAATTGAAGAATGTTATGAAAGTTTTGGGCTGTGAGTTCCACAGGACATTGATTCACATAGGAGCGGAGGGTGGAATAGTCAGCAGAAATGTGCAGATTGGCGAAGAAAACTTAAAGAAGATCAAGGCTAAATGCAAAGGCTAGGGTGTGTGCAAAAAGATCGAGAATAGGATAGGTAAGGGTGTGGGGGTTTATTATTTTTGACTGGGTGATCCCCACCTCATAATAGCGCTCGAAGGCAGCCTAATCGGCTGCATTGGGAAAGCGGGGATCAATATTCCCCTGTGAGAAACTCGCACCCTTTTGCCTAGAACACCTCCCACCAGCCATTAGAAAGCACAAGTAAGGGAGAGTGGAAGGAGAAGTGTGGAAAAAATTGAAGAAATCGGCTGTTTAAATAAAAGTAGGCTGGATCATCCCGTACGATTGCGAGATTGTCCAGGATGATATGAGCATTTATGACGGCCAGGATGATTGGTCAAAAAGGTGGTCGGATCGTCCAGGACGATTAGACACAGGTGATCGTCCCGAGGAGTCAAGCCGGATGACCGTTGATGAAAAGTATCATTCATGACGATTAGGTGGATCATCCTAGAAGATGTGCAATAAGTGTGTCGGACGGGCCAAAGTCGAATCGTACAGTTACTGACACATGGATCGTCCGGGATGATGTGGTGAATCATCCAGGATGATGACCAATAATTGGCGCATTCTCAGCCGTTCGATCAAATCAGAAAGATATGGATTATATCGTCCAGGATGATGTAAGGATCATCCAGGACGATCACCAATAATTGGTATTTCTCAGCAGTATGATCAAAGTGGGGACGATTTGAATTGATCGTCTAGGATGATTGTTGGATCGTCCAGGACGAAGAAGATCATCCAGGATGATCTGTGGATTGTCCAGGAAGATCGTGGATCATCCAGGACGATGTGAAGAAAACAGGAAAAGGATGGAGGATGGAGATGAACGATCAGGATCCCAAAAACACAACCAGTAAAATAAAAAAACAAAACCAAAGTGAATAAAACACAAAACAAGAATAAAAAATGAATGATTTTTTTTTGAATCAAGCTACTCTAGTAAATCGTAATTTTCCCTTAATTTTAAATCTAAAAACCAATAAGAAGATAATTGACAGCATTGAAATCCAGAAAAATTTGGAAAAATTGACTTTCGTAACTCCCACCTCAGGCACCTTATAGATACAAATCTCTTTCAAAACAAAAATCCAATCCAGAAGAAAAGAAATTAGATTCGAAAAGAGATCCTCTCAAGCCACATTCCAGAAAAATATCTGATATAATAGTGTTATAAAGTAATAAATCAGAAATCAGGATTTTCAAACTCAAGCTTTTGAAAATATAAAGTGGCGCACGGATTTTTCTAAGACATTTAACGATCTAAAAGGGAGGAAAGCTTGGTTTGGGCTCATTTTATGCCTCTTTTTCAATTTGTTTGGCGCTTTGCGCATCTTTTAATTTTTGATACACATTGTGTATCTTTTAGTTTGGTGACATTTCTCATCTTTTCATCTTTGGGCTCATTTTATGCCACTTTTTCAATTTATTTGGTGCACTGCGCATCTTTTGTAAGCTTTCTCCCTCTCAAAATCGTTAAAGCATCTCAGCTGTAAAGTTACCTTCTAGACATAGGAGGCACTCTCCACAATAAGGAAGAGTAATTCACAAAATAAAAAATGTACGTCATATGATAAGTGCAATCACTTGGTTTAAAAAAGCATAATAATGACTCAAGACTTTCAAAATGTTATTCATATGAGGTAGATTACTGTAGGAAGATAAAATAAATCTCTATTTCAAAAACTAATATTTTAATTTTGAAGAAGATTTTTATCCAAAAGAAATAATACACCAGTAAAGGAGTTAGAGGAAGAGAAATAATCATCAATGTTTCTTCCCTTTAACAGATCCAGTGGAATCAATCACGGCTTACCAGCTTCAAAATAAACATAAGGTAAAACTCTCAGTCAGAAATCCAGTTTATCAGAAGAAGTGAGCAGTGATCGGAATTTTAAAAAGCATAAAACAGTAAATAAAGGAGATGAACTAGTAAATAAAAATAGGTAGAAAATCACATCATAATAAATACTCAAATCAAACTAACACCAAGGCTAAAATAGAAATCAGCAAAAAAATAAAAAATAATAAAAAGTAAATAATCAAATCAAACAGCTAACTAACAGAAGCGGAATAAAAATCAGATAAATCAGAAATCAGTAGTCATCAGAATCAAGTATTTATATCAATCACTCCTAATCTGGTCCTCAAAATGCTGAATGAGTCAAAGCCAAGTGGTTTTGTGAATATGTCAGCCAGCTAATTTTCAGTTGTTACATGATGTAGCTTAATGTCCCCTTTTGTAACATGGCCCCTAATGAAGTGATGCCTTATATCAATGTGTTTGGTTCTAAAATATTGGATTGGATTCTTAGAGATGCAGATGGCACTAGTATTATCACACATAACAGAAATTGTGCCCACAGGTAATCCTAAATCCAAGACTTGTTGCTTCAACCAAAGAACTTGGGCCACACAACTCCCTAAGGCAATGTACTCAGCTTCAACAGTGGAAAGTGCAACTGAGTTATGTTTTCTATTGGAACAGGAGACTAACGACTGTCCTATGAATTGACAAGTTATAGAAGTGCTCTTTCTATCCACCCTACACCCTGCAAAGTCAAAATCAAAATATCCAATAATCTCAAAAGAGGTGTTGTGCCTAGGGTACCAGATTCCTAGGTTTGGGGTCCCTAAAAGATATCTAAGAATTCTCTTAACAGTAGTCAGGTGTGACTCTTTAGGATCAGCCTGAAACCTAGCACAAAGACATACACTAAACATGATATCAGGTCGGCTAGCAGTCAGGTAAAGTAGTGATCCAATTATTCCTCTATACTTCTTCTGATCAAAAGATTTTCCACTTGAATCCTTATCTAACTGAACAGAGGAGTTCATGGGAGTGTTGATTGGCTTGGCTTTGTCCATTTCATATTTCTTTAAAATGTCCTTAGTGTATTTAGATTGATTGAGAAAGGTTCCATCATCCATTTGTCTTATGCTAAACCCCAAAAAGTAGGACAATTCTCCCATCATACTCATCTCAAATTCCTTACTCATTATTTTAAAAAACTCATCACATAAATATTTATCAGAAGATCCAAAAATTATATCATCAACATATATCTGGATAATGAGTAAGTCAACCCCTATTCTCCTCAAAAAAAGGGTGGTGCCTACGCTCCCCTTAACAAACTCTCTTTCTAACAGGAATGTGCTAAGCCTCTCATACCAAGCTCTGGGTGCCTATTTCAATCCATATAAGGCCTTTTTTAATTTGTAAAAATGATTTGGATATTGGGAACTCTCAAAACCTGGGGGTTGTTCTACAAAAACATCCTCTTTTATTACCTCATTTAAAAAGGCACTCTTGACATCCATTTGAAATAGCTTAAATCCCTTATAACAGGTAAAGGCTAGTAGCACTCTAATTGCTTCTAATCTTGCTACAGGGGAAAAGGACTCCTTGAAATCAATCCCTTCGATCTTATTATACCCCTTCGCCACCAATCTTGCCTTATTCCTAACCACCACACCAGAATCATTCATATTATTCTTAAAGACCCACTTGGTTCCCACTATACTTTGATTTCTAGGTCTTTCTACTAACTCCCATACATCATTCCTTACAAATTGATTCAATTCTTCTTGCATAGCTAAGATCCAAAACTCATCCGAAAGGGCTTAATTGATGTTGGTGGGTTCTGTCATTGAGATAAAGGCAGAGTGGTTTACTTCCTTCCTAAGTCCATGCCTAGTCCTAACACCTTCAGAAGGGTCTCCTAAGATCAGTTCTTTAGGATGACTCGAAGAATATCTCCAATCTCTAGGCAGTGTGGTTTGAGGTTTAACCCTTTCCTCCATATTTGTATTTTCAACCCCTTGGGTAATATCCTCTACCTCTTCTTCTTCCTCAACTCTAGTCACCTTAGGATCAGATTCATCAAACACCACATGAGTTGTCTCTTCCACCACCAAAGTCCTCTTATTGAACACCCTAAAGGATTTCCCCACACTAGAATAGCCTAAGAACACTCCTTCATCAGATTTGGGGTCAAATTTTCTTAAGGATGATTTCCCGTTGTTCAGAATGAAAACCTTACAGCCAAAGTCATGGAGGTGGGACAATTTTGGAGTTCTACCCTTAATGATCTCATAAGGTGTCTTGTTCAGATTTGATCTCACATTTACCCTATTCAGCACATAACAGGCAATGTTCACCGCTTCAGCCCAAAAGTATTTTGGAAGTGAATACTCAGCAAGCATGGCTCTAGCAGCTTCCACTAAGGTCCTGTTCTTCCTTTCAGCTACCCCGCTCTGCTGAGGGGTCCTAGGAGCTGTAAAATTGTGACTAATCCCTTGCTCCTCACAGAAATTTTCAAACTTCATATTTTCAAACTCTCCACCATGATCACTATGAATTGTTAAGATCTCACAGCCTAACTTTCTCTGAATCCAAGTGGAGAAGGACTTAAACTCATCAAATGACTCAGATTTGTGTGTTAGAAATTTAATCCAAGTGAACCTCGAGTAGTCATCTACAATCACAAACCCTTAGACTTTCCCCTCTAAGCTGGCAGTGCTAATGGGTCCAAAGAGATCCATGTGAAGGACTTCTAAAGGTCTAGATGTGCTAATATCCTTAACAGAGTGAAAAGATGACTGGACTTGCTTCCCTAACTGACAGGCATCACACAGGTGGTCCTTAGTGAACTTAAGCTTGGGCACACCTCTAATTAAGTCTTTTTGGGTGACTCTTCTAAGGGTTTTCATACTGGCATGACAAAATCTCCTATGCCACAACCAAGACTCATCAGCAGTAGTTTTTAAACAAATTGAATTTTCAGCTTTAATGTAACTTACATCCAGCTTATAGACATTATTGATCCTTTGTCCCTGCAAAACAACTTTGTCTTTTAAGCTTAAAATACAGTAAGTGGGCAGGAATTTGATGCTGTATCCTTTGTCATAAAGTTGACGGATGCTCAGCAAGTTATATTTCAGTCCATCTACAAGCAAAACATTATCAATCATAAAACTCTTTGAATCACCAATTATACCTAAATCTACCACCCTCCTGGTGGTGTTATCTCCAAGTGTAAACTTGCCTCCAGCCCTGGCCTCCAACGAAATGAATTGATTTGTATCTCCAGTCATGTGTCTAGAACATCCACTGTCCAGGTACCACATTCTCTTATGAGGTCTTGTGTGAAAGCACACCTACAAAATCATCAAAGGTCAGTTTTAGGAACCCAAACAGGTTTTGGTTCCTTCTTATGAAAAGAAGAATGCAATGCATGTGTGCTGTGCTGTGAAACAGGCAATTTGGGCCTCCTCACCCAATGTGTAGTATGGTGAACAGTGCAGGTGTGGGAAATGTGTCCTAACATGCCACAGGAAAAACATCTAACACCAAGAAAAGGGTTAACTAATCTACGTGGGTGATAGTGCCTCTTTCTAGGTTTGTATGAAACATGCTTTTGAACCAGATTCTACAAAAGGTGGAGGTGCATAAAACTGTGCAAATGTAGGAGGTGTTTCATGTTTCTCAAAAGCATTGATCTTAACTTTCAAAAATTCATTTTCTTTCTTTAAACTTGCAATTTCAAATTTCTAAGAACCATTACTACTCTCCACTTCACATGACAGATTGTCTAATTCATTGAAAGCTTTCTCTAAATCAACATGCTTAGTTTTCAGTAAATCATGCTCATTAGTCAGATCAGAATATTTTTTGTTCAATTCATCAAACTCATCAAGTAAAGACATGTGATTGCAATCAACAGTAGAATGATCTTTAATCAAAACTTCATGCTCTTTTTGTAAGTTCAGAAATTCTAGTTTCAGGCTAGTATGAGAGTTTTCTTAAGCTTCCTATACGATGCATGAATTCTTTCAGATATTTCAAATAACTGATCGTAAGTAAGCTCACATACCTCTTCCTGGTCAGACTGACCAGGATGATCATCATCCATCAGACACAAATTTGTCTCCTCCTCTTCAGCTTCAGTCTCAGAGGAGTCGGATGCAGAGTCTACCCAGAATCCCTTCTGAATCTGCTTCTTGTTATTCCTAAACTTGTGTTTCTCCTCACCCTTCTCCTTGCTTGGCTGAGCTTTAAGTGTAAGACAATCAGCCTTAATGTGTCCAGGCTTCCTGCATTCAAAACAGGCAGTATCAGATGAACCCTTAAAATTTATGTTGGACTTACCCTTGTTCCACTTCTGAAAGTTCTTGTGTTTCTTCCTTAGAAAGCTTTTAAATTGCCTAGTGATCAAGGCAACGTCATCGCTATCAGACCTGGAAGAACTAGTATCACTCTCGTTTGCCTTTAGTGCCACTGTTTTCTCCTTCTTCTTCTCACCTGTATCAAGCTGTCTTTGGTTCACCCCTTGCTCGTAAGCAATGAGTGATCCAAGTAAGCTATCAATAGAGTAAGTATTCAAATCTTTAGATTCAGTGATTGCAGTTATCTTAGCATCATACGAAGAAGGAAAAAATCTAAGGATTTTTTTCACTCTTTCATAATTTGTATGTTCTCTACCTAAGGCATGCAAAGAGGTGACAATTTGAGTAAACCTTGTATACATTTCAGAAATAAATTCAGTAGGTTTCATGCAAAAAAGTTCGTAGTCATGAAGTAAAATGTTTAACCTGGACTATTTGACTTCAGTTGTACCTTCATAAGTGATACACAGTCTATCCCAAATCTCTTTTCCAATTATACAAGTTGAAACACGCATGTAATCCTTAGATTTTAAAGCACAAAAAAAATAGTTCAAGCATTTGGCATTCAATTATGCTAAATCACGATCATCAAAAGTCCAGTCAGTAAAGGGTAGTTCAGTTTTCACATTGTTAATCATTCTAAAAGGTGGTTCGTATCCATCCTTAACAAGCATCAACATATGATAATCAATTGATTGAAGAAAACTGGACATGCAAGTTTTCCAAAAATCAAAAGGTATGTTATCAAACAATGGCGGTCGTGTAATTGAATAACGTTCAGCAGTATTACGATTACCAAAGTTAGCCATGGATCAAATTCAAAAGTTTTTAAACTTAAATTTTGAATCCCGCTCTGATACCACTTGAAAGTTTGATAGGGATGTTAAGCCCTAATGAACTAGTCCCAAGGCTAACCAAAAGGGGGGGTGAATTGGTTATTTAAAAATTCGAAAGCAACAGCAAAAATCTTTTCTTTGATATGCAGCAAAAATAAGTAAATACTCAAACGAAAAGATTAAACACAAATTTCACCCATGCAAATAATCATAGAAAACTAAAGTGCTGAAAGTAATCAGAAAGAACACACCAGATTTTTATAGTGGTTCAGTCAACTTGACCTACGTCCACTCCCCAGAGCCTCCCCTACGGGTATTGCACTAACTAAAAGTGTCTCTCCTTTTGCTCCCACAGCAAGGCGGAGAAGCCTGTACAAAAACCCCCTTTCCACCGATACAGTAAGGTAGAGAACCCAACCTCCTTTTGCTTCCTCCTGAAGCAGGCAGTCAACCTCGGACCCCTTTCGCTTCCTCCTGAAACGGGCAGAGAACCCCGGATCTTCTTGCAAACGATCCTATCCCAAAGAACACCAACACGACGAAAGATGATGAGCGGAGAAGATGACTCTGATCCTTGCTTGGAGCAACGTTCGTCACCCCTCACGAACTCCCCCTCACAAGATCCTCTCTCTCTCTCCCAAACTCTCTCTCTCTCTCTAGGGTTTCTCTGGAAAGAAAAGTGGCAAAAGATTTTTCTTGTTGAAAGAAAAAGATCTTTTGTAGGAGGGCTCAAAATTTGCCCTAAATCTCAACTGGTCGGCCTAGATCCTCCATGACGATCGATATATCATCCTGTACGATCAGTTCAAAATTAGTTGTTTCAGCCTAGACGATCTGGCTCTTCTGGACGATCAGTGGAAAAAGTTATTCATATCATCCCGTATGATTTTTCGATCGTCCGGGACGATTAGTGTAAATTGAGGAAATTCATCCAGAAGACCGCTCTGGTCGTCCAGAGAAACTTGTGCTGGACGACCCAAAAATGACTTGATCATCTAGGACGATAAGGGTATCGTCCTGCACGATTAGTTCAAAAAGTGCCAAAATCATCTTGAGCACCGCTTTGGACGTACAACTGAAACATACTAGATGATTATGATCGTCCAGGATGATCTTGCGATCGTCCAGGATGATATAATCATATCAATCAAATGTTAATTGCTTTCCTTAATCACCAGACTAATTTAGGCATGATTATACTAGATCGTCCCGTACGATACACGTATCGTCCGGGACGATCAGACCAAATATCTTAAAATAAAAACTTGCCTAACTTGATCTGGCAGCTGAGAATTTTTGATTTGAGCATATCATCCCATACGATGTAGGAATCATCCAGGATGATCTGCTTAATTAGATAGACTTAACTTGGTCGCCCTAATTAGGGTTTCTATTTTTGCTTGATTGTCCTGGACGATGTCAATATTCTCCAGGACAATCTGAACAAAAAATTTAACAGAAACTCTAATTCACTCAAGCTCTCCCCCTGAGTGTGTGTGTGTAAGGTTACTTAGCTAGGGGATCAGTTACATTGCAATTGACTCAAGAAAAAGAAAACAGTACATTTGGACACACTTGGACCCGATCTTGAGTTGGCTTGAGTTGCTCTTGATCTTTTGTACCTGAAAAGGTTTAGCCAAGAAAAACACAATAGAAACATGTTTTTCATCATCAAAACTAGATTTGCAACAATCTCCCCCTTTTTGATGATGGAAAACATATGTGATGTAGTTTAAAAAATAAAAGAACTAGGAGATCAAAAAATAATTTTTTTCAAATTTCATTGAACAACCATAGCAGTACAAAGAAACAACTACAAATGACATAAACACTACCAGATAAGATAAAAAAATACTACAAATGACTCCCCCTTTTGACATCACAAAAAGGAGGAGGGAAAACATAAAAACAGAAACAACAGTACAAATAGAAAAAATAGCATAAAACAGAACACTAAAACTTAGGCGGATCCTGATCAGAAGGAGGAGGTGGCTGTGGTGGTGTAAAGTAACTGTGGATGGCGGCGAAGTGTGCTCCAATCCAGGAAATATCCTGGTCGTGCTGCTGTTGCTGCTGAGCAGCATAGTCAGTAAAGCGCTGCAGGTCCTCAGCGTGCCGCTGCTCCTGGGCAGCAACATAGGAATCGAATCTGTCCTCCCACTGATCGAAGCGCTACACCAGATGGTCAAAAGGAGAAGCGATGCAAAGGGGAGCAGGTGTATCTTGTGCAGCAGGCACGGCAATAGCTTCTTCCTCTTCCTCCTCAACATTAGGGCGGGCTTTGGATGTAGTCGGGTGCTGTGGAGTACATGGAAAGAATTGTTGGTTAAGAAGGAAGGAGGGATATCGGGAGGGACTGGATACTACAGGTCTTATTTGGTTTCCAAGGCATATGCAATGAAATGTCCAAAAGCTAGATTGGGATGATGTCTATGACCCGGATCACTAATAGTGTTGAGGTGCTCGATGTATCGGATAAGAAGGTTAGTGGCATTAAAGTCCTTTACGATGGGTGTATCGTCCAGGAAAGATGAAAACTTGTCTAACTTAGTCAAGTGGTTGGGAATTTTTGATTTGAGCATATTATCTTGTACGATGGGTGTATCATCCAGGATGATTTTCTTAATTCGACCAGCTTAACATGGTCGCCCTAATTAGGGTTTATTTTTTAATGGATCGTCCATGACAACATGAATATCATCCAGGATGATTTGAACAAAATTTGAATAGAAACTCTAACTCACTAAAACTCTCCCCTTGAGTGTGTGTGTGCAAGGTTACTTAGCTTGGGGATCCGTTACATTACACTTGACTCAAAAAAGATGAAAAAAATATGTGAACCTAAAAACTCAAACAGACTGACTCGATCTTGAGCTGGCTTGAATTGCAATTGATCTTGTGAACCTAAAATATTAGGCACTTAAATGGAAACTGAAATGTTTGCTATCATCAAAATCATAATCCTTAAATCCAGATTCACAACAAAAACTAAGAGATCATATGATGGGTTAGGAATATGCCTATGATAGAGGAGCAAAACTAGGAGATCATATGATCGGGTAGGAATATGCCCATGATAGAGGATCAAAACTTGGAAATCGTATAATGGGCTATGAATATACTCATCATAGAGGATCAAAACTAGAAGATTGTATGTTGGTATAGGAATATGCCCATCACCGAGGATTGAAACTGGTAGATCATCTGATGGGGTAGAAATATGCCCAACACAGAGGATCAAGGCTGGAAGATTATATAATGGGATAGGAATATGCCCATCACAGAGGATTGAAACCTGGAGATCATACGATGGGGTAGGAATATACCCATCATAGAGGATCAAAATTGGGAGATCATATGATGGGGTAGGAATATGCCCATTACAGAGGATTGAAACTTAGAGATCATTTGATGGGGTAGGAATATGCCCATTATAGGGGATCAAAGCTGGGAGATCGTATGATGGGGTAGGAATATGCCCATCATAAAGGATCAAAATTAGGAGATTGTATAATGGGGTAGGAATATAAACATCATATAATGGGGTAGGAATATACCCATTATAGAGGATAAAAATTGGGAGATCGTATGATGGGATAGGAATATTCCCATCACAGAGGAACAAAAAAGGGAGTTTGTATAATGGGGTATGAATATGCCCATCATAGAGGATCAAAAATAGGATAATATATGATGGAGTAGGAATATGCCCATCACAAAGGATCAAAAATAGGAGATCGTATGATGGGGTAGGAATATGTCCATCACAGAGTGTCGAAACTAGGAGATCAAATGATGGGGTAGGAATATGCCCACCACAGAGGATCGAGACACGGAGATCATATGATGGGGTAGGAATATTCCCTTCACAGAGGATCAAAACTGGGAGATCGTGTGCTGCGGTAGAAATATGCCCATTATAGAGGATCAAGACTAGAAGATCATGTGATGGTGTAGGAATATGCCCATTATAGAGGATCAAAACTAGGAGATTATTTGATGGGGTAGGAATATACCCCTCACAGAGGATTAAAACTGGGAGATCGCATGATGGGGTAGGAATATGCCTATCACAGAGGAGTAAAACTGGGAGATTTTATGATGGGGTAGGAATATGCCCATCAAAGAGGATCCCAATTAGGAGATCATTTGATGGTGTAGGAATATGCCCATCCTAGAGGATCAATACTAGGCGATCATATGATGCAGTAGGAATATGACCTTCATAGAAGATTAAAATGGGGAGATTGTATGATAGGGTAGGAATATGCCCATCAAAGAGGATCAAAATTAGGAGATCGTATAATGGGGTAAGAATATACCCATCACAAAGGATTCAAACTAGCATATCATATGATGTGGTAGAAATATACCCATCATAAAGGATTAAAATTGGGTGATCATATTATGTGGTAAGAATATGCCAACCATAGAGGATCAAAATTAGGACATAGTATGATGGGGTAGGAATATTCCCATCACAAAGGATAAAAATTGGGAGATCATATGATGGGGTGGGAATGTGCCCATCATGAGGATCAAAACTGGGAGACCTTATGATGGGGTAGGAATATGCCCATCACAGAGGATCAAAACTAGGAGATCGTATGATGGGGTAGGAATACGCCCATCATAGAGGATTAAAATTGGAAGATCTTATGAAGGGGTAGGAATATCCCCATCAGCGAGGATTGAAACTAAGAGATCATATAATGGGGTAGGAATTTACCCATCATAGAGGATCAAAACTAGGAGATCAAATGATGGGGTTGGAATATGCCCAACATAGAGTATCAAAAATGGGAGATCATATGATGGGGTAGGAATATGCTCATCATAGAGCATCAAGACTAGGAGATTGTATTATGGGTTTGAATATGCCAATCACAAAGGATCAAAATTGGAGATCATGTAATGAGGTAGAAATATGCCCATCATAGTGGATCAAGATAGGAAGATCATATGATGGGGTAGGAATATGCCCATCATAGAGGATCAAAACTAGGAGATCATTTGATGGGGTAGGAATATACCCATGATAGAGGATTAAAACTAGGAGATTATATGATGGGTTAGAAATATACCCATCATAAAGGATCGAAACTGGGAGATCGTGTGATGGGGTGGGAATATACCCATCATAGAGGATCAAAATTGGGAGTTCTAATGAAGGGGTAAGACTATGCCCATTATAGAGGATTAAAATTAAGAGATCGTATGATGGGGTAGGAATATGCCCATAACAGAGGATCAAAACTGGAAGATCGTATGATGGGGTAGGAATATACCCATCAAATATGATCGATATTGTGAGTACATATGATGGGGTAGGAATATACCCATCAAAGAGGATCAAAATTATTAGCTCGTATGATAGGGTAGGAATATGCCGATCATAGAAGATCAAAACTGCAAGTTCGTATGATGGGGTAGGAATATGCCCATCAAAGAGGATCAAAACTGGAAGATCATATGGGGTAGGAATATGCCCATCACAAAACATCCAAGCTGGTAGATTATATGATGGGGGAGGAATATGCCCATCATAGAGGATCAAAACAAGGAGATTATATGATGGGGGAGGAATATGCCCCTTTTTTAACTAATTGGCTTGGACTAATTAAATTCTCGTGGGATCTACACTTTCATATCACTATTATTACTAGATCAATATGTGCACTTGCATTATTTTATGGTCATTTATATTAAAAAGACCTAAACATATTCCATGTACATCTGACTATTCTATGCACCATTGACCATGTCTGAATCAAGTTTTTGGCATCTTTATCAGGGAGGTAACATGCTATCATGTATTTTTTTTTTATTTTATAGAAAGAGTTGTATATCTAATCCTACTTGTATCCTATAGATTGTATCTTGTGTGTATTTTGTGTTTAAATTTTGAAAAAAAAGGTAAAATTTTTATTATTTTTGCAAGTTTACTTAAATGTTTTTTCTTTTCATTCTTATGTGAATGGTGTATGCATAGATGATATAGTAAGGAGCATTATTATTTGATTTAGATATTGAGAGGAACATTACAAAAATTAAAATGTTTAAAATGATTATATCATTAGGAATGGCAGAACCTAATTAGATTAAGACCATCCTAAACCTTTTAGGGAGTATGTCGATCCTATAATAGATAGAACTCGTCATAGTAATAATCGAAGCCAAAAACATTGAGCTGAAACCTACCATTTTTCAGATGGTTCAAATTCGCCATTTAAGAGAACTCTTACTAAGGATTACAACCTATACTTAGCTACCTTTGTAGAAATATGTACAATATTCAAGTATAAAGGGGTCAGTAATGATGCTAAAAACTTGTTTTACTTTAATTTTTGCTAAGGGACAAAGCTAATACGTGGTTGAATTCCTTGCCCTCAAGCTCCATATTTTACTGGAATGAGTTGGTGCATAAATTTCTAGCTAAGTATTTCCCACCATCTAAACATAATTCACACAAATAATATAGCCCATGCCCCATCAGTTAATTTAAGTTTGGCATTTAAGGAATAAAAGTAAATTTGTATTACTAATAAATCATATTGTATAATCATGTATCATACTATACGAACCACCCAAGAACACTCTAGAAGAACTTTGGTTCATCCTTTATGATCTGATTTTTTGGTTTGAACTAATCATACTGGATGATTTATAATCGTATAGGATGATCTATAATGGTAATAAACTAATAATATTGTATGATCAAAAGTGATAGAATTAAAAATTAGTATTTTTAAGCCTTATATAAACTTTTGCTTTTCTATTTCTTTTATGAGAGAGCTTAGAGAGAGAGAGAGAGAGCATTGAGTAAGAGAGAGAGAGAGGGTGAGTTTGTGTGAAAGGGAAAAGATCCTTGATGGATTCAAGGGAGTTTGAGTGAGGTTTTCACATGGTTGCTCCATTTGACCTAAACTTGAGGTCCTCCACTTATGTTGGTGTGCCTCTTGAGAGACATTCTATGAAGGAAAGATGTTGGGGCCTAAGATTATTAATGACTCCATTGGACATAGGAGGTAAAAGCAGGACTCAAGAATTTTTTCAAAATAAGGATGGAATGGAGGACATGGCGGCTCAGCCTAACCAAGGAGGTCAAATCAGGACATGAAGACTCTGTCGGACTAAGGAGGTTTATGGAGGACATGGTGGCTCCACCAAATTAAAAAGGTGAAAGGAGGGATTCTTCAGGTGTGAAGAGTTTGTAAAGGCATATTCTCCACTTATAGAAAGGGAGAAGGGGTTCTCCACCTAGCTATGGGATGAAGAAGAGTCACTTTAATAGTGTAATTCTCAAAGAGATGACCTTCAAGGAGTGGTTGTTGGTTAAGTTGACCAAACCACTATAAAAATTGGTTTGCATTTTTTTACTTTTTGAATTTACTTTATAATTTTTACTTCATTATAATTTTTCTTTTTAGTGCTCTGGTTTGATTATGATTATATCTTTGAAATAAGTTTGTTGTGATTGATTGGTACTCATATTTGAGTGAAAAAGTTAAAAAAGTAGAAAATGAAAAACTAAATTTTTTTTTACAAAATTCAAAAACAAAAAAAATATAATTATTTTGAGTTGTGTGATGAGTTGATCTATTTTTTTTAATAAAAATGATTTTGCATAAAATCTGAATTTGGTTTATTATTTAAAAGGATTTTTGAAGAAAATTTTAAATCACCAACTCATCCCCCCCCCCCCCCCCCCACCCCCTTCTATGTGTGCCATTTTTAAGTTCAATTTGTTTTATAGCCAATTATTGAACATTCGGTTGGTATCAGAGCACTTTGAATTGGAATCAAAGCACAACTGTGCACTTTCAATTGGTATCAGAGTGGGCTCTCTTGTATTGTGGTTTTAACTCCTAAAGTTTGATACAAAGGAACATTTTAGAAATTATAATACTATTGGAGGGTATTCTTTTAACTATCCATGTTTGTTTGAAAATATCTATTCTCTTTCTAGAAAATATGCATGACTACATTTTTGTAATCTATTAATTTTTGCATGCTGCACATGATTAAAGTTGGATATACATTGACTTCTCATATTATTAATGATATAAAATCAGAAATTCTCTTTACTGAATGGTCTATAGAAGATAGGGATTTAACCCAATTGAATACAAAGTGCTTAAACTTTTTTTTTTGCACGATGAAATCTGAAGACTATAAGTGTGTATCTACCTATATTAATGAAAAAGAGATATGGGATAGATTACACATCACCTATCATTAAATTTATTGTTAATGTGTATAAACTCTTTAGCTTGAAACCAAGTGAATCAATATCTGATATGTATACTAAGTTCACCAAGATAATCACTTCCTTGCGTACCTTAGGTAAGGAGATTTCTAATTATGAAAAAGTTAACAAAATATTATGTTATCTAGCTAATTCTTATGATGCTAAGGTCACTATTATATCTGAAAAAAAAAAAAAGATTTCAATGTGTACTCTATTGATAATCTTTTGGGCTCTCTTATTTCTTACAAGCAAAATATGAGCCAATGGCTTCAAATGCAGGCTACCGAAAGAAAGAAAAGATAGTGGCATTGAAGGTTAATGACACCAATAATAGAAATTCATGAGTTGATGAGAGTGAGAATTTTTCATTGATGACATAACAATTTATAAGCTTCGTAAAATGCAAACATAAGTGCCACTCCGATAAGAGAAAAGGTAAAACTTGTAAGTTAAATAAGTTTTCTTCTGGCATGTTTTTCTTCGAGTGCAGGAAGCCTAGACAAGTGAGATCAGATTGCCCAACATAAAAAGCTACCATACTAAGAAAAAGGATGAGGATCATTCTAATTCAAAGAAGGCTAAGAAGAAGCTACAAAAGACATTCTAGGTGATCTCGGAGTTACATTCCTCAAAAATGGAACCAGAAGAAAAGGTAACCAACCTTTGTTTAATGGAAAAAGATAATGTTGGGAACTCTAACCTGGATGAGGTATGCAAGCTTTGTATGATGGTTTATTTTCTATATATGAACAAATGCATAACTCCTATAAAAAGTTTAAGAAGTAGCACTCGCACTTGAAGAAAGAACTTTGAAATTTAAAGGAGAAACATGAAAATTTAACTAATAATCATTCAAGATTTAAAATTGAGCACACTGGATTAGTTAAAGATCATGAATCATTAATAGAAGAGGTTAACTCATTAAATAAATAGTAGGTTGAACTACTAAAGTCACATGTGTTGCAAATCTGGTTTTGATGATGATAAATATGTTTCCAGTGTGTTTTGCTTGGCTAATCTGTTTCAGGCACAAAAGACCACGAGCCACTCAAGCCAAGTCAAGATCGGGTCCAAGTGTGTCCAATGTACTGGTTTTTTATTTTATTGAGTCAATTGTAATGTAACTGATCCCCTAGCTAAGTAACCTTGCACACACACACTCAGGGGGAGAGCATGAGTGAATTAGAGTTTCTGTTCAGTTTTTTGTTCAGATCGTCCTGGACGATATTGACATCGTCCTGGACGATCTGGTAAAAATAGAAACCCTAATTAGGGCGACTAAGTTAAGAGGGTCTGATTAAGCAGATCGTCCTGGACGATCTACGGATCGTACGAGACGATATGCCCAAATTAGAAATTCTCAGCCGCCAGATCAAGTTAGGCAAGTTCTTATTTTTAGATACTTGGTCTGATCGTCCCGGACGATACGTGTATCATCCTGGACGATTCA
Organism: Dendrobium chrysotoxum; assembly: GCA_019925795.1. Classification (NCBI taxonomy): domain Eukaryota; kingdom Viridiplantae; phylum Streptophyta; class Magnoliopsida; order Asparagales; family Orchidaceae; genus Dendrobium; species Dendrobium chrysotoxum. The sequence goes on along the minus strand of CM034308.1, from coordinate 56,627,641 downwards.
GTACAATCATGCCTAATTTAATCTGGTAATTAAGGAAAGCAATTTATTTTTGGTTGATACGATCATATCGTCCTGGACGATCGCAGGATCGTCCCAAACGATCATGATCGTCTAGTGCATTTCAGCTGTACGTCCTGAACTGTGTTCAGGACGATTTGGGCACTTTTTGAACTAATCGTACAGGACGATGTCCCTATCGTCCTGGACAATCAAGTCATTTTTTGGTCCTCCAGCACAGATTTCTCTAGACGACCCGAACTATCTTCTGGACGATTTTCGTCGATTTGTACTAATCATCCCGGACGATCGCTGGATCGTACGGGACGATATGAACAATTTTTTCTACTGATCGTCCAGAAGAGCCAGATCGTCCAAGCTGAAACAGCTGAATTTGAACTGATCGTACAGGACGATCTACCGATCATCCTATACGATCTTGGCCGACCAGTTGAGATTTAGGGAAAATTTTAAGCCCTCCTATAAAAGAACTTTTTCTAAAAACAAGAAAAATCTTTTGCTACCTTGCTTCCCTGAGAAACCCTAGAGAGAGAGAGAGAAGATCTTGTGAGGGGGAGTTAGTGAGGGATTCACCAAGGTTGCTCCAAGCATAGATCAGAGTCGTCTTCTCCGCTCGTCGTCTTTCGTCTAGTCGGTGTTGGTCGTGGGAGGATCGTTCATAAGAAGATCCGGGGTTCTCTGCCCGCTTCAGGTGGAAGCAAAAGGAGTTCGAAGGTTCTCTGCCTGCTTCAGGAGGAAGCGAAAGGAGGTCGGGTTCTCTGCCTCACCGTGTGGTGAAAAGGAGGTGTTTGTACAGGCTTCTCCGCCTTGCTGTGGGAGCAAAAGGAGTGACACTTTTTGTTTAGTGCAATACCTGGAGGGGAGGCTCCGGGGAGTGGACGTAGGTCAAGTTGACCGAACCACTATAAAATCTGGTTTGCTTTTCTGATTCAGTTTTGCACTTTACTTTTCTGATATTAACTGCTTGGGTGAATATATGTGGTTGATATTTTCATTCTTGTTTATGTGTTTCCACTGCTACGTATCGAAAAGATTTTCATTATTATCATGAAATTTTTAATTAACCAATTCACCCCCCTCTTGGTTAGCCTCGGGACTAGTTCACTAGGGCTTAACATCCCTATCGAACTTTCAAGTGGTATCAGAGAGGAATTCAAAATTTAGGTTTAAAAACTTTTGAATTTGATCCATGGCTAACTGTAACAATCGTAATACTGTTGAAGGCTATTCCATTACAAAACCACCGTTGTTTTACAATATTCCTTTTGATTTTTGGAAAACACGCATGTCTACTTTTCTGCAATCTATTAATTATCGCATGTGGATGTTAGTTAAGGATGGATACGAACCACCTTTTAGATTGATTAACAATGTGAAAACTGAACTGCCTTTTGCTGATTGGATGTTTGATGATCGTGATTTAGCACAGTTAAATGCAAAATGCTTGAACTGTTTCTTTTGTGCTTTAAAATCTGAAGACTATATGCGTGTTTCTACTTGTACAACGGGAAAGGAAATCTGGGATAGATTATGCATAACATACGAAGGTACAACTGAAGTCAAACAGTCTAGGTTAAACATCTTGTTACATGATTATAAACTTTTTCGCATGAAACCTAGTGAGACTATTTCAGAAATGTACACAAGGTTCACTCAGATTGTTACCTCTTTGCATTCTCTAGGTAGAGAACTTACTAACTACGAAAGAGTGAACAAAATTCTTAGATGTTTGCCTGCTTCTTATGATGATAAGATTACTGCTATTACTGAATCTAAAGATTTAAATACTTACTCTATTGACAGCTTACTTGGATCACTCATTGCTTACGAGCAAGGGGTGAACCAAAGGCAACTTGATGCAGGTGAACGCAAGAAAGAGAAGACAGTGGCACTAAAGGCCAAAGATTCAGATGCTAGCACTTTCGGGTCTAATAGCGATGATGTTGACTTAATCACAAGGCAATTCAAAAGCTTTCTAAGGAAGAAACATAAGAACTATCAGAAGTGGAACAAGGGTAAGTCCAATAAAAATTTTAAGGGTTCATCTGAATCTGTTTGTTTTGAATGCAGGAAGCCTGGACACATTAAGGCTGATTGTCCAACACTTAGTGCTCACCCAAGCAAGGAGAATAGTGAGGAGAAACCAAAGTTCAGAAAGGACAAGAAGAGGATTCAGAAGGCGTTCTGGGCAGACTCTGCATCCGACTCTTCTGAGACTGAAGCTGAAGAGGAGGAAACAAACTTATGTCTGATGGCTGATGATCACCCTGGTCAGTCGGACCAGGAAGAGGTATGTGAGCTGACTTACGATCAATTATTTGAAGTTTCTGAAAGAATTCATACATCCTATAAGAAACTTAAGAAAACTCATGCTAGTTTGAAATTAGATTACTTGACTTTGCAAAAAAAGCATGATTCTGTAGTTAAAGATCATTCCACACTTGATTCCAATCACATGTCCTTGCTTGATGAATTCGATGAGTTGAATAAAAAATATTCTGATTTAGTTTCTGAGCATGATCCATTGAAAACCACGCATGTGGACTTAGAAAGAGCTTTTAAAGAGTTAGATACAATGGCATGTGAAGTAGAAAGTAGCAATGGAACCTTAAAATTTGAAATTGCAAGTTTAAAGAAAGAAAATGAGTTTTTGAAAGTGAAAATCAGTGCTTTTGAAAAGAACAAAACACCGCCTACTTTTGAACAGTTTTATGCACCGCCACCGTTTGAAAAATATGTTGCAAGTTCATCAAAGCATGTTTCATATACATCTAGGAAGAGGCACTATCACCCACGTAGATTAGTTAACCCTTTTCCTGGTGTTAGATGCTTTTCATGTGGCATGTTAGGACACATTTCCCATACCTGCACTGTTCACCGTAGTACACATTGGGTGTGGAAACCCAAACTGCCTGTTTCACAGCATAGCACGCATGCATTGCATTCTTCTTTTCATAAGAAGGAACCCAAACCTGTTTGGCTTCCTAAGACTGACGTTTGATACTTTTGTAGGTGTGCTCTCACACAAGACCTCATGAGAGCATGTGGTACCTGGACAGCGGATGTTCTAGATATATGACTGGAGATGCAAATCAGTTCATTTCACTGGAGGCCAGAGCTGGAGGCAAGGTTACACTTGGAGATAACACCACCAGGAAGGTGGTAGGCTCAGGTATAGTTGGTGATTCAAAGAATTTTATGATTGATAATGTATTGCTTGTAGATGGACTGAAACACAACTTGCTGAGCATCAGTCAACTATGTGACAAGGGATACAGCATCAAATTCCTGCACACTGGCTACATTTTAAGCTTAAATGATGAAGTTGTTTTGTAGGGGAAAAGGATCAACAATGTCTACAAGCTGGATGTAAGTTGCATTAAATCTGATAATTCAATTTGCTTAAAAACTGTTGCTGATGAGTCTTGGTTATGGCATAAGAGATTGTGTCATGCCAGTATGAAAACCCTTAGGAGAGTCACCCAAAAGGACTTAGTTAGAGGTGTGCCCAAGCTTAAGTTCACTAAGGATCACCTGTGTGATACCTGTCTGTTGGGGAAGCAAGTCCAGTCCTCTTTTCACTCTGTTAAGGACATTAGCACCTCTAGACCTTTAGAAGTTCTTCACATGGACCTCTTTGGACCCATTAGCACTGCTAGCTTAGAGGGGAGAGTCTATGGTTTTGTGATTGTAGATGATTATTTGAGGATCACTTGGGTTAAGTTTTTGTCACATAAATCTGAGTCATTTAATGAGTTTAGATCCTTCTCTACTTAGATTCAGAAGAAGTTAGGATGTGAGATTATTACCATCCAAAGTGATCACGGAGGAGAGTTTGAAAATGAAAGATTTGGAAGTTTTTGTGAGAATCATGGGATTAGTCACAATTTTTTAGCTCCTAGGACCCCTCAGTAGAACGGGGTAGCTGAAACGAAGAACAGGACCTTAGTGGAAGCCGCTAGAGCCATGCTTGTCGAGTATTCACTTCCAAAATACTTTTGGGCTGAAGTAGTGAACACTGCCTGTTATGTGCTGAATAGGGTGAATGTGAGGGTCAAACTGAACAAGACACCTTATGAGATCATTAAGGATAGAACTCCAAATCTATCCCACCTCCATGTCTTTGGCTGTAAGGTTTTCATTCTGAACAACGAGAAGTCACCCTTAGGAAAATTTGACCCCAAATCTGATGAAGGAGTGTTCTTAGGATATTCAAGTGTGGGGAAATCCTTTAGGGTGTTCAATAGGAGGACTTTGGTGGTGGAAGAAACAACCCATGTAGTGTTTGATAAATCTGATCCTAAGGAGTCTAGATCTGAAATAGAAGATGAAGAGATTGTTGAGGTTACCCAAGGAGTTGGAAATACAAATTTGGAGGAAATGGTAGAACCTCAAACCGAGTTGCCTAGAGATTGGAGATATTCTTCGAGTCATCCTAAAGAACTGATCTTAGGAGACCCTTCTGAAGGTGTTAGGACTAGGCATGGACTTAGGAAGGAAGTAAACCATTCTGCCTTTATCTCAATGACTGAACCCACCAACATCAATCAAGCCTTGTCGGATGAATTTTGGATTTTAGCTATGCAGGAAGAATTGAATCAATTTATAAGGAATGATGTTTGGGAGTTAGTAGAAAGACCTAAAAATCAAAGTATTGTGGGAACCAAGTGGGTCTTTAAGAATAAGATGAATGATTCTGGTGTGGTGGTGAGAAATAAGGCAAGATTGGTGGCTAAAGGGTATAATCAGATAGAAGGGATTGATTTTGAGGAGACTTTTGCCCCTGTAGCTAGATTGGAAGCCATTAGAGTGCTACTAGCCTTTGCCTGTTATAAGGGATTTAAGCTGTTTCAAATGGATGTTAAGAGTGCCTTTTTAAAGGGGTAATTAAAGAAGATATTTTTGTAGAAAAACCCCCAGGTTTTGAGAGTTCCCAATATCCAAGTCATGTCTATAAATTAAAAAAGGCCTTATATGGATTGAAATAGGCACCCAGAGCTTGGTATGAGAGGCTTAGCACATTCCTGTTAGAAAGAGAGTTTGTTAAGGGGAGCGTAGACACCACCCTTTTTCTGAGGAGATTAGGGGTTGACTTACTCATTGTCCAGATCTATGTTGATGATATAATTTTTGGATCTTCTGATAAATATTTATATGAAGAGTTTTCTAAAACAATGAGTAAGGAGTTTGAGATGAGTATGATGGGAGAATTGTCCTACTTTTTGGGGTTTAGCATAAGGCAAACGGATGATGAAACCTTTCTCAATCAATCAAAATACACTAAGGACATTTTGAAGAAATATGAAATGGACAAAGCCAAGCTAATCAATACTCCCATGCCCTCCTCAATTCAGTTAAATAAGGATTCAAATGGAAAATCTATTGATCAGAAGAAGTATAGAGGGATAATAGGTTCACTGCTTTACCTGACTGCTAGCCGACCTGATATCATGTTTAGTGTCTGTCTTTGTGCTAGGCTTCAGGCTGATCCTAAAGAGTCCCACCTGACTGCTGTTAAGAGAATTCTTAGATATCTTTTTGGGACCTCAAACTTAAGAATTTGGTACCCTAGGCACAGCACCTCTTTTGAGATCGTTGGATATTCTGATTCTGACTTTGCGGGGTGTAGGGTGGATAGGAAGAGTACTTCTGGGACTTGTCAATTCATAGGACAGTCATTAGTCTCCTGGTCCAGTAGAAAATAGAACTCAGTTGCACTTTCCACTGCTGAAGCTGAGTACATTGCCTTAGGAAGTTGTGTGGCCCAAGTTCTTTGGTTGAAGCAACAAGTCTTGGATTTAGGAGTACCTGTTGGCACAATTTTTGTTCTGTGTGATAATACTAGTGCCATCTGTATCTCTAAGAATCCAATCCAATATTCTAGGACCAAACACATTGATATTAGGCATCACTTCATTTAGGACCATGTTACAAAAGGGGACATTGAGCTACATCACGTAGCAACTGAAATTCAGCTGGCTGACATATTCACTAAACCACTGGCCTTTGACTCATTCAGCATTTTGAGAACCAGATTAGGAGTGATTGATATAAATGCTTGATTCTGATGACTGCTGATTTATAATTGTTCTGAATTGGTATTCTGATTTCTGTTAGTTAGTTTTGGTACTCTGATTTCTGTTAGTTAGTTTTGGTATTCTGATTTCTGATTTCTGTTAGTTAGTTTTGGTTTGATTATTTGCTTTCAGTTGATTTTATTTCTTCTACTGATTTTTGTGTTAGCCTTACTGTTAGTTTGATTTGAGTATTTACTTTGCTGTAATTTTCTACCTATTTTTACTTACTGGTTCATATCTTGCACTTACTATTTTATACTTTTCAAGATCTGATCACCACTTACTACTTCTGATGATCTGAATTTTTGACTGGGAGTTTTTACCTTGTTTTGGTTTGGAAGCTGGTAAACAGTGATTGATTCCACTGAATCTGTTAAAGGGAAGAAACATTGATGATTTTTTCTCTTCCTCTAACTCCTTTACTGGTGTATAATTTCTTTTGAATAAAAATCCTCTTCAAAATTAAAATGTTAGTTTTTGAAATAGAGATTATTTTATCTTCCTACAGTAATCTGCCTCATATCAATAGTGGTTTTCAAAGTCTTGAGTCATTAGTTTGATTTTCTAAACCAAGTGATTGCATTTATCATGTGTTGTATGGCTTTTATTTTGTGAATCGTTCTTCCTTACTGTGGAGAGTCATCTCCTATGTCTGGAAGATAATCTCACAGCTGAGACTCTTTACTGATTATGAAAAGGAGAAAGCTTATAAAAGATGCGCAGTGTGCCAGATAATTTGAAAAAGAGGCATAAAATGAGCCCAAAACTGAAAAGATGCAAAATTGCCAAATTGGATACACAAAGTGTATAAAAAATCAAAAGATGCGCAAAGTGCCAACCAATTTGAAAAAGAGGCACAAAATGAGCCCAAACCAAGCTTTCTTCCCTTTCAGATTGTTAAATGTCTTAGAGAAATCTGTGCGCCACTTAATATTTTCAAAAGCTTGAGTTTTGAAAATCCCGATTTCTGATATTTTACTTTGTAATACTATTATATCAGATATTTTTATGGAACGAGGCTTGAAAGGATCTCTTTTCAAATCTAATGTCTTTTCTTCTGAATTGGATTTTTGTTTTGAAAGAGGTTTGCATCGATAAGGTGCCCGGGGTCGGAGTTACGAAAGTTTTTCATTTCCAACCTTTTCTGGATTTCAGCGCTGTCAATCGTCCTGTCATTGGTTTTTGAATCTAAAATCAAGGAAAAATTTCTGATTTTCTCGAGCAGCTTGATCAAAAAAAAAATGCTTTTATGTGTTTTTCCCTCCTCCTTTTTTGTGATGTCAAAAGGGAGAGTTAGTTGTAGTCGTGTCTGTTTCTGTTTTATAAGACATATTTCCTGTATTGTTTTAGTTGTTAAATGAAAATTTGAAAAAATATTTGTGTTTTGATCTCCTAGTTTACTTTTATTTTCAAACTACTCTACAAATGTTTGCCATCATCAAAAAGGGGGAGATTGTTGCAAATCTGGTTTTGATGATGAAAAATATGTTTCCAGTGTGTTTTGCTTGGCTGATCTGTTTCAGGGACAAAAGACCACTAGCCACTCAAGCCAAGTCAAGATCGGGTCCAAGTGTGTCCAATGTACTGGTTTTTTATTTTATTGAGTCAATTGTAATGTAACTGATCCCCTAGCTAAGTAACCTTGCACACACACACTCAGGGGGAGAGCTTGAGTGAATTAGAGTTTCTGTTCAGATCGTCCTGGACGATATTGACATCGTCCTGCACGATCTGGTAAAAATAGAAACCCCAATTAGGGAGACTAAGTTAAGAGGGTCTGATTAAGCAGATCGTCCTAGACGATCTACGGATCGTACGGGACGATATGCCCAAATCAGAAATTCTCAGCCGCCAGATCAAGTTAGGCAAGTTCTTATTTTTAGATACCTGGTCTGATCGTCCCGGACGATACGTGTATCGTCCCGGATGATTCAGTACAATCATGCCTAATTTAATCTGGTAATTAAGGAAAGTAATTTATTTTTGGTTGATATGATCATATCGTCCTGGACGATCGCAGGATCGTCCCGGACGATCATGATCGTCTAGTGCATTTCAGCTGTACGTCCCGAACTATATTCAGGATGATTTGGGCACTTTTTGAACTAATCGTACAGGATGATGTCCCTAACGTCCTGGATGATCAAGTCATTTTTTGGTCGTCCAGCATAGATTTCTCTGGACGACCCGAACTGTCTTCTGGACGATTTTCCTCGATTTGCACTAATCGTCCCGGACGATCGCAGGATCGTACGAGACGATATGAACAATTTTTTCTACTGATCGTCCAGAAGAGCCAGATCGTCCAGGCTGAAATTGCTGAATTTGAACTGATCGTACAGGACGATCTACGGATCGTCCTAGACGATCTTGGCCGACCAGTTGAGATTTAGGGAAAATTTTAAGCCCTCCTATAAAAGAACTTTTTCTAAAAACAAGAAAATCTTTTGCTACCTTCCTTCCTTGAGAAACCCTAGAGAGAGAGAGAGAGAGAGAGTTAAGAGAGAGAGAGAAGATCTTATGAGGGGGAGTTAGTGACGGATTCACTAAGGTTGCTCCAAGCACGGATCAGAGTCGTCTTCTCCGCTCGTCGTCTTTCGTCTAGTTGGTGTTCGTCGTTGGAGGATCGTTCGCAAGAAGATCCGGGGTTCTCTGCCCACTTCAGGTGGAAGCAAAAGGAGTTCGAAGGTTCTCTGCCTGCTTCAGGAGGAAGCGAAAGGAGGTCGGGTTCTCTGCCTCACCGTGTGGTGAAAAGGAGGTGTTTGTATAGGCTTCTCCGCCTTGCTGTGGGAGCAAAAGGAGAGACACTTTTTGTTTAGTGCAATACCCGGAGGGGAGGCTCCGGGGAGTGGACGTAGGTCAAGTTGACCGAACCACTATAAAATCTGGTTTGCTTTTCTGATTCAGTTTTACACTTTACTTTTCTGATATTAACTGCTTGGGTGAATATCTGTGGTTGATCTTTTCGTTCTTGTTTATGTGTTTCCGCTGCTACGTATTGAAAAGATTTTCATTGTTATCATGAAATTTTTAAATAACCAATTCACCCCCCCTCTTGGTTAGCCTCGGGACTAGTTCACTAGGGCTTAACATCCCTATCAAACTTTCAACATGAATCCATAAAAAATGAACATATTTAATTAGAAGAAGCATTCAAGGTGTTAGAACTTGTATTAGAACTAGACAATAATGAACATGAATTAAAGGAAAAAGTTGGTTTATATAACAGTGCAAATGAACATTTAAAGAATAAAATAAGTTCACTATAAGATAATATACTCAGGTCTATGTATACATTTATGACACAACCTAGGACACAACTTGCATCATACACCCTAGGAAAATGTTAAGGGTAGTGCCAACACAACCTTATTTATTAATAAATTTAGAGATAATCTACTCAAGTTTAAATTTATGTTGATGGTATACTCTTTGGATATACAAAATAATAATTTTTGGAATGACTTTTCTACCACTATGAGTAGGGAGTTTGAAATGAGCATAATGGGTCAGTTGACTTAGTTTCTTGGGTTTAGTGTGAAATAAAGAGAAGATGTAACCTTCCTTAGTCAAATAAAATATATCAAAAAACTTTTAAAGAAATTTGATATGGAAGGTAGGAAGAGTATGAGTATATTAATGTGCCTGACCACCTAATTTAACAAGGATAAAGATGAAAAATTCATTAATAGAGGGAATATAGAATCACTACTCTACTTGACTACTACTATACTATACATCATGTTTAGTGTTTATTTATGTGTTCAGTTTCAAGATGATCCTAGGAAATCTCACATGATCATTATTAAGAGAATTTAATGATATTGGATAGGCACTCTAAAATTTGGTATCTAGTATCCTAGGACTAGCTCCACTTTTTGACCTTATAGGATATTCAAAATTGATTTTAACTAGGTGCAGAGTAGACATGAAAAGCATATGTGGAACTTACCAATTTTTAGGAAAGTCTTTAGTTTACTATTCTAGTAGAAAAAAAACTCTAAAGCCCTACTCACCACTAAAGCAGAGTATATAGTTGTAAGAAGCTATGTTGCCAAAGTTTTATGGCTGAACCAAGAGGTTCTTTACTTTAGACTATTTGTAGGTACAACCCCTATTATGTGTGATAATACTAGTGCAATTTATATCTTTAAAATTTCAATTAAACATTCAAGCACTAAACACATTACTATTAGAAATCATTTCAATAAGGTCATGTAATCAAAGGTGGTGTAGATTACTGCATGTTAATATTGAAAACCTATTGGCAATTTCTTTACCAAAGTAATGAATTTTGAAGAATTCAACTCACTTAAGACTAAAATAATTAGGGTAGTGGTATGTAAAATTGTGATTATTTGTGTTAGCTTATGTTTGTTATTATGAGTTAGTTTGTTTGTTATATTTGTGTATGTTTCTATCATGATTTTTTTGTTATGAATTTTATTATTTATTTGTATATTTTTAATTAGGTAGTTGTCCATAACCATCATGCATAAATCCTAAGTTTTTGCTTACAATGTACTACACGATACAATCATCATACTATATGACACATGCAGGATTGGACTGTTGGGCGCCAATAATTATAACATTAACTATTCTAAATGATCATCTATTATTGATTATACTGTATAAATGATTCATCATAATATATAATTTCTCTGGTCAATAGTTGTACCAATGACTCCTCGGGTTAAATCAATTTTACACTAATCATACTAAATGATCCTCAATTATATTGTATGGTTTAACCTTTGACTATATGTTACTGAAGAGACATTTTGGACATATGTGATCAGATAGTGTGGTCCATAGATCATATTGTATGAATAACTTGAGCTATAAATGGAGGAGTTTGAACTTCATTTTCCTTACACTTTCAAGCATACACTCCCAAGGCTCTGTATTATAGTCGATCAGCTCTACACTACCAAGTGGATGATAGGTTTTAGTGCGAGGGGGATGAGGAAGCCTATGCATGATATAAGAATACAAGCATTACTAACTCTAAGGTACTTAATTAAGAAGTCTTATCTTATCAAGTACTTGATCTTTTTATGGCTTCCACTCTTTAGTTTGTTATTTGCCTCAATATTTTGTATCACACTAAGCTTCTTTTAAAAATCTTTTTCAATCTTATAATTACTATCAATTGCACCACTATGTAGTCCTTAATTTTTTAGAGCCAGATCTCCATCACTTATGATGATTTGCATGAGAATATTTACCTTTCAAACAATAGCTAATCCTTATATTTTCTTTTAGGTGTTATAAATCTAGTTTTAAAGGTTATGATTTTGATGATAGCAAATATTTCTATTTCTGGTGGCCTGTTTAATCTTTCAGGTACGCAGGATCAATTGCAAGTTCAAGCCAATCCATGATCGAGTCAGACTGTTTTAAAATTTAGGTCCAATGTACTTTTTTCATCTTTATTGAGTCAAATGCTATGAAACTGATCCCCTAGCTAAGTAACCTTGCACACACACACTCAAGGGGAGAGCTTGAGTGAATTAGAGTTTCTATTTATTCTTTGTTGAGATCATCCTGGATGATATTAATATCATCCTGGATGATCCAGTAAAAATAGAAACCCTAATTAGGATGATTATGTTAAGTCGGTTTGATTAAGCTGATCGTCCTGGATAATATCAATATCGTACAGGATGATAGGCTTAAATCAGAAACTCTCAACCGCTAGATCAAGTTAGGCAAGTTTTTATTTTTGGTTATTTGGTCTGATCATCTCGGACGATATGTATATCATCCTGGAAGATTCATTACAATCATGCCTAAATTAGTCTAGTGATTAAGGAAAGTAATTAAGGTCTGATTGATTCGATCATATCATCCTGGACGATCGCAGGATCGTACGGGACGATGTGTTAAAAATTTTGACCGTCCAGTATTTATCACTTGTATATTTAGAGCTGTGTGCTGGATGATATTCTTGCTTTTGAACTAATCGTATGGGATGATACCCATATCGTCCTGGACGATCAAGTCATTTTGAGATCATCCTGCATGTTTCACCTGTACGACCATAGCAGTGCTCAGAATGATTTTGTGTGGATTTGAACTAATCGTACCGGACGATAGAGATATCATCCTGGATAATCAAGTCATTTTGTGATTGTCCAGCATGTTTAACCTGTACGTCCAGAGTAGTTTTCAGGATGATTTTGTGTGTTTTTGAACTGATCGTACAAGATGATCGCCAGATTATCCTGGATGATCCTGTCCGACCAGTTGAGATTTAGGGCTATTTTTGAGCCCTCCTATTAAAGATCTTTTTCTTCCAACAAGAAAAATCATTTGCCATTTTTCTTTCCAGAGCAACCTTGAGAGAGAGAGAGAGAGCTTAAGAGAGAGAGAGAGAGCTTAAGAGAGAGAGAGAGAGAGGATCTTGTGAGGGGGAGTTTGTGAGTGATTCACAAAAGTTTCTCCAAGCAAGGATCAGAGTCATCTTCTCCATTCATCATCTCTCATCTTATCGATGTTTTCTGTGGGAGGATCATTCGCAAGAAGATCCAGGTTCTCTGCTCGCTTCAGGAGGAAGCGAAAGGAGTTTAGGTTCTCTGCCTGCTTCAGGATGAAGCGAAAGGAGTCCGGGTTCTCTGCGTAGCTCAGGAGGAAGCAAAAAGAGTTCAGGTTCTCTGCCTCACCGGGTTGGTGGAAAGGAGTTTTGTACAGGCTTCTCCGCCTGGCTGTGGGAGCAGAAGGAGAGTCACTTTTGTGTTAGTGCAATACCCAGAGGGGAGGCTCCCAGGAGTGGATGTAGGTCAAGTTGACTGAACCACTATAAAATCTAGTGTGCTCTTTCTAATTATTTTCTACACTTTATTTTTCTGTTATTATCTTCTTGGGTGAAATCTGTGGTTGATCTTTTCATTTCTGTGTTTACTTATTTTCTCTGTAAATTATCGAAAATATCTTTTCTGTTGCTCACGAATTTTTTAAAATAACCAATTCACCCCCCTCTTGGTTAGCCTCCGGACTAGTTCATCAGGGCTTAACATCCCTATCAAACTTTCAAGTGATATCATAGAGGGATTCCAGAATTAAGTTTAAAAACTTTTGAATTTGATCCATAGCTAACTTTGGTAATCGTAATACTGCTGAAGGTTATTCAATTACACGACCGCCATTATTTGATAACATACCTTTTGATTTTTCGAAAACCTCGCATGTTGATTTAGAAAGAGCTTTTAAAGAATTAGACAATATGGCATGTGACGTGGAGAGTAGTTAGGGAGCATTGAACTTTGAATATGCAAGTCTTAAGAAGGAGAATGAAATTCTAAAAGTAAAAATTAGTGCTTTCGAGAAAAATGAAACACCTCCTATATTTGCACAATTTTATGCACCTCCACCTTTTGAAGAATCTGTTTCAAAATCATTAAAGCATATTTCATACAAACCTAGGAAGAGGTCTATCACCCACGTAGATTAGTTAACTCCTTTTCTGGTGTTAGATATTTTTCTTATGGCATGTTAGGACACATCTCCCACACCTGCACTGTTCACCGTAGTACACATTGGGTGTGGAGGCCCAAATTACCTGTTTCACAGTACAGCACACATGCATTATATTCTTCTTTTCATAAGAAGAAACCCAAACCTATTTGGGTTCCTAAATCTGACATATGATGATTTTGTAAGTGTGCTCTCACACAAGATCTCGTGAGAGTATGTGGTACCTTGACAACAAATATTTAAGACACATGACTGGAGATATAAATTAGTTCATTTTGCTGGAGGCCAGGGCTGGAGGCAAGGTTACACTTGGACATTACACCACCAGGAGGGTGATAGGAGCAGGTATAATTGGTGATTCAAAGAATTTTATGATTGATAATATTTTTCTTGTAGATGGATTGAAACATAACTTACTGAGCATCAGTCAACTCTGTGACAAAGGATACAACATCAAATTCCTGCCCACCTGCTGCATTTTAAGCTTAAATGACAAAATTATTTTGTAGGGATAAAGGATCAACAATGTCTACATGCTGGATGTAAGTTGCTTTAAAACTGATGTTTCAATTTGCTTAAAAACTGCTACTGATGAGTCTTGGTTGTGGCATAAGAGATTATGTCATGCCAGTATAAAAACCCTTAGGAGAGTCACCTAAAACGACTTAGTTAGAGGTGTCCCTAAGCTTAAGTTCACTAAGGACCACCTGTGTGATGCCTGTCAATTAGGGAAGCAAGTCCCGTCCTCCTTTCACTCATTTAAGGACATTTGTACCTCTAGACCTTTAGAAGTCCTTCACATGGATCTCTTTGGACCCATTAGCACTGCTAGCTTAGGGGGGAAAGTCTATGGTTTTGTGATTATTGATGATTACTCGAGGTTCACTTGGATTAAATTTCTGTCACATAAATCTGAGTCTTTTGATGAATTTAAGTCTTTCTCCACTTGGATTCAGAGGAAGTTAGGCTGTGAGATCTTGACTATTCATAGTGATCATGGTGGAGAGTTTGAAAATATGAAGTTTGGAACTTTCTATGAGGAGCAAGGGATTAGTCATAATTTTTTAGCTCCTAGGACCCCTCAGCAGAATGGGGTAGCTGAAAGAAAGAACAGGGTCTTAGTGGAAGCTGCTAGAGCCATGCTTGCTGAGTATTCACTTCCAAAATACTTTTGGGTTGAAGCGATGAACACTGCCTGTTATTTGTTGAATAGAGTGAATGTTAGATCCAATCTGAACAAGACACCTTATGAGATCATTAAGGGTGAAACTCCAAACCTGTCCCACCTCCATGTCTTTGGCTGCAAGGTTTCCATTCTGAATAAGGGGAAATCATCCTTAGGAAAATTTGATCCCAAATCTGATGAAGGAGTGTTCTTAGGCTATTCTAGTGTGGGGAAATCCTTTATTGTGTTTAATAAGAGGACTTTGGTGGTTGAAGAGATAACTCATGTGGTGTTTGATGAATCTAATCCTAAGGAGACTAAAGTTGAGGAAGAAGAATAGGTAGGGGAGATTACCCAAGGGGTTGAAAATGCAAATTTGGAGGAAATGGTAGAACCTCAAAATGCTTTGCCTAGAGATTGGAGATATTCTTCAAGTCATCCTAAAGAACTGATCTTAAGAGACCCTTCTAAAGGTGTTAGGACTAGGCATGGACTTAGGAAGGAAGTAAACCACTCTACCTTTATCTCAATGTCTGAACCCACCAACATCAATCAAGCACTTTCTGATGAATTTTGGATCTTAGCTATACAAGAGGAACTGAATCAATTTGTAAGGAACGATGTTTGGGAGTTAGTAGAAAGAGCTAGGAATCAAAGTATACTGGGAACCAAGTGGGTCTTTAAGAATAAGATGAATGATTCTAGCGTGGTGGTTAGGAATAAGTTAAGATTGGTGGCTAAGGGGTACAATCAAATTAAATGGATTAATTTTATGGAGACCTTTGCCCCTGTAGCTAGATTGAACGCCATTAGAGTGCTACTAGCCTTTGCCTGTTATAAAGGATTTAAGTTATTTCAAATGGATGTCAAGAGTGCCTTTTTAAATGGGCTAATAAAAGAGAATGTCTACGTAGAGCAACCCCCAGGTTTTGAGAGTTCCCAATATCCAAATCATGTTTACAAATTAAAAAAGGCCTTGTATGGATTAAAACACGCACCCAGAGCTTGGTATGAGAGGCTTAGCACATTCCTGTTAGAAAGACAGTTTGTTAAGGGGAGCGTAGATATCACCCTTTTTCTGAGGAGAATAGGGAATGATTTACTCATTGTCCATATCTATATTGATGATATACTTTTTGGATGATCTGATAAAAATTTATGTGATGATTTTTCTAAAGTAATGAGTAAGGAATTTGAGATGAGTAAGATGGGAGAATTATCCTACTTTTTGGGGTTTAGCATAAGGCAAATGGATGATGGAACCTTTCTCAATCAATCTAAATACACTAAGGACATTTTGAAGAAATATGAAATGGACAAAGCCAAGCCAATCAACACTCCCATGAGTTCCTCTATTCAGTTAGATAAGGATTCAAATGGAAAATCTATTGATCAGAAGAAGTATAAAGGAATAATTGGATCACTGCTTTACCTGACTGCTAGCCAACCTGATATTATGTTTAGTGTTTATATTTGTGCTAGGTTTCAAGCTGATCCTAAAGAGTCCCACCTGACTGCTGTTAAGAGAATTCTTAGATACCTTTTAGGGACCCCAAGCCTAGGAATTTGGTACCCTAGGTACAACACATCTTTTGAGATTATTTGATATTCTGATTCTAACTTTACAAGGTGTAGGGTGGATAGAAAAAGCAATTCTGGAACTTGTCAATTCATAGGACAGTCTTTAGTCTCCTCATCCAGTAGAAAATAGAACTCAACTGTACTTTCCACTACTGAAGCTGAGTACATTGCCTTAGGAAGTTGTGTGGCCCAAGTCCTTTGGTTGAAGCAACAAGTTTTTGATTTAGGATTACCTGTGGGCACAATTTTTAATCTGTGTGATAACACTAGTGCTATTTGTATTTCTAAAAATCTATTCCAATATTCTAGAACCAAACACATTGATATAAGGCATCACTTCATTAGGGACCATATTACAAAAGGGGATATTGAGCTACATCATGTAGCAACTGAAAATCAGCTGGCTGACATATTTACTAAACCACTAGCCTTTGACTCATTCAACATTTTGAGGTCTAGATTAGGTGTGATTGACATAAATGCTTAATTCTGATGACAGATGATTTCTGAGTTTTTCCTTTTTTTATTCTTATTTTATTTCTGTTAGTCTTTTGATTTGATTATTTATTTCATATTTTATTTTTATTCAGTGCTGATTTTCTTCTTACCATTTGTTATTTTTCTGATTTGAGCATTTATTTTGATGAGATTTCCTACTTGTTTTTGATATATTATTTTATTCCTTTTAAAATAAAAAAAATTATGAGATCACTGCTCACCACTGCTGATAAACTGAATTTCTGACTGAAAGTTTTGCCTTATTTTTGGTTTAGAAGCTTGTAAGCAGTGATTGATTCCACTGGATCTGTTAAAGGGAAGAAATATTGATGATTGTTTCTCTTCCTCTAACTCCTTTAATAGTGTTCTGTTTCTTTTGAATAAAAATTTTTCTTCAAAATTAAAAAGTTAGTTTTTGAAATAGAGATCTATTTTATCTTCCTACAGTAATCTGCCTCATATGAATAGTATTTTCAAAGTTTCGAGTCATTGGTATGTTTTTCTAAATCAAGTGATTGCACTTATTATATGATGTATGGTTTTTATTTTGTGAATTACTCTTCCTTATTGTAGAGAGTGGGTTTTGTCATCTCTTATGTCTGGAAGGTAATTTCACAGCTGAGATTCTTTAACAATTTTAAAAGGGAGCAAGTTATAAAAGATGCGCAAAGAGCACCAAAATGAAAAGAGGCACAAAATTAGCCCAAACTGAAAAGATGCGCAATGTCGCCAAAAATTAAAAAGATACACAAAGTGTATCAAAAATCAAAAGATGCACAAAGCATCAAACAAATTGAAAAAGAGGCACAAAATGAGCCCACAAAGAAATAGGCTTTCTTCCCTTTCAGATCTTTAAATGTCTTAGAAAAATCCATGCACCACTTAATATTTTCAAAATCTTGAGATGAAAAATCATGATTTCTGATTCCTTCCTTTGTAATACTATTATATCAGATATTTTTCTGGAATGAGGCTTGAAAGGATCTCTTTTCGAATCTAATTTCTTTTCTTCCAAATTGGATTTTTGTTTGAAAGGAATCTGAACCTATAAGGTGTCCAAGGTGGGAGTTACGGAAGTTGATTTTTTAACTTTTTTGGATTTCAGCATTGTCGACCTTCTTCTTATGTGTTTTTGGATTAAAAATCAAGGAAAAATTTTCAATTACTAGAGCTGATCGTTTCAAAAAAAAATTTATTATTTTTAGTTTTGTTTTTTTTTTGTTTTTATTCTTTATTTAATCTACTTTTTAGCTTTTTGTGTTGTGATATTTTCTGTTTGTATTATTGTGTCTGTTCTTCCTCCTTTTTGTGATGTCAAAAGCAGGAGTTGGTGTTTTGAGTGACTAGTAGTTTCTTATACTATTCTTATGTTTGTAATTATTTCTCTTATTATGTTTTATGTTTAGTGAATTTGAAATGAAATGTTTTTCTTTCGTATGTGCATTGAGTACTCATGTCTATTTGATTTAAAACTACTTAACAAATGTTTGTCATCATCAAAAAAGGGGAGATTGTTACAAATCTGATTTTAAAGGTTATGATTTTGATGATAGCAAACATTTCTGTTTCTGTTGGCTTGTTTAATCTTTTAGGTACGCAGGATTAATTGTAAGTTCAAGCTAGTCCATGATCGAGTTAGTCTATTTTGAAATTTTGGTCCAATGTATTATTTTCATCTTTATTGAGTCAAATTCTATGTAACTGATCCCCTAGCTAAGTAACCTTGCACACACACACTCAGGGGGAGAGCTTGAGTGAATTAAAGTTTTTGTTCATTTTTTGTTCAAATCATCCTGGATGATATTAACATCATCCTGGACGATCCAGTGAAAATAAAAACCATAACTAGGATGATCATGTTAAGTCGGTTTGATTAAGCTAATTGTCCTGAACGATATCAATATCGTACAGGATGATAGGCTTAAATCAAAAATTCTCAGCCGCTAGATCAACTTAGGTAAGTTTTTATTTTTGGTGATTTGGTCTGATCATCTCGGATGATACGTGTATCATCATGGATGATCTATTATAATCATGCCTAAATTAGTCTGGTGATTAAGAAAAGTAATTAAGGTCTAATTGATTCGATCATATCATCCTAGATGATTGTAGGATCGTACAGGTCGATATGTTAAAAATCCTGATCGTTCAGTGCCTATCACCTGTACGTCCAGAGCTGTGAGCTGGATGATATTCCTGCTTTTAAACTAATCGTACGGGACAAAACCATATCATCCCAAACGATTAAGTTATTTTGAGATCGTCCTGCATGTTTCACCTGTACATCCAGAGCGGTGCTCAGGATGATTTTGTGTGGATTTGAACTAATCATACCGGATGATAGAGATATCATCCTCGATGATCAAGTCATTTTGTGATCGTCCAGCATGTTTAACCTGTATGTCCAGAGCAGTTTTCAGGATGATTTTGTGTGTTTTTGAACTGATCGTACAGGACGATCGCCAGTCATCCTGGACAATCCTGGCCGACCAGTTGAGATTTAGGGCTATTTTTGAGCCCTCCTATTAAAGATCTTTTTCTTCCAATAAGAAAAATCTTTTCCACTTTCCTTTCCAAAGAAACCTTGAGAGAGAGAGAGAGAGAGAGAGAGAGCTTAGGAGAGAGAGAGAGGATCTTGTGAGGGGGAGTTTGTGAGGGATTCACAAAGGTTTCTCCAAGCAAGGATCAGAGTCGTATTCTCCATTCATCATCTCTCATCTTGTCGGTGTTTTCTATGGGAGGATCATTCGCCAAAAGATCCGGGTTCTCTGCCCGCTTCAGGAGCAAGCGAAAGGAGTTCAGGTTCTCTGCTTGCTTCAGGAGGAAGCAAAAGGAGTCCAGGTTCTCTGCCTGCTTCAGGAGGAAGTGAAAGGAGTTCAGGTTCTCTGCCTCATCGGGTTGGTGGAAAGAAGTTTTGTACAGGCTTCTCCGCCTTACAATACCCGGAGGGGAGGCTCCGGGGAGTGGATGTAGGTTAAGTTGACTGAACCACTATAAAATCTTTTATGCTCTTTCTGATTATTTTCTGCACTTTATTTTCTGTTATTATCTGCTTGGGTGAAATCTATGGTTGATCTTTTCATTTCTGTGTTTACTTGTTTTCGCTGCAAATTATCGAAAAGATCTTTCTTGTTGCTCATGAATTTTTAAAAAAAACCAATTCACCCCCCCCCCCTCTTGGTTAGCCTCGGGACTAGTTTATCAGGGCTTAACATCCCTATCAAACTTTCATCAGCATCCTTAGATTATAATTGGAGCACCATTAACATCACCATTAGAAACTCCTTGTTACCTTAACATCAACTCTTAGTGAGTACTATGGTCCAAAATGCACATCTTATCCAACATGTTCCTCAAAATAATTTTTGGATGATTAACACACCAAGGGAGGGGGGGGGGTGAATTGAGGTTTGAAAATTTTTTATTAAAAGAAAATAATTAAAATAACTTTATTTTTAATTATAAAGAGAATAAGTAAACACATACTTATGCTAGTAAATTACTAAGAAAAATAAATTCAAGTAAATAAAATAACAGGCATAATATTTTCATGTGGTTTAGTCTAGATTCCAATCTAACCTATATCCACACTAGCTAACTCTCAGGCTAGAATCTATTAATCCTAGGTTTACTTGCAAATCTCACTTTTTTAAAATAAAGAAGTTACTTACATCCTAGTACTCTCCTACATGGGCAAGTACAATCTAAACTAATTATAATTTAAACTTCACTAAGACAAATGTATTAGATTAAGAAAAAGAAAAATATAATTTGATGTAAATAATACACGAATAAATTATCTTGTAATAAGATGACCAAAATTTTAATCACCTCACTACTTGCAAAAGGAATATAAATTTGCTCACTATAAAATATATTTATATATTGATGTAAGTATGAATAATATTTAAATGAAAGGTATTTTTCTTGCATATTTAAATTATAACTCTTTAATTCACATAAGGTGGATATATTAAGTAAGAAAAAAAATTATGCATATAATAATTTTAAAGATGAAATAGATTTGGATGTTAGATTTATAAAAAGATGTGCTTGGTAGCTTTATAGATGTAAAAGATTTAAACATTAAAAACTTATTATAGGCTACTCAACTAATATTTCACCAAATAATAAATATTTTCAAGAAAAAGTAAATGGTGCATACTATAAGAGCAACAAAGAAAACTTTGTAGAATGGAAAACAAACTCAAGAACTTTAAGAGTTGGTTGGTTAAGTGTGCTGAAGCTTTTGAACCAAAGATTTGATCTAGCAAATACAAAGAGAACTTGGACTGAAGATTAAAGTTTCTCCTCTCAAGATTCAACACGTAAGAATGGAAAGACGGATGAAGAAAATGCTGGAGTTTCTAGATTTTAAACAGCCACACAAGAAGAGAAAAGAAGTATTTAATGTTAAAAAGAGAGTAAAATAAATTTTAAATAAAACTAATAATCTTATATTATTTTATCAACTAATAATATTATATCAATAAAGAATTTCCTTGCATTAAATAAATATAAGTTTCACACAGCTAGTTACATGGAAAAATAAAAAAGTCTTCAACATCCATAATAATGCAAAAATGGCTACCCACCTTATATTATTAAAATTGGGTAATGTTTGGAAAATTATTATAACTTTAGATTAGCTCAAATGTAAGTTATGTAACCCATGATATTATATCTACGAACTCTAACAAATCCATTGGAAAGAGAATGAAGCTGAAATATAGACATTATAATATCATTATTAACAAATTAATGTTTCAGCATATTTTAATTTATTTAATAATATATTAAATATCAAATATAACGATATGATGTAATTTAGATAAAATCATTTGTAAATAAATTATTCTTTATTAAAACAAGTCAATTCAAATTGAATACATAATAAAATTTTTAACCATGTAGGCTTATTACATTTAATTAGCCTAATTAACTATCTTTTGTATTGGATAAATTTTATGTAATATATGAAGCTTATAAAATTTATGTAATTAAGGAATCTTATTGATTCCTAAATTAAGCTTATTATGCTTAATAATATGTGAAGCATGTTAAAAGATACAATAAGTTGTGAGCAAACCAAACCCTGCAAATAAATATATATGGACCTCTAAGATTCTCCTATGTTAGTGCAACTTTAATTAATAAATAATTAAACCTTCAAGCTATCATTCTTGGTCCATCTTGAGTTCTTCCAGCTTAAATTTTGATTGAACTTGGGTTATGTAATGTACATCCCATAAAAGTAATTATTAGGTAATCCATTAAATTAATGCACCAAAAATACTTAACCCACAAATTAGAACATTCAAGCATATGTTTATTATAATGAAAATCACTAGAATAAGACATAAGGCACATAATGCCAGCAATCTTCCCTTTTTTGGTGGTGACAAACTTATGTTGGTCTTAGTTATAGCAAAGGTGGAAATTGACCTTTTATCATAAATTTAGAGCATTAAAATAAATAATTATATGATAATTAAGAAATATTTCTTATTATAATTAGTGCTTAAAATAATTCTCCCCCTAAATATATGCATATAAAAAAAATTATGACCAACATATAATTCTTCTCCCTCTTTGACATTATAAAAAACAAAAATTAAATTCTCTTATAAATTTAAATATTATGGTCTAACATTCTATGCATATGTTTTAACATGCAAAATCTCTCCTCAGCTAATACTTTGGTAAGAATATCAGCTATTTGAGAATCTTTGTTTACAAAATCTATATCAATATCTCACTTACTAATATGATCTCTAATAAAATGATGTTGAATCTCTATATGCTTAGTTTGTGAGTGTTGTATAGGGTTTTATTTAATTAATAGGTGTTAGAGGTAATATTTTTATCAACTTTACATCCAACATAGTCTATATCAGAATATGAAACTAAGTCAGAAGATAATGAATATTTGTGATATATCTAACCTAAACTAAGAGTTCCTATTATGTAGCAAAATATTTACTTAACTGTTGTTAAGTATGATTCCTTAGGATTGGCTTGAAATCTAGCACACAAATATAATATCAAGCCTACTAACAGTAGGATATAAAAGTGAGTCTACCATACTCCTATAAAGCTTTTGATTGACTAGTTTTCCTAATTCATATAAATAAAGTTTAGCTAATGGGCTTATAGGGGCTTTACTCAATTTTGATCTCTTCATGTGAAACTTTTCTAAAAATTCATTTATATGCTTGGTTTGACTTATGAATATGCACTAGTTATTTTACTTGAAGACATAAGAAAAATGTGAGTTCTCCCATCATACTCATTTCAAATTCTTTTGATATTAATGATGAGAACTTATGGCACAAATACTCATTTGTACTTCCAAATAATATACCATCAATATAAATCTGTATAATAATTAACTCATCTCTAATATTTTTTGACAAAAAGGGTTATATCTACCTTTCCTTTTCTAAAGTCATGCTCAATCAAAAAGTTACTTAACTTATCATACCAAGCACGTGGTGCCTATTTCAAATCATATAAATCTTTCTTTAATTTATAAACATGATTAGGGAAATTAAGGCTCTCAAAACTTAGTGGTTATTCTATAAATATATCTTGGTCAATATACCCATTCAAAAATTGGTCAAACCAAATGTTGGGGATGGGTCTAAAAAATTTAAATGATATTTTTGACCCAATAGAGGTGGTTGCATGCAATAGTGAGGTCAATAAATGGAGCCCATGATTGGCCTTAAATTAGGAGGGTTGACCCTAGGGACATACTTAATTAATATGCAATTGATAGATCATGAATTGGAGGTAATTTGATTGGGTTTTTGAGTGATTAAAAAATCACCCATAAAGGTATAGGACATGGGCCTTTGACCTTGAATTTTGATTTGAGATTTTGGATTTGAATGTGGTTTTGAATTTGATTGACTAAATTTAGTTCACCTCATGATAAAAATGAGGTCAATAAATGGAGCCCCAATATGTATAGTAGAATAAAGTTATACTGCACATATTAGCAATGACCGAATGAGAAGGTCAAATCTGAGATTTTGAATACAAGGAAAGGGAGCACCTAACTATAATGGATCAAAATTGAATTAACACTAGGGTGGTACCACAAAGGTGGTGCTCCACCACTAGTAGATCTAATCCTAAGGTAAGGAAGCATGATGACTCACACCTAAAATTAAGGATTAGAAAGCTAGAGTGGTGCCATGAAGCACGTGCTACACTACTAGTAGATTTAAACTTGAATGGGAGATCATTTCTCAAATAAGTAAACTAGGATGTTGCCACGAAGGGTGTGCTCCATCACTAGTGGATCTAATCCTAAGGAAAAAAAATATGATGACTCACATCTAACCTTAAAGATTGGAAAGCTAAAGTGGTGCAACAAGTGGCGTGCTCCACTACTAGCAGATGATCATATAAAAAGGAAGCCTGAGGTGGGGATTTATACCTAACCACATAGGATCAAAATTGAAATTGAACTAAGATGGTGGCACAAAGCTCCACCACTAGTGGATCCAATCCTAAGGAAAGAAAGAATGATGTCTCACATCTAACCTTAAAGACCAGAAATCTAGTATGGTGTTAGGAAGGGCGTGCTCCACAACTAGAAGATTTAAATTTGAATGGGAGATCAATTCTCAAATAAGGAAACTAGGATGGTGCCAAAAGGGACGTGCTCCATCACTAGTGGATCTAATCCTAAGGAAATAAAGCACGTTGACTCACACCTAACCTTAAGGATTGGAAAGCCAAAGTGGTGCCATAAGGGCAGGTTCCACTACTAAGAGATGATCATATGAAAAGGAAGCATGAGGTAGGGACTTAAACCAAACCACAGAGGTTCAAAAATGTTTGATTTTTGGAATTTGATATTTGGATACTTTTGATTCAATTTAATTCAAAACTTGAAGGTTTTCTCATTGATTTAAAATTCAGATTACATCAAGCATAGCATTTCTTAAGGAAATGCTCATTATTTAGAAGCATTGGGTAATTTTCTTTCCAATCAACTAGTTGATAGGAGCCTCCTTCGTAGACTGTCACCATGACAAAAGATCCTTCCCATGTTAGTTAAATGTTCCCACCAATATTTTGGTGGGTTGAAATAGGCCTCTAAAGAACCAAGACCAAGTTTCCTACTAGGAAGGTTCTAGGTCACACTAACTTATCATGACCTTGAACCATCCGAGTTTTATACAACTCTAAGTTCTGTTGAGCATGGAGATAATATTTTTCAAGACCTTTGCACTCTTTTACCCAAAGTTGTGCATTTTGTTCAATTATGATCTGGGTTACGTACCTACTTAACAAAGAATAAACCTAAATTCCAAGAAATTCTATCTTCTACCAAGATATTCACCGAAGAAGCTGAAACCCTTTTGAGAGAAGCTATTCAGGAACAGATCGAACTATTTCTACTTCAGGAACAAACATAAATACTTAAATGTAAAAGGATCATTTTTATTATATTCTTAATTCAGAGAAATCCTCGATAAAGATTTCTGATTCGAATCATTCAAAAAAGGGCCTCTTTTATCCTTTATAAAATAGAGTTTTTCTTGTTTTTTATTCTATTCTCTATCTAGAATAGATATATAGAAATAAATTGCGTCCAATAAGATTTGAACCTATACTAAAGGTTTAGAAGAACTCTGTCCTATCCATTAGACAATGGACGCCCTTCATTCCTATTTTCGCATTTTTTTAATATCATAAAAAATGGGGTACAGACCTTAAATGTCATTAATAGACAAAATTAGCCCTACTCAAGCACCTATAATAGTAAAATGGAGGAAACACCCAAATTTCCAATGGAATATTAATAATAGTAAAATAATAATAATAATAATAATAATAATAATAATAATAATAATAATCAGTGGAATTCTAATTAATCTAGCTTTGTAGGAACTTGGAACTAATCATAAAATCAATTTGAAAAGCCTAGGCCTAATTATCCCTCTGGATTCATTTCTAATAATCAGTTTAAGGATAAGAGTACTTCTTTGGAATACTTAGTGTTGCAAATGGGTATGCAATTATAGAGTCAGGCTATTATAATTCAAAATATTGAAAATTAATTATGGAAGCTTGCCAATTCAATAAATAGTAGACCTCAAGAAACTTTACCTTGTACTAATTAAGTGAATCCTAAGGAGAAAGGCAAGGAGCAGTGCAAATCCATCCAACTAAGGAGTGAGAAGAAGATAGTAGAAGCCAATAGGGATAAGGATCAACCCTTGAAGGAATCTTTGGTAGAAGAACCTAAAGGGACCAACCAACCGAAGGAGCAACCTGAGCCTATTAAGGAAGTAAACAAAACCCATTATGAAGGTTGTAAAGAATCCACCACCACCTTTTTTCTAAAGGTTGATTAAGCAGAATTTGGATAGGCAATTCTTGAGGGTTTTCAAGGTTTTAATAAATTTACCAGCAAGGAGCAACTAGAGCCTTTTAAGGAAGTATACAAACCCATTAAGAAGGTTATAGAGAGTCCACCACCACCTTTTCTCCAAAGGTTGATTAAGTAGAATCTAGACAGGTAGTTCTTGAGGTTTTTGGAGGTTTTTAATAAATTAATCATTAACATCCCCTTTGTAGAAGCTTTAGAATAGAAGCCTACATATGCTAAGTTCATGGAGGATATCTTGAATAAGAAGAGATGTCTATGAAAATTTTAGACATAGCCTTGATTAAGGAGTGCAATGCTATTTTGCATAAGATGCATCTTGAAAGCTTAAGACCTTAGTATCTTTATCATTCTTATAGCCATAGGGGACAAATTCTATCGAAGAGCATTGTGTGACTTAGGAGCTAGCATAAACCTGATGCCTTGGTCCATTTTTAAAAGACTTTACTTGGTAGAGGCCCAGCCCACTATTGTTACCCTTTAGTTGCTAGACTAATCTTTCACCAATCCTAAGGGGGTAGTAGAGGATGTGCTAGATAAGTTTAATAAATTTATCTTCTAGGTGAATTTTATTATTTTAAATATAAAGGAGTATAGGGATATACCCATCATTATAGGAAAACCTTTTTTAGCCATGGGTAGGGCCATGATTAATATCTAGAAGGGAGAATTGACTATGACAGTTCACGATTAAGAGGTGACTATTAATGTCTTGAAGTCAATAAAATTCCCTAGACATCAGAAAGAAGATTATCTTAGAGTGGACTTGGTAGAATTTTTTGTGGAAGAGTGTGTGGAGAATTTTTGAGTGATAGTTTGTTCAAGATTGGTTAGAATGCTGATATCAGTGAGGGGGTTAGAGAGTATGTCCATATGATTAGTGAATTCCCTAAGTTGTTTAGGGAGAAGTTTGAAGTATTGGATAACTTCATCCCTAGTTAGATTATTGAAACCATTTGTTGAGGAGGCACTCACTTGAGAGTTTGTTTTTTTTTTGTTAAAACCCACTAACGGGTGTACGCATTAATTAAAAGGGAATATTATAAGTCTTTAAAGGAACCTTTAGCTCGTTAATTCTCTAATGAGCCGAAGGTCCTTACTAAGCATCAGTACAAAAAAAACTAATAACAATCTAGGGTGGCCATGAGCCAACACCCAAAAGGAAGAGATCCAAAGATGTACAATCAGTCCAATCATCCTACAAAAAAAATATCCCTACACAATTTTGAAGGGAGGCAAAATAATTGCAAAAGGATATGACTACAAAGGCAACTGAAATAGTAATGAAAAATAAAAACTAAATAAATTAACATTAAAAGTCTACAAATCATAGATATAGTCAACTAACAGACAGTTCAACCTCAAAATAGAATAAAAGAAGGATGAAGCACAGTAGAATCCACCATAAGAGCCATAGTTAACCAATAAATGAATCATCCAAAGATCCATAATCATAGTTTTAAGATTCACTAACCACCAAAAACCTAAAAGAGTGCCAAGCAGCATAGGCCAAAAATCCTCAGTCACAATATAGACATGAAGAAGCACAACCCAACCAAACAAAAGGTAGAAGGAAAGCTAAAAAAAGGAACCAAAAATACCACAAAATTAACCGTAGCTAAGGACATGAAAAGCCCAACCAAAGGGCTATCCAACCACCATAGGGAAAAAAATAAATCTAAGGTAATACCATCATCTAAGAGAACAACCATAAAACTAATAGATCAACCAGCCTGGGAGGGTAGCACAACAAGGGATCAAAATGGCATCTAACCAAGGCACAAAAATGTTGAAATAAGTTAGGCACGACCAGCTTAGTAGTGTAGTTTTTATAAGGCAGTCATGGATTATACCCAAATTCCACTCAAATCTAACACAAAACAATCCCAACCACCACAGAGAATTACTGTAGAAGAAGAATGGGTAAGACCATACAAAGTAATATTAGTGTAAAGAGGCCATAATAAGAGTGCAAACAGAGCACAACACCCACAACCTGATAGAAGATGAGAAACTATAGAAGCTACAAAACCACCACTCAGCTAGCAAAGAGTATTAGAAGATCAACAAAAACAACAACAATATCAAGCCTTTATCCCACTACATGGGGTCGGCTACAAGAATCCTTTTTCTCCATTGTGTCCTGTTAAAAGTCAAATTCCCATTTAAATCTATAAAGAAAGATCATTTCTAATATTTTCTAACCAAGTATTTTTAGGTTTACCTCTACCTTTCTTAACATAAATCAAATCTAATACCTTTACTTTCCTAACCGGGTCATCGGGAGGCTGTCATTTTCTGTGACCAATCCAGCAAAGGTTTCTCTCCCTAATCTTATCTTCCACTAGAGTTACTCCAACCTTTTGATGTATATGCTCATTTCTTAACCTATCTCTAAGCTTAAAGCCACTCATCCACCTGAGCATCCTCATCTCTGCAACACTTAACTTAGTATTATGCTTCTCTTTAATAGCCAACATTCGACACCAAAAAGCATTGCAAGTCTCACCACCATCTTATAGAATTTTCCCTTAAGTTTGAGTGGTACTTTTCTATCACACAACAAGCCTGATGCATTCCTCCACTTCAACCATCCAACTTGATTTATGCTGATAATATCCCCATCTATTTCACCATCACTCTATACAATAGATCCAAGATATCTAAAACATGTGCTCTTATTAATGACTTGATTGCCCAAAGTCACAATCCCCTCAGTAGGTCTATTATTACTAAAATTACACTCTATATATTCTATTTTAGATCTAACCAAGCAAAAACCTTTAGACTTTAAGGTTGGCCTCCATAATTCAAGTTTACCTTCAACTCCCTCTCTAGTCTTATCAATAAGAAAATATCTTCAGCAAAAAGCATACTCCAAGGTACATCCTCTTATAAATGTCTCGTGAGAACATCCATGACTACAGTGAAAAGATATGGGCATAAGGCTGATCCTTGATGTAATCCAACCGAAATAGGGAAATACTTGGTCAAACCACCTTGTGTTTGAACACAAGTAATAGCTCCTGCATACATATCTTTAATGATTTGAATATAAGCATTATTAACTCCTTTATTTTTAAGAACTCTCCATAGCACTTCTCTTGGAACTTTATCATATGCTTTTTCTAAATCAATAAATATCATATGTAAATCCTCCATATTCTCTCTATATTTCTCCATCAAACCTCTTAATAAATGTATGGCTTCCATTGTAGACCTACCTGGTATAAATCCAAATTTATTTTGAGAAACATTAGTATGGCGCCGCAACCTACACTTCATAACTCACTCCCATAGTGTTAAAGTATGACACATTAACTTAATTCCTCTATAATTTGCACAATCTTGTGCATCACCTTTATTCTTAAAAATAGAGATTAACACACTCATTCTTCACTCATCTGGCATCTTTTTAGTTTTCAAAATAGTATTAAAAAGTTTAGTAAGCTAAAAAATTCCTTCATCTCCTAAGCATTTCCGTACCTCTGTTGGAATATCATCAGGTTCAACAGCTTTTCCACCCTTCATTTTCTTTAAAGCCTCTCTAACTTCAGTTTTACGAACACGCTGATAAAAATAAAAATCTTTATTTTCATTTAGGGTGCTAATGTCACTACAGTCAATTGTATTTTCATATTCTTCATTAAAACATTTAGCAAAATATCTCATCCACCTTTGTTGAATATTATCTTCTAGGAAAAGTACTTTTTGATCTTAATCCTTAATACGATTCACTTGAACTAAATCCTTACTACTCCTATCTCTTTGTTTGGCTAACTTATACATATATCTTTCTCCCTCCTTAGTATCTAATATATTATATAAATCACTAAAAGCTAAGCTCTTTGCATCGCATATTACTTTCTTAGATTCTTTACGTGCCTCTTTATATATTTCCCAATTATTAGAGTTTTTATAATTAAACAAATTTTTATAAAAAATCTTCTTATTTTTAATCTTCTCTTGCACATTTGGATTCCACCACCAACTATTTTTACTATTAGGAGCTTTTCCCTTTGAAACTCCAAGCACATCTTTTGCAATATTCTTAATATCACTAGCCACTTTTTCCCACATAACATTAGCATTCTCATACACAGACAAAATCTTAAGACCTAAAATCTTACTCTCAAAAATATTTTTCTTAATATTCTTTAAATTCCCCCATCTAATCCTAGAATATCATTTTATTATATTTTTTATTTTCTGCCCCTTTATCTTAAAGTCCAAAACTAATAATCGATGTTGGGTACATAAATTTTTACTCGGAATAACTTTACAATCTTTATAATCTAAATGATCTAATTTTCTTATAAGAAAATAATCAATCTAAATTATACTATATCCATTTTTATAAGTAATGAGATGCTCATTCCTTTTCTTAAATAAGGTATTAGCAATTAAAAAATTATAAGCTAAACAAAAATCTAATATGGACTTACCAGCTTCATTTATCGTTCCAAACCCATGGCCACCATGAATACTTTTAAAATCATCTACCTCTCTACCAACATGTCCATTTAAATCTCCTCCAATAAAAACTCCTTCTTAAAGAGGTATCTTTTATATTAATTCTTCTAAGCCATTCCAAAATTTTAATTTTGAACACATATCCAAACCCACTTGAGGAGCATAAGCAATTATAATGTTAACAATCTTAGCATCAATAATAATTTTTAAAGCTATAATTCTATCTCTAATTATATTAATTTTTATAACATTATCCTTTAAACTCTTATCTAAAATCACACATACACCATTTATACTATGACTCCTACCCGAATACCAAAGTTTAAATCCTAAACTATAAATCTCCTTAGCCTTCCCTTAAACCCATTAAGTCTCCTGAATACACATAATATTTATCTTCCTATGAATCATAATATCTATTAATTATATTAATTTTCCTGTAAGGGAACCTATATTCCAAGTTCCTATCCTAATTTTTGTTTCATGGACTAGCTTCTCTGCCCATATCTATCCTTGATGTGGGAACCCTTGCCTATTTAACACTGCACCCGAGCACCAGTGTAGCAGCCCATCCACATTTGTTGTTGTATTTAGGCCATACAGCACATCGCTTCTAGGGGATGCCCTAGCATTAACACAATTTCTTAAAGAATTCATGTCATTATTATTCGATAAGTTTTACGCTGGTTGTCGACTACCTAACACATCCCTCCACTCTTCACATCCAGGACTTGGGACCTAACAACGATAGTGTTAAAGAGTAATAGAAGATCCTCAAAAAATAACCAAAGAGTATAATACAAACTGGGCAAAAAAAAAAAAGGTAGCATCCAAAATCCACCAGGAAAAGGCCCTGACCCTAACAAATAGAAACCAATGAGAGTGCATAGTATAAAAGTATAAACCTCTTCTAATATCCAGAAAGGAAATATATGAGCAGGAATCAAGCATTGAATCAAAATCCAAGGGATTGCAATCATCGCCAATAGTAGCCCAACCATATTAGATATACCTTCCTAGTAGAAAAATCAATGTTGAATGTTATCACTTATGCAGAGTTAGGTTAAGAATGGAAAGGCAAGTTTATTAAGGTTCATAATGAGCATAAGAAAGCTTTTAGTTAAACAACTATAGATATTAAGAGAAATAGCCCATTCTTGTGCATGCATAAGATTTTGATGGAAGAAAATTTCCTTCCAACAAGTTAAACCCCTAAGGAGATTGACCCCTCATGAAAGAGATAGTAAAGAAGGAGATACTTACATGAATAGATACAATAATCATATACCTTATCTCTAATAGTTCTTGGGTGAGTCCTATATATTG
Organism: Dendrobium chrysotoxum; assembly: GCA_019925795.1. Lineage (NCBI taxonomy): Eukaryota > Viridiplantae > Streptophyta > Magnoliopsida > Asparagales > Orchidaceae > Dendrobium > Dendrobium chrysotoxum. The sequence continues at coordinate 56,595,615 of CM034308.1, read as the reverse complement.
TGTCCCTAAGAAGGAGTACAATATATTGAAACCAAGGTTCTTATTTTTAGAGTTTGATGTAGATATCCTTTATAAGAGGGGAACTATGAACCATATGACTGATAATCTATCTAGGTTAGAGTTAGAAGAATTTGCATTTCAATAAGTAAGCTCAAGCATGCCAGGGGTTCTCATGTATACATATCCTTCTCGCCTATGGGTTATAGCAAATCGCTTGACCGATTAGGGTGCAGCTCTATCTAGGAAATATTATGCATCTCTAGAGAAAAATCAATTTTTTAGCCTAATTTAAAAAGTTCATCTTATGCTTTTTATATATAAGGTCAGTTAGCATGCATTATATTAGAAATTAATTAAAAAATAAAATTTAATTGCATGGAGCATAAATCCCACCATAAATACATAAACGGGCCAATTTGGACCTTCTCAAGATATCAGCCCCAATTTCTCAAAAACTTAAATAATAGCCTACCCATCTATCATAAGACCAGACTTATAGTTTTAAAGTGACAAAATAGTTTAGCTGACTCTCTAATCCAGGCTAAGGTAAGCCTATATTTACATTTTATTTGTTAGGTTTTGATCACTGTCATTTAGTGCCCAACCTAGATATAGGATCTAGGGCGGACACAAAATTATAAGTCCCCAACAATAGGAATTTAATCCCAACACTCTAACAAAATGTCAACTTAAATTAAAATTGTCTCTCATCCAAAATTTAAAGCCCAAAATAGGATAAATTAAGGCATTTCTAAAATATTTCATAATCCCAAAATACCTCCTACGTCTCATCCTTTGGCCTCCAAAATAAGTACTCAAATTTGATCCAATCCCATTTAAAATTTCAACATCTCACCTTTCATATCTGTCCTTGAGAATTCAAATAAAATTCTTACTATTATTCTAGTCGAGAGTATTCATAGGAAGCCCAAAACTTCATACGATGTAATTAGCTATGAAGACTTGCCTTCATAGGTGATTTACGACTCTTAAATCAATCAAACTCCATTTTATTTAATTCCTAAATAGAATAAAAAAGAATTTATTCTCTTTGGAAAAATTAAAATTAAAGATGATCATATTCGTCATATTCAAACCATAGATAATGAGTTATACTCTCTTTCCATTGACAGATATCATTTATCAATATATTTTTTTAATATTAAATTAATGATAACATAACTAAATTATCATAGCTAAATAGTTGATCGAACACTATTTTGATCCTTTTGGATCATATGCAGTTCCTTCTTAAATTTGACTACGATAGTCATGATGAAATTTATAATTTTATAATCTGAACCCATTAAGGAATAATATTTTCACCACCCAAGGTGATATATCATGCATAATGATGAGTTTGGCTACAAAACTAAAAGAAATTTAAAATATTATATTCAAATTTTCCAAATGAAAATATAATTATAATTGCTTTGTACTTTTCAACAAAGTTAGCAAATAATTTTCTAGCAACTCCACTGTGAAATTATCTCTGTCTCTCCATCTTTAATAATAGTAGAAATTTTATTACATCAGTAGTTGAAACTACTTTCTTTCGCTGGCCCCTCTGCCCATTTCTTCCTTGGGTGTGCAAGGCCAGCATAAAAAAAAAAATAAGTATGAGAGATGAGTAAGAAAATTTCTAACAAAATTAAGGCTTTAACATTTCACCCTAAATCGATTGGTGGAATGAAAGAGTTAAGCTAACTTCCTTAGATTTCCATATCAATTTTGTGAACCTTATTTTGGATGAAAACTCAAATATGTTAAGTTCCAAATTTTGAAAAAAATTATTCAAATTCAAATTCTAAATTCTCTTCTAAAAAAATGAATAAAACAACTCATGAATTCCACTATCATATCTTATTCCATAACATCTTCTTATAGCCTAACATATACAATGAAATCCTAATTTCACCAAATCATGAATGATTTTTGTTTCTTACCACTATGTGTTAGGTTACACGCCGTATAACTTGATAAATATGATAAGAATCAAAATTATTAGTGATTTTTAAATCTAATTTCAAAATTAACTAATTCGAATCATCTTTTCTTAATGACAAAAATCAAAACAAATTTAAATGGATGGAAAGTTGATCTTCTCATTGGATCGAGACATGAATATTAAAGAGCTAATTTGTAACAACTCAATTCAATTTGGGATGAAGTTTTAGGCCCTTAGGTTGTCAATTAATGGGGGAACAACCATAGACCTATTTTCTAAGGATAAAAACAATGCCCCCTTGGTGGAGATTATTATTAGGTCAGGGATTGACTCCCCCATTCCTAAACTGAATGCTATTGTCGCCTCTGTACCCATTGCACCCTCTACTAGCGAGGATGAGAAACTAAAAGAAGTAGTGATGGCTAAAAAATCATCTATCTTTGAAATTGGAACAAGTTATAGTATCTCCTTCACTAGTATGAATAAAAGAAAGAACTATCTGAGAAATATAAGGAAGAAGATTACTAAGTTTTAAAAAAATTACTTAATGGAAAGCCTTAACCGATGTAGAACCTTAGGCTGCTGAGGAGGTACCTATTCTTGCATCATCCCCTCTTCTAAATGTGAGCCACTTATATCCTCTTTCTATTACAGCAGGAGAGGAGAGAGTTAGTAGGATAGCCCACTCCCCGCCATGCCAGGTGGACTACTGTGCAAAGAGGAACCCCAAGGAAAAATTAGTTCAAAGGAAGAGCATGTTGAGAAACATCATCCATAAATCCATTTTTCAAGTAGGTGAAACCAAAGAAGAGTAGCTTAGGCATATGAAGGGGATGATATCCCTCAAGTTTGAAAAGAAAATCCTAAGGGAGGAAAAGACTGAGGAAAGAGTTCTAACCCTCTAATAATAAAAAATGAGCAATAAATATGTGATGTAACCTGCCACCTCAGTTCTAGTAGATGGTTACTCTAGGGCACCCCATCTTCCATCAACTAAGACTGAGGGGATAATCCTTATTGGATCTAATAGGAGCCACCATCACAGTGCTAGGCTGCCAATCGACCCAGGAAAATCCTTAATGTTGACCTCTATTAGAGTTAAACCAAAAGGGCTATTAAAGTTAACAAAAATCAAGGACAAGAGGCCCAAGTCACCCTTGAGAGAATATATCACAAAAATGCCAATAAAATTGAAAATGATCAACCATCTATAGTGATCTCAAGGCTCTCCATTCTCAGGTGTGACACCCCTACTCTATCAGATGAAGTAGGGTCACTTCCCCATGACCCACCACCATCTCCTAGGGAGAAAGTCTTACTACCCACCTAGGATACCTCCGTTGTGACTACTAATTTTGGGACAATTCACGGGAAGGAGATAATTGATAAACAAAATGATGAAATAATGGATGAAACCATAGATGATTGCACTGGTACTACCCAACATCTCAAGATATAAGTGATTATAAGAAAACTGTAAAATAAGGAGTTCAAAATGGTAATGGAATATATTATCTATTTGCCTATTAATCTTGAATCTATTGAGGGGAGACCTATTGATGAGGTGGTTCAAGAGATCAGGGACATCTTAAAGAAGAAGGAAGCAATAGAGTCCTTTGATCTAGAAAATGATGATTTGTTGATGGATGGTAGTGAAAAGGATATTTCTGCCAGCACTATCTTTATGGTAAAAGCTAGATCTTCAGTTAAAGATGTTGAGCCTAGCAAAGCTCATCTAGGAAGAGAAGAAGACTCAACAGCAATTGATTCTAATTTAGATGTGTCTGTTATACTCAAGGACAAGGACAAGCATATAAAAAACTCAAAGAAAAGTTAGAGGAGATGCTATTGAGAGTGGTGGAGATGTAAGATTAGTTGGTTAAGACACAACAGCTTCAACCTGAGTAGTTGCAGCCTATAATAAATACAGTGGGTGAGCGGAGAAAAATGCCAGAGTCAATCTCAAAAATGCCTGAACCAATCCTAGTAATCCCTCCAATCCTTGTGGTGCTAGCTAAAAAAGATATAAAATTAATGATTAAGAACCTGGTACGGGAGTCCTTAGCCCAATTTCATGGGATCACATATATTCTAAAGGGTAGAGCCTACCCAGAGGAATATAATTCAGTCCCTTATCCTAAAGGCTTTATTCCACAATCTTTTAAAGTCTTTAGTAGTCCAAAAAAACCTAAGATAGCATCTAGTTCACTTTTATGTGAGTTGTTGCAATATTGGAGGGTCAGATGCTCTACTATTTTGGTAATTTATTAGTAGTCTTTCTGGAATTACTTATGAGTGGTATGTCAATCTGCCTAAAGGGTTCGGTGAGGACATTCATTGAGTTGGAGAGCCTATTCTTAAAGAGATTCTCTGAACTCAACATCTTATTACCATTGGAGATCAAGTCTTCAAAAAGTAAAAGCAAATAGAGTCTCTGTTAGAGTACATCTTGAGATGGTGAAATCTCTTGATGAAATATAAACCCCAACTACAAGAGCAACACACAGTGGAGATTCTTCTAAAGAATATTCATGAACCTATTACTTTTATCCTAAAAGGGGTCATGATAAAAGCTTTTGAGAAATTAAATAATAAGAAAAATAACCCATTGTAAGAGGCTTATTGGATGCCATTGTTAAAGGACTTGTCTGATGAAAGGAAAGAAATAAAACCTCAAAATCTTTCAAAAAGAAGTTAGCCACTATATCAATGATGGATAAGGGAAAATAGCTGATGAAACATCAATCGAATGATCCTCTGCCTAGGCCATTCTAGGTAACTCCTTATCCACTTAGACACCCTTACTTGACATCTGTTAAAGAGAAGATGGCATAACTCTATCCATTTTAGAGAGAGTCAGTAAGAAAAATCTTCAAGAGTCAATTAAAGAAAGAAGACTTCAAGTTACTAGAGGCTAAAAAGTAGGAAGAGGCAAACAAGAGGGATGATCCCAATTTTTGCCCTTACCGCCACATGTTGGGCCATACAATTAAAGATTGCTTTACCTTTAAAGACTAGCTTGAAAGAATCTTTAAGCACATCATCATTTCTAAATAATATGTAGGAGATCCAAATTAGAGGTTCATCAAAGTCATCTTAGATTAAAACTCTAACATTTCTCTATCTATTGATGATGGTTGCGATAGTACTTTATCCCAGACATTTAAAAAGTTGATTAATAAATCTTTTTAACATTCTCAATAGTTATCGATGAAAGTCCAGGGCTAGATCTTCGAGGTTGTCCTAGAGGATTTGTAGGAGGATGTTCAGATGATTTTCTCTCCAATAGTTATAGTAATTACTGTAAAGATTTTAAAAGAAAAAGAGTGATATATTTGTAGAGAGGAAACATGTAGTTGATGAGAGATATAATCAAATGGTGGATGATGGGGTGAAACCCCTGTCCCCATTTATTTTATCTGACTTTTAATTTTCCCCATCAAAAGCAAAGGTCCAAAAATCAATAAAAGATCCTTCTGCATACATTTTAATGATTAGTAATGAAGATGAAATAAAAATAGAACCTACTAGAGAGTAATATCAAGACTCAATAATGATCAGTCAAGGTCCTTCAGAAATTAACCTTTCAAATTTGGCCTCCAAAGAGGGTGATGAACCTGAAATCTTATCAGATAGTGACACCCCTGAAGTTTACTTCCAAAGGAGTCTTATCGTGATAGATTTTTTAGATTTAGACACTCCATAAGAAAATAATATTGCATCACCTAAGGATAGTGTAGGCCGCACTATAATTTGTCATCTTGAGGAGATCATAGAGGTATAACTTCATGTTGGCAAAAGTCTTACAGCTTAGGATTCAGCTAAGGAGAAGGGAAATTAAGTCGCATCTAATGATCCAATCAAAACTTTAACTCAATAATCAAATCTTCCTCCCAATCCATCGGGTCATGATCTTGATGTTCCCAAGGTTGATTATAATGTCTTAGCTCATTTTAGAAAATTATTAGCAAAGTTGAGTATCTATGATGCCCTTATTCTCACAAAAGAAATGAGAGAGTCTTTAATTAAAGCACTTCTAGACCCAATGATTTATCTAGCTCATTTAGCTGGAACTTCCTAAGATGAAGCTTTCTACTTCACGAAAATCCTATGAGTAATCTTTTTTAATGAGAATTTACTTCTGGGGGCTACCGATCATAATCACCCACTTTACATTTCTATAAATATGGGAAATTTTTTAATATCAAGAGACCTCATTGATCTGGTTGCATCTGTCAACATCATAAATGTAAAGACACTCTCATATCTGAAGGTTGATACACATAAGCTCGCTACTAATAAGTTAGTATTATATGGGTTTAATTAAAAGGGCATGAAGGCTTTAGGTTCAATCACGCTCTTATTAGAGATATGAGAATTGAAAATGGAAGTTAAATTTCATATAATTTATTTGGCAACGTCCTTCAACATACTTTAAGGTAGGCCTTTAACCTGTGAATATAGGATGGTTCCATCTACCCTACACTAATTTGTCAAGTACCAATGAGATGTCTTTGAATATGTGATTCAGGGTGATTTGCAATTATTCTCTATTCATGAGATTGGGATCAAAAAATAAAAGAAATCTAAATAGTGGTATCAATTTTGGTACTATTGGTTCATTTGAAGATTATGAGTATTGTCTTATGATAATAAATCACCTCAAATCTTAGAAGTTCTCTACAAAAGCTATCAATTTTCTCAATGACCTTTGTCTAAAGACATCAGATGACTTCGATGAACATCAAGTTAGGCATAAGCCCCTTGAATTTGAGGAAGATATTAAATCAACAGGCAATAAATTAGAAGAAATTAAACTTGGAACAGAGGATGACCCTCACCCTACCTTTATTAGCTCATTATTGAGTTAAGATGAATATGATCTAATCAAACATGTTTTAGAGTTTAGGGATTGCTTTGCTTGCTCATATGATGAAATGCGAGGCTTATCTTCTGACATAGCAATTCATAAACTTGAAATTTAACCTACTGCCATTTCTGTCAAGTAAGCTCCCTGATGTATGTGTCTGTAGATTAAATAATAAGTTATTTCTTAAATTAAGAAACTGCTTGAGTCCAAATTTTTTCAAGCGGACAATATCCCTATTTGGTAGCCAGCGTCGTGCCAATTTTAAGGAAAAATGATCAAATTTGAATATTTGTTGACTATAGAGATCTAAATAAGGTATGTCTCAAAGATGAGTTTCCCTTATGCATACTTGAACTCATTGTGGACATCACCTCTTCTCCTATTATTTTCTCCTTTATGAATGGCTCATATGGATACAACCAAATCAAGATGGCCCAGAATATGAGAGAAACACTGTATTTAGAACTCCTACAAGTATCTTTTGTTATAAGGTGATGCTATTTGGTATAAAAAATGCTGGCGTAACCTAATAGTGAGCTATGACCCAAATCTTTAATGAACTTATCCATAATTAGGTAGAATGCTACATCAACGATTTGGTCATCAAAAGCAAAGTCAAAGAGGCTCACTTGTATAACTTAAGAATTATCTTTGAGTGACTGTGCCACTACATTCGCAAAATAAATCCCTTGAGGTGTGATTTCAATGTCACTTCATGAAAATTTTTAAGTTTTGTAGTAAGGCATCATGAATTGAAATTGATTCTGCTAAAATTAAAGCCATTTTAAATGTTACCCCCTAAAAGCCCAACTCAATTGTGGTCCCTTTAAGGTAGGTTGGCATATATAAGGAGGTTCATTTCTAATCTATCTAGGAGGTGTCAACCTTTCTCTATCCTAGCTAAAAGGATTCTAAATTTATATGAGATGAGAACTATCAAAGTTTCTTTGAGAATATCAAACAATATCTCACAAATCCTTTAGTCTTTGTAGCCCCTATTTCGGGGAAGCGACTTATTCTTTATACCATGGCTGAAGATGAATCACTTGGAGCCCTATTGGCTCAGTTAATGAAGAGGGAAAGAAAATTCCATCTATTATCTTAGTTGATGACTCATTCTAATAAAAATTTTCTATCCTTCCATTGAGAAGCACTGCCTTGCTTTAATTTTTACAGCCCAAAAATTAAGACATTACATGCTTTCTAATCAGATAAGTCTAATATCAGGAGTAATAATGTTGCAGCATCTTATAACCTGACCTATGTTATCCGGACATCTAGCATGGTGGTCTATGATATTGCTTCAAATTAAAAAAATATTTATTTCCCTGTATGATATGAAAGGGAAGACCATTGCTGACTTCCTTGCAATGCACCCACTTTCGGTAGAAACTCCCTTAAATGATGATCTACTTGATGAGAAAATAATGAATTTATGGGAATCTTATGATGATGTTTGGGAATTATATTTTGATAGTGTAGCATCCTTTTAGCGAGGTGCAACACAATCTACTCTTTTTGGAAAAGCTAGAATTAGCTTGATTTTCAGAAAACTAGAAAAGGGAATGATGCATTTCTCCTATCATTTATCATAGCCTTACATAAATAATGAGGCTAAATATGAAGCCCTAATAAATGGTTTAGTGCTTGAAATATTGATGGACATAAAAGAAATAAAAATCTTTTGGGGATTCCTAGCTGGTTACTAACCATATTGTAGAAACCTATAAGGTTTTGAAGTCAAAACTCCTAAAATATCATCAATACATAAATCACTTGCTTGAGAAAATTCTAATTATAACTTTATACAAAATTTCCTATGGAGGTAATTTTGTGGTGAATGCTTTAGTAAAGGTTGCAAAGGAATTTGCCTGCCTAGAAGAAAATTCCATTTCTATAAAAATTCAGCTTCAGTAAGTGCAATCTCCTATAGATTCGAAGCACATCAATAAGAAATCTTTCAAAGTCTTATCTACCTCTTCAATAAATAATGAAGAAGGAAATTGGAGACAACCTTTCATTGATTATCTTCAAGAAGGCAAGCTTCCTCATGTAAATCACTTGGCAACCAAATCAAGAAATATATCCTCTTATATGCACTTGTGAATAACACCCTGTATCATCAATCATTTAATTAGATGTGATTATATTATTTAGACAAAGTGAGTCCCTGAATATAGTGAACTAGGCGCTCATCAATCATGTCATAAGATAAAAATAAAAATTAAATAACTTTGATATTCCCACGAAGATTGACGATTGCATGAATGTTGCAAAATGTTGTCACCAGTACCAAGTTCATAGTATGGTTTCACACCAGCTGCCTTATATGTTGCATCCCATGAAAGCTTCAAGGCCCTTTGAGAGTTAGGGCTTAGATGTTTTTGGGCCTATTGACCCTCCTTCTTTAAAGGGTCATCCCTTCATTTTAGTTGCGACTGATTATTTCTCCAGGTGGGTGGAAGTGATTCCCCTGTGTCAGGTAACATCACACTCTGTTATGAAATTCTTTTATGAAAATATCATATATTGATGTGGCATGCCGCATAGAATTATATCTGATAATGGGTCCACATTAAGTCTATAAAATTTAACAACTTTGCAATATGTTATTGTATTGATTAGAGATATTCAATAATCTATTATTCACATGCTAATAGATTGAGTGAGGCCTTCAATAAAACTTTGGTGCAAATCATCAAAAAAACCTTGGATGACAGTAAACATTAGTGGGATAAGAGGTTGGTAGAAGCCTTGTGGACCTATAAGACCACTTATAGGACCCTGAGCCAATCCACTCTATTTTCCTTAGTGTATGGGTTTGAGGCAGTGCTCCCTTTGGAGATACAAATCCTTTTACTAGGATTATTGTATAAGATCAAATCACAACTGAACAGAATGCATGACTCCATTTAGAAGAGATCAAAGGCCTTTAAGAGAAACATCTCCAAGCTCAACAGAACTTAGAGTTATATAAAGCATGGATGGTTAAAGCCCAAGATACGTTAGTGTGACTTAGAACCTTTTAAGTAGGAGAGTTGGTCTTGGTTCTTTGTGTTGCAAATCTGCATTCAAGGATTATAATTTTGATGATAACAAATATTTTTATTTCTAGTTGATTGCCTAACCTTTTAGGTCAACAAGATTAAGTGCAATTCAAGCTAGCTCAACATTGGGTCTATCTATGTTCAAATGTATCCTTTTTCCCTTTCTTGAGTCAAATATAATGTAATGGATCCCCAAGCTAAGTTACGTTGCACACACACACTCAAGGGGAGAATTTTAGTGAGTTAGAGTTCCTATTCTATTTTAATCATATCATCCTGGATAATCATAATATCGTCCTGGATGATCCCTAGAAAATAGAAACTCTAATTAGGCCAGCCATGTTAAGTCGGTCTGATTAAGCAGAACATCATGAACGATTCCCAATCATCCGGGATGATATACTCAAATCAAAACTTCTCAGCCGCCAGACTTATTTAGGCAGGTTTTTATTTTAAGATTTCTATCTAATCGTACAGGATGATACACATATCATCCTAGATGATCTATTATAATTATGCCTAAATTAGTCAGGTGATTTAGGAAAGTAATTAAAGACTGATTGATCAATCACAACATCCTGGATGATCACAAGATCATCCTAAATGATCACAAGTTCATTCCGGATGGTCAGTTATAAATCCTCATCATCCAATATAACTTTCTTGGATGACCTGATTGATGCGCTAGACGATATGGCCATATTTGTACCAATCATACAGGATGATAGAATTATCATCCTAAATAATCAGTTATATTAAAATTGTCCAGCATAGTTATCTTGGATGACTTAACCAATGTACTGGATGATATTGGTCATTTTTGAACTAATCGTATAAGATGTCTGGACGATCAAGTCATTTTCTACAGATCGTCCAAACTTTTCTTCTAGATGACCTGACTGATGTGCTTGATGATATTCTTGATTTTGAACTAATCATCCTGGATGATTGAAGGATCATCCTAGACAATCAGAATAAACCTTATCTTCTAATCGTCTAGAAGAACCAGATCGTCCAGGCTGATATGTGTGTTTTTGTACTGATCATACAGGGACGATCGACAGATCATCCTGGATGGTAAGTTGAGATCTCTTATTTTCTAATCTTCCAGAAGAACCAGATCTTTGACAGTGAGTTAAAATTTAGGATAATTTTTTATCCCTTTTATTTAAGATCTCTTGTTTTCTACAGTTGAGATCTTTTGCCACTGTCCTCACCTGAGAGAGTCTTGAGAGGGAGAGGGAGAGCATGGGGGAGAGAAAGAGAATATTATGAGGGGGAGTATATGAGGTATTCACAAAGGTTGCTCCAAGTAAGGATTTGAGTCATCTTCTCCAGTCGTCGTCCCTTATTCCTCAGTGGCTCTATGGGAAGGATCATTAGTAAGAAGATCAAGGTTCTCTACCTACTTCAGGAGGAAGTGAAAAGAGGTAAGGTTCTCTGCCTTCTTTAGGAGGAAACAAAGGAGTTTGGGTTCTCTGCCTACTTCGAGAGGAAGCAAAAGGATTTTGGGTTCTCTGCCTCATCGGGGTTGGTGAAAAGGAGTTTTTGTAAAGGCTTCTCTGTCTTGCTGTAGGAGCAAAAGGAGAGTCACTGAGTTTTAGTGCAATACCTAGAGGGGAGACCCTAGGGAGTGGATGTAGGTCAAGTTAACTTAACCACTATAAAATCTGGTGTGTTCCTTCTTTTACTGTTCAGCTTTTTAATTTCTACACTTTACTTTTCTATGGATAATCATGTGATTAAAGTTACTATTATGGTTGATTAATCATCTCCACATCAACGTGCTATTGCATTTATTTTAAAACATTCAGAAAGGTTTTCAAAATAAATTTTGCTTAAGAATTTTTAAAACTACAAATTCACCCCCCCCCCCTCTTGGTTAGCCTCGGGCTAATTCATAAGGGCTTAACATCCCTAACGAACTTTTATGTGGTATCATAACGGGGTTCAAAAATTAAGTTTTTAAATAACTTTTAAATTTTGATCCATGGCTAATTTTGGTAACCGGAACACGGTAGAAGGGTATTACATTACTCGACCTCCCTTGTTTGATAACATACCTTTTGATTTTTGGAAAACTCGTATGTCCACCTTTTTGCAATCGATCGATTATCACATATGGATGCTTGTTAAAGATGGTTATGATGCACCTTATAGACTTGTTGATGGTATTAAAAGTGAACTTCCTTTTACTGAATGGACTCATCATGATAGGGACTTCGTGCAACTTAATACTAAATGTTTAAATTATTATTTCTGTGTACTAAAATCTAAAGATTACATACGTGTGTCGACTTGTATAACTGGTAAAGAAATCTGGGGTAGATTATGTATCACTTATGAAGGCACAACTGAAGTTAAGCAATCTAGGTTGAATATCTTACTTCATGACTACGAACGCTTTTGCATGAAACCTAGTGAGTCAATATCTAAAATGTATACTAGGTTTACACAAATTTTCATCTTCCTGCATGCCTTGGAAAGAGAACTCACTAACTGTGAGAAAGTAAATAAAATTCTGAGATGTTTGTCTTCTTCCTATGATACCAAAATAACTGCGATCATTGAATCCAAGGATTTGAACACTTATTCTATTGATTACTTACTTGGATCACTCATTTCTTACAAGCAAGGAGTGAACTAAAGACAACTTAATGCAGGTCAGAAAAAGAAGAAGAAAACTGTGGTGCTGAAGGCTAATGATATGAAGACTAATTCTTCTGGGTCTAAAAGTGATGATGTTGCCTTAATTACTAGGTAATTCAAAAGCTTTCTAAGAAAGAGATAAAAGCACCATCAGAAATGGAATAAAGGTAAGAATAGAAAAATTCTAAAGGTTCTTCTGATATGGTTTGCTTTGAATACAAGAAGCCAGGACATATAAAAGCTGATTGTCCTACACTTAAGGCTCACCCAAGTAAGGAGAAGGGTGAAGAGAAGCCCAAGTTTAGGAAGGATAAGAAACCGATTCAAAAGGCTTTCTAGGTAGATTTTGCATCTAACTCTTCTAAGATTGAAGCTGAAGAGGAGACTACAAACTTATGTTTGATGGTGGATGAACATCTTATTCATTCTGACCAAGAAGAGGTATGTGAACTGACATATGATAAATTACTTGATATTTCTAAGAAAATCCATTCATCATATAGGAAACTTAAGAAATCTCATGCTAACCTGAAATTGTAATTCTTGAACCTGCAAAAAGAGCATGAAGTTTTGCTTAGAGATCATTCTTCAGTTGATAGCAATCACATGTCATTACTTGATAAATTTGATGAGTTAAATAAAAAGAATTCTAATTTTATTATTTAGCATGATTCATTGAAAGCATTGCATGTTGAATTAAAAACTGCATTTAAGGAATTAGAAGCTCATGCATTCGATGTAAAGAGTAGGGAGCATGCACTGAGAGTGAAAAATTCAATTCTAGATAGTTCAAATAAATATTTTGACACGAAATTAATTTCTCTTATGAAAAATAAATAACCACCATGACTTGAATAATTTCATACATAATCATCAAAGCATGTATCATCTAAACCTAGGAAAAGGCAATATCACCCACATAGATTAGTTAACCCTTTTCTTGGCATTAGATGTTTGTGGCGTGTTAGGACATATCTCCCACACTTGCACTATTCACTATAGTACACATTGGGTGTGGAGACCAAAATCTCAACATCCATAGTATATCATGCATGCATTATATTATTATATTCATCATAAGGGACCCAAACTTGTTTGGGTTCCTAAATCTGACATTTGATGATTTTATAGGGGTGCTCTCATACAAAACCTCGTGAGACCATGTGGTACTTAACAGTAGATGTTTAAGGCATATGACTAAAGATGCAAATTAATTCATTTCGTTAGAGGCCAGGACTAGAGGCAAGGTCACTATTGGAGATAACACCACCAGAAAGTGGTAGGTGCAGGTATAATTAGAAACTCCAAGAACCTATTAATTAAAAATAGTTTGCTTGTAGATGGACTGAAACATAACTTGCTCAGCATCAGTCAACTCTATGATAAAGGGTTCAGTATAAAGTTTCTGACAAACACTTACATTATTAGCTTAAATAATAACACTATTTTATAGGGCAAGAGAATCAACAATGTCTACATGCTTGATCTAAATAACATTGAGTGTGCTGCTTCATTCTGCTTAAAAACTATTGCTAATAAGTCTTGGTTGTGGCATAGGAGGTTATGTCATGCCAGCATGAAAATCCTTAGAAGAGTAACCCAAAAGGATATAGTTAGAGGTGTTCCTAAGCTTAAGTTTACTAAGGATCGCCTGGGTGATGCCTGTCAACTAGGGAAATAAGTCCAATCCTCTTTCCACTCCATTAAGGACATCAGCACCTCTAGACCTTTAGAAGTCCTTCACATGGATTTATTTGGACCCATTAGCACTATCAACTTAGGGGAAAAAGTCTATGGATTTATGATTATCGATAACTACTCGAGGTTCACTTAGATTAGATTTTTATCACATGAAATTGAGTCGTTTGATGAATTTAAATCTTTCTCCACTTGGATTCATAAGAAGCTAGGTTGGGAGATCTTGACCATTCATAGTGATCATGGTGGAGAGTTTAAAAATGTGAGATTTAGAACTTTCTGTGAGGAGTAAGGGATTAGTCACAACTTTTTAGTTCCTAGGACCACTTAGTAGAATGGGATAGCTGAAAGAAAGAACAGAACCTTAGTGGAAGTCGCTAGAGCCATGTATGTTGAGTATTCACTTCCAAAATACTTTTGGGCAGAAGTGATGAACACAGCCTATTATGTGTTGAATAGGAAAAATGTTAGATCCAATCTGAATAAGACACCCTATGAGATCATTAGGGGTAGAACACCAAACATGTCTCACCTCCATGTCTTTGGCTGTAAGGTTTTCATTCTTAATAATGGAAAATCATCCTTAGGAAAATTTGACCTAAAATATGATGAAAGAGTGTTCTTAGGATATTCAAGTGTGGGGAAATCCTTTAGGGTTTTAATAAGAGGATATTTATGGTGGAGGAGACTACTCATTTGGTGTTTGATGAATCCAATCCTAAGGAGTCTAGAGTTGATGAAGAAGATGAAATAGGAGAGATTACCCAAGGAGTATAAACTATAAATCTGGAGGAAAGGGTAGAACATGATAACATCTTGTATAGAGAATGGAGATATTCTTCGAGTCATCCTAAAGAACTAATCTTAGGAGACCCTTCTAAAGGGGTTAAAACTAGGCATGGACTTAAAAAGAAAGTGAACCACTCTGCCTTTATCTCAATGACTGAACCCACCAATATTAATCAAGCCCTTTCTGATGAATTTTGGATCTTAGCTATGTAAGAAGAATTTAACCAGTTTGTG
The DNA here is from genome assembly GCA_019925795.1 of Dendrobium chrysotoxum. Taxonomy (NCBI): domain Eukaryota; kingdom Viridiplantae; phylum Streptophyta; class Magnoliopsida; order Asparagales; family Orchidaceae; genus Dendrobium; species Dendrobium chrysotoxum. The sequence continues at coordinate 56,580,380 of CM034308.1, read as the reverse complement.
AGGAATAATGTCTGGGAGTTAGTAAAATGACCTAAGAATTAAAATGTAGTAGGAACCAAATGAGCCTTTAAGAATAAAATGAATGATTCTGGTGTGTTAGTTAGGAATAAGGTAATATTGGTGGCTAAGGGGTACAATCAAATAGAAGGGATTGATTTTGAGGAGACCTTTGCCCCTTTAGCTAGATTGGAAGCCATTAGAGTGCTACTAGTCTTTACATGTTATAAGGGATTTAAGCTTTTCCAAATGATATCAAGAGTGCCTTTCTAAATGGGATAATAAAGGAAGATGTGTTTATAGAGCAATCCCCAGGTTTTAAGAGTTCCCAATTTCCAAATCATGTTTACAAATTAAAAAAGGCCTTATATGGATTAAAACAGGCACCCAGAGCTTGTTATGAGAGGCTTAGCACATTCCTACTGGAAAGGAAGTTTGTTAAGGGGAATGTAGACCCCCACCCTTTTTCTAAGGAAAGTAGGAGATAATTTACTCATTGTCCAGATCTATATTGATATACTTTTTGGATCTTCTGATTAAAATTTATGTGATAATTTTTCTAAAACACTGAGTAAAGAGTTTGAGATGAGTATAATGGGAGAATTGTCCTACTTTTTAGGGTTTGGCATAAGGCAAGTGGATGATGGAACTTTTCTTAATCAATTAAAGTACACTAAGGACATCATGAAGAAATATGAAATGGATAAGCCAAGCCAATAAACACTCCCATGAGCTCCAGTGTCCAGTTAGATAAGGATTCAAATAGAAAATCAATTGATCAAAAGAAGTGCAGAGGAATAATTGGATTACTACTTTACTTTACTACTAGCCAACCTGATATAATATTTAGTATTTATCTCTGTGCTAGGTTTCAAGCTTATCCTAAAGAATCGAACCTGACTGTAGTTAAGAGAATCCTTAGATATCTCTTAGGGACCCCAAACTTAAGAATCTGGTATCCTAGACACAGCACTTCTTTTAAAATTATCAGATATTCTGATTCTGATTTTGTATGGTGTAGGGTAGATAAAAAGAGCACTTCTGGAACTTGCCAATTCATAGGATAATCCTTAGTCTCCTGGTCCAGTAGAAAATAAAACATTATTGCACTTTTAACTACTGAAGCCGAGTAGATTTCCTTAGGAAGTTGTATGGCCCAAGTTCTTTTGTTGAAGTAACAAATCTTGGATTTAGGATTACCTGTTGGCATAATTTTAGTTTTATGTGATAACACTAGTGCCATCTGCATCTCTAAAAATTCTATCTAACACTCAAGGACCAAACACATTGACATAAGGCATCACTTCATTAGGGACCATCTTACCAAAGGAGACATTGAGTTACACCATGTAGCAACTGAAAACCAACTAGCTGACATCTTTACTAAACCACTAGCCTTTGACACAATCAGTATCTTAAGACCTAGATTGGGTGTGATTGACATAAATTCATGAATTTGATGATTAGTAATTTCTGAATTTTCTATTTTTCATTTTTCTTTTATTTTTATTTGATTTGATTATTTGTTTCTTTTTTATTTTTTATTCTTTACTGATTTTCTTTTGTTGTTATTGTTTACCTGATTTAGTTATTTCTTTTTATGCGCTTTCCTCTTATTTTTTATTTACTATTTATTTTCTTTAGAATCAGATCACTACTCACTACTGCTGATAAACTTGATTTCTAAATGAGAGTTTTGCCTTATTTTTGTTTAGAAGATTGTAAGCAGTGATTGACTTCTCTAAAATAGTTAATGGAAAGAAATATTGATGATTGTTTTCTCTTCCTCTAACTTCTTTAATGGTGTATTTTTCTTTTTGAATAAAAATCTTTTTCAAAATTAAAAAGCTAGACTTTGAAATAGAGATTTTTTTATCTTCCTTTAGTAATCTATCTCATATCAGTAGTGTTCTAAATCATTAAATCACTTTTGTATTTCTTAATCAAGTGGTTGCATTTATCATATGAGAATGATTCTATTTTATGGATTAATGTTCCTTATCTGAGAGAGTGAGTCTTCTCTTCTTCTCTTATATCTGGAAGATAATCTCATAACTGAGAGTCTTGTAGAGATTTTGAAAGAATGGAAGCTTACAAAAGATGCACAAAGTGCACCAATCAACTGAAAGAAATAAGGCACAAAATGAGCCCAACACTGAAAAGATGCGCAATGCTCGCCCATAAAATTGAAAAGATACATAAAGTGTATCAAAAATCAAAAGATGCACAAAGTGAACCAAATAATGTAAAAAGAGGCACAAAATGAGCCCACAAAAAAATAAGCTTCCTCTTCTTTCAAATCTTTTAAAAAATCTTAGAAGAATTCATATATCACTTAATATATTCAAATACTTGAGAGTGAAAATCATGATTTTTGATTCTCTAATTTTAAATACTATTTTATCAGATATTTTTGTAGAACGAAGTATGAAAATATAATGTTTCTTATCTAATTTCCTTTCTTTTGCATTAGATTTTTGTTTCGAAGGAATTTGAACCTGTAAGTTTTCTGAGGTAGGAGTTACAAAAATAGATTTTCCAACTTTTTTAGATTTCAGTCTATCAATTTCTTCTTATTGTCTTTTGTATTAAAAACTAAGAAAAAATTTTGATTTACTGGAGCACATCGATTCAAAAAAAATTCTTCTTTGGATTTTCTTATTATTTTTTTTTTTGTTTTTCTATCTTTGCTTTGATTTTGATTTTTTGTGATTTTTGGGTCCCCTAATCATTCCTCTCCATCCTTTATTTTTTTTATTTTTTTTTTCATATCATCCTGGATGATCCTCACATCATCCTGGATGATATGATCAACTCATCTCCATCATGAACCAATGGCTGATCTGACCTAATTATTGGTAATCATCCTAGACGATACACCTCATCATCCTGGATGATCTATGTGGCAACAGTTGGATGACTTGAATTCAGTCCATCTGATTGATTAATTACATATCATCCTCGATGATCCACCTAATCATCCTAGATAATACTTTTTGTCAAAAGTCATCCAGCTTGACTCCTCAGGATGAACGTTTGAGTAAAATCATCCTGGACAATTTCTGATCATCCTGGATGATCTGACCATCTTTTTGACCAATTGGCTAGGTTGACATTATTGCTGCAAATCATCCACGATGATTTCATGATCGTCATGGATGATATTCGCAAATCTTTAAATTCATCCCAAGTTCACCATTTTTTATTCACTACAACCTCTTTCCTCCCTTCATATCCCTCTTCCTTTCAATCAAGTTCTCCAATGGCTGGTGGCAAATGCTCCAGGATGCTCACTAGAATCTCGTCATGGGGAACTGTGGATCCCTGCTTCACAGATGCAGCAAATCAAGTTGCCTACCTCAAGTATAAGATTGCTGGCATCACTTCCTCTACAATCATCAATCCTCACACCCTTACTAACCTGGTACTCGATCTGTTTGTCCACACTACTCACCTTCATTCAAACCCTGACAGTTACATTTCATTCTGAACTCTTGTATGAATTCTTCATCAGTCTCCGCATCAACTCTACATATACTTTACTCAAATCCTATGTCACTAAACGACCTGTAGAGAACACTTATCTATTGCAAATTTGGTTTTAATGATGACAAACATATTTCCAGTGTATTTTGCTTGGCTAACCCGTTTCAGGCACAAAAGATCACGAGCAAATCAAGCTAACTCAAGATCGGGTCCAAGTGTGTTAAATGTATGATTTTTCTTTTTATTGAGTCAATTATAATGTAATTGATCCCCTAGCTAAGTAACCTTGCACACACACACTCAGGGGGAGAGCTTGAGTGAATTAGAGTTTCTGTTCATTTTTTATTCAGATCGTCCTGGACGATATTCACATCGTCCTGGACGATCCAGCCAAAATATAAACCCTAATTAGGGCAACCAAGTTAAGTGAGTCTGATTAAGCAGATCATCCTGGATGATCTTTGGATCGTACGGGACGATATGCTAAAATCAGAAATTCTCAGCCGCCAGAACAACTTAGGCAAGTTTTTATTTTTAGTTATTTGGTCTGATCGTCCCGGATGATACGTGTATCGTCCTGGACGATTCAGTACAATCATGTCTAAATTAGTCTGGTAATTAAGGAAAGCAATTAATATTTAATTGATATGATCATATCATCCTGAACGATCGCAGGATCATCCCGGATGATCATGATCGTCTAGTGCATTTCAATTGTACGTCCCGAACTGTGTTCAGGATGATTTGGGCACTTTTTGAACTAATAGTACCGGACGATACCCGTATCGTCCAGGACGATCAAGCCATTTTTTAGTCATCTAGCACAAGTTTCTCTGGACGACCCGAACTGTCTTCTGGACGATATTCCTCGATTTGCACTAATCATCCCGGACGATCACAGGATTGTACGGGACGATATGATCAATTTTTTCTACTGCTCGTCCAGAAGAGCCAGATCGTCCAAGCTGAAACAGCTAATTTTGAACTGATCGTACAGGACGATCTATCGATCGTCCTGGACGATCTTGGCCGACCAGTTGAGATTTAGGGCAAATTTTAAGCCCTCCTATAAAAGAACTTTTTCTTGAAACAAGAAAAATCTTTTGCCACCTTCCTTCCCTGAGAAACCCTAGCGAGAGAGAGAGTTGGGAGAGAGAGAGAGGATCTTGTGAGGGGGAGTTAGTGAGGGATTCACTAAGGTTGCTCCAAGCACGGATCAGAGTCATCTTCTCTGCTAGTCGTCTTTCGTCTAGTCGGTGTTTGTCGTGGGAGGATCATTCGCAAGAAGATTCAGGGTTCTCTGCCCGCTTCAGGTGGAAGCAAAAGGAGTTCGAAGGTTCTCTGCCTGCTTCAGGTGGAAGCACAAGGAGGCCGGGTTCTCTGCCCCACCGTGTGGTGAAAAAGAGGTCTTGTACAGGCTTCTCCGCCTTGCTGTGGGAGCAAAAGGAGATACACTTTTTGTTTAGTGCAATACCCGGAGGGGAGGCTCCGGTGAGTGGACGTAGGTCAAGTTGACCGAACCACTATAAAATCTGGTTTGCTTTTCTAATTCAGTTCTGCACTTTACTTTTTGATATTAACTGTGTGGGTGAATATCTGAGATTGATCTTTTCGTTCATGTTTATTTGTTTCCGTTACTAAATATCGAAAAGATTTTTCATTGTTGTTGTGAAATTTTTAAATAACCAATTTCCCCCCCCCCCCCTCTTGGTTAGCCTCGGGACTAGTTCACTAGGGCTTAACATCCGTATCGAACTTTCATTATCAAGACTGTCATAAACATCTTCGACTTTCTGCCACTTGGGAAAAGCTTCATCTCATTGCCTTAAATCCTGATTTCAACTAGAGTCCAGTTAATCAGGTTCTAAGGAACACTAATGCCTTCTACCATGATGGTGCCTCTAGCTCATTGGTTAAAGATGCTAGGACCATCCAACATGTCCTCAGAACCTCCATAATTCCCAAGCCTGGTGATCGGGTTCACATTATTCCCCTACTTTCCATCACCACCTACTATATCATGACTCATCAGGAATTCAATGCTACTGATCTTATTTTAAGATACATTGAGCACCATACAAGCATTAGAGATCCTGGGCATAGGAGGAAACCCAATTTGGCCCTAGGACACCTTATTACTTACGTGCTTGAAACCAAGTACAATATTCAGTATCCTACTCCTCCAAATTTTCTACCCTCCTTCTATACAAATAGCTCCTTTCATGTCCTTCACAGCACTTGTCTCCATCCAAAGCCCGCAGAGGCTGTAGAGGCTGAGGAGGAAGCTATTCCTACACCTGCTCCTCTCTGTTTGTAATCATTGTTGGATTAGCTAGTGAACAGATTTGACCAGTGGGAGGTTCGCTTTAACTCCTACGTGATTACATATGAGTAGCAACATGTTAAAGATGTTGATCGATTTAATGCATATGTCACCCAATAGCAGCATCAGCATGACCAGGATATAGCCTGATTTGGAAAGCAGTTTGCCACCATCCACAGCCTTTTTCAGCCATCACCACTCCCTCCTCCACCTGATCAAGGTCCCTCCTACTTTTAGCTTGGTTGATTTTCCTGTTTATTTTTTTGTGATGATTTATACTGCCTTTCTTCTCTATGTTCTTCTGTGTGTTTTTCTATTTCCTCCTTTTTGAGATGTCAAATGGTGGTGTAGTTTATGTTATTAGTATTTTGGGTTGTTGTACTATTTTGGGTTATTAGTGTTCAATGTCATTGTATTATTTTTTGTGCTAGTAAAATTTGCATTGCTTAGTTTTCCTTGCTCTGTGTTTTATTTGCTAAATTAGAAATTATCTAATAAATATTTTCCATCATCAAAAAGGGGGAGATTATTGCAAATCTGGATTTAAGGATTATAATTTTGATGATAATAAACATTTCTATTTCTAGTTGATTGCCTAACCTTTCAGGCCCACAAGATCAAGTGTAATTCAAGCCAGCTCAAGATCGGGTGTGTCTGTGTTCAAATGTATTCTTTTTCCCTTTCTTGAGCTAAATATAATGTAATAGATCCCCAAGCTAAGTGACCTTGCATACACACACTCACGGGGAGAATTTTAGTAAGTTAGAGTTCTTGTTCTATTTTGATCACATCATTCTAGACGATCGTAATATCATCCTGGATGATCCATTAAAAATAGAAACCCTAATTAGGACAGCCATGTTAAGTCGATCTGATTAAGCAGATCATCCTGGATGATTCCCTATCATCCAGGATAATATGCTTAAATCAAAACTTCTCAGCCACCAGGTTTGTTGAGGCAGGTTTTTATTTTAGGATTTCTATCTAATCATATAGGATGATACACATATCATCCTGGACAATTTATTACAATCATGCCTAAATTAGTTAGGTGATTAAGGAAAATAATTAAGGATTGATTGATCAATCACATCATCCTGGATGATCGCAAGATCATCTCAGATGATCAGTTATAAATCCTCATCATCCAATATAACTATCTTGGATGACCCAATCGATGTGCTGGACGATATGGCCATATTTATACTAAACATACAAGATGATAGAATTATCATCCTGGATGATCAGTTATATTGAAATCATCTAGCATAGTTATCCTGGATAACCCGATTGATGTGCTGGAGGATATTGGTCATTTTTGAACTAATCATGCAGGATGATAGACATATCGTCCTGGACGATAAAGTCATTTTCTACAGATCATCTAAAATTTTCACCTGGATGACCCGATCGATGTACTGAATGGTATTCTTAATTTCAAACTAATCATCCAGGACAATCGAAGGATTATCCTAAACGGTCAAAATAAAGCTTATCTTCTAATCGTCCAGAAGAACCAGATCATCTAGGCTGATATGTGTGTTTTTGTACTAATCATACAGGACGATCTTTGACGGTAAGTTGAAGTTTAGGGTAATTTTTGAGCCCTTCTATTTAAGATCTCTTGTTTGCTACTGTTGAGATCTTTTGCCACTGTCCTCACCTGAAAGAGTCTTGAGAGGGAGAGGGAAAGCTTGGGAGAGAGAGAGAATCTTATGAGGGGGACTTTGTGAGGTGTTCACAAAGGTCATTCCAAGCAAGGATTCAAGTCATCTTCTCCAGTCATCATCCCTTATTCCTTGGTGGCTCTATGGGAAGGATCATTAGCAAGAAGATCGAGGTTCTCTGCTTGCTTCAGGAGGAAGCGAATGGAGGTAAGTTTCTCTACCTGCTTCAGGAAGAAGCAAAAGGAGTTTGGGTTCTCTGCTTGGTTCAAGAGGAAGCAAAAGGAGTTTGGGTTCTCAGCCTCACCGGGGTTGGAGAAAAGGAGTTTTTATAAAGGCTTCTTCACCTTGTTATGGGAGCAAAAGGAGAGTCACTTATTTTTAGTGCAAACTAGAGGGGAGACTCCGGGGAGTGGATGTAGGTCAAGTTGACCGAACCACTATAAAATATGGTGTGTTCTTTCTTTTACTGTTCTACTTTTCAATTTTATCACTTTACTTTCCTGTGGATGATAATGTGATTACAATTATTATTTTGGTTGATTAATCATCTCCACATCAATGTTATTGCATTTATTTTAAAACATTCAAAAAGGTTTTCAAAATCTTTTTACTTAAAAATTTTCAAAACTACCAATTCACCCCCCCTCTTGGTTAGACTTGGGCTAGTTCATAAGGGCTTAACATCCCTAACGAACCTTCACTTTGGGGCCCTATATTAGCCCATCAAAAGATCAATGGGATGTTTAAACCAATGTGGGAGGAACCTTTCGTTATAGAGACAATCTGTGAAGGAGCCTCCTACCAATTAGTTGATTATAAAATAAATTACCTAAAGCTTCCTATCAATGAATGTTTCCTTAAGAAATATTATTCTTGATGTAATTAAAACCTAAAATTAATGAAAAATTAATGAAAATTTTTAGTTTCAAAATGACATTGAATCAAATTACCCAAATCCAAAATTCCAAAATCAAAATCCTTCAATCCTCAAGATTAGGTATGAGTCCCCATGCTTCCTTTCCTTTGGATTAAATCCACAAGTGGTAGAGCAAGCCCTCTATCGCACCGCCCTAGTATCAAAAGCAAAATCTTTCAATCCTTAAGGTTAGGTATGAATACCCATGTTTCCATCCCTTAGGATTAAATCCACTATTGGTGGAACAAGCCCCTGTAGAACCATCCTAGTTTAAAAATCAAATTCTTTTGAGACCCTGTGTTAGATTTAAGCCTCATAGGCCCCTTCATACCTTAGCCACCTCTTTAGCATCTTAAGGTTTGGTGTGAGACCCTATTCTTCCTTCCTTAGATCTAGAGGTAAATCAAATTCTAAACAAAACTATCTATTTGGTATATGTCCCCTATCGGCATCATTTAGACCTTTGGTTATGTGCTTTCTTTCCTTGGGATCCAAATCCCAAACTTGACCTATTCAATTGGTCAATACCAATATGTGTAGTATAACTTTATTCTACTACACATATTAGGGGTCCATTTATTCACCAGATTTTTATATGAGATTGACTAAATCAAAATCAAATAAAAGCCAAATTCAAATCCAACCCAAACTAAAATTCCAATTCCACCCAAATTGCCTCAAGTAGTAGCCACTTACTGGCTATCACTTGACCTCTTCTACTTTCCCAATAACAATCACCTAAATAATTTTTATTGGCATGAATAAACCAAACTCAATTAATCAAATGACAAAATCCAAAACCAAACTCAAAGTCAAGGCCCAAAATCCCTTATCCCATAACCCTTTTTGGGTGATTTTTCAATCACCTCAAAGCCAAACCAAGTTACCTTAAATTCATCATCTATCAATTGCTTATTGATTAGGCATATATCTAGGGTCAACCCCCCAAATTTGAGGCCAACTTGATCCCTCTAATCCTAAAAACTAAATTAATTTCCAAAGGCTACAAAACTTTAAATATTTACAGCCTAGCCCACTAGACTTTGCATCTTATGAAATCTGACGTTGGGACCTTCCCCAAAACTTTTGAATATATTCATAACCCCTGTTATAATATGTTAAACACAAAATTAAACTTTTAGTTAACCCTGGTTAAGCACAGTTGACTATGGACCCACTATACCCCAAAATCCCTAAAGAAAAATCAAACTTTCCCATAAACCTCAACATGGCTTAATCCAACCAACCTTTGTATCATCTTGAGTGTATTAAATTAAAAACTAAGTTTTTGTTTGACCTGGTTGACCAAAATGCCCTTTAAGGGCCGAAATATGCATTTTATACAATTAGACCTCACCATTACATAGGATCTCCTCTATTGGAGCAAAAATATCATTTTGAACCTGTTAGACCTAACCCTAACCCTTGGTTTGAATTGGTTGACCAAGTTAACTATGGTTGACCAAAATTAACCACAAACTCAACCAAATTCAAAACTAATGCTCTAAGCATCACCAAACCAAATTGAACCTTCAAAATCATGCTAATGTACATTCCATGCATGTTAAACAATCTTATGGGTCAAATCATTATTGGGTTGACTTGGTCAACTTACCATGAAGGGTCAAATTTATGCATGTAGTCAAGGCTCTATCCAAACTCCCAAACATGAGGCTAAAACCCCTTGGAGCCTCTTCCTAAAGCATGATGACTCCTCTCTAACTTGTCCTAGTCAGCATTGACTTGTTGACTAGTCAACAAGTCAAAAAAATCCTTAAAATTTGTGAAATGGGTCAAATGGTCAAGCATGGAAAACATCCTTATTCCCTTCCAAACTATCCAGCAAAATATGTTCAAATCATCCCTAAAGCAACCCTAATGTTGCACTTAAACCAAGCCCAAGCAGTGGTTTAGTCATAAGGGGTAAGCATCCAAGAACTCCCTCCAATCCATCTTAGCCATCCAACAAAAGCTAGGGTTCAAGTAACCTAAAAGCATGAAAACCCTCGTAACATCCAAAGTTATTTTCTCAGCTCACTCCAGCCCCCAAACCATTTCATGTTTCCTCTTCAAAGCTTCCTTCATCTTCTGTAATCTTCTCTCCACCATTCCATAGCCTCTAAAGATTATTTTGGTGAAGAGAGAGAGAGAGATAGATAGAGAGAGAGAGTTAAGATTTGGAGCTATCTTTCAATCTAGCTAGAACCTGCCCATGGAGTCTTTTACAAAGTTGAAGAGGATTTCTCCAGGAGCAAAACAAGCCCAAGAACTCACAAGTATATCCATTTGATAGTAATTTATGTCCATTTAAAGTTTTATGATCAAATAAAAAATACTCAAAGATCTCAATGCATGGAGCCTCTAAACTCATGGTATTGAAATATCTAGTTATATAGATCCTATGTTTCAAATTTCAATGAATTTGCACAGTTAGATCAAAGTTATGAGCATTTGAAATTTTAGTTCAGATTTGAACTCACTCCTTGGATCCATCTGGACCATCCAATCGCTCGTGTATTGCGATCAAATGGGACAAAAGTGGTCAAACTATACGCTATCTTCAGCGGGATTCAAACCAGCACCAATTAGAGATAAGTGTTCCTACATTACGTGATCTTGTCCATCGTTTCTAAGAGGCACGAATCTGACATCTATTAAGCAGCATTGACATGTTTAAGTGGAGGATCCAAGCGCTACCACGTGTCTGCCGACATCATTTTAGCACCAATCATTACTAATGATTGGCGCCAGCTATTAATGGAATAAAAAAATTAAAATGCTCAAAATTTTGAAAAATCATAGAAAATCTAATTTTCCAGCAAATTGAGTTTTTTTGGGCTCGTTAGATCTTCAGGCCTAGTTTATTTTAAAATTAATTTTGACATATTTTGATTTATGAATTTTGATATATTTACAATTGTGTAAAATCCATTTTCTTAAATTTTCTCAAAATCTAGTTGTCAAACCAGACTCAAAGTTTGGTGAAATCTTTTTAAGAATTTTATACACTCATGGTAATTTTTAAAGGTTATGGTATGCTCAGGATTGCTATGAAATAAATTTCTAAAGTAATGGGTCTATTTTGGACCCATAACTTTGAAAATTCATAATTATTCAAATAGTTAGGACTTTTCTATAATTTTTTATGCTGTTCTTGTATATGTGCAAGGGTTAGCCAAACCAAATTTTAGACCTATTGGAACACTAGTAACACCTATGAAAGATAGTTAAGCATTTATCTAAAAAACTTAGAAAAATCCTTAAAAATTCTACACACACCCAATGGGGGTAAAACTTTGGAACAGTAAACTTAGTTACATCATAAACTCTAGGATTTAATTTCACTAAATTTTAACTTCATTGGTCAAAAAATTAAGTAAAACTAAAATACACCCCTTTTTAGGCCCTAAAACTTCAAAAATGTAATAAATCAAAATTAAAACCAAAAAATACAAATAATATCTCAAATGTACATAATTAAAAGTGCTATCTAGGAAAATTACAAGCCACATCACTACACTTTAAAATTGATCTTACTTTAATGATTAATTAAAAATAAATAATTAAAATCATTAAATGTATAAAATAAATTCCAAACAGTTGAAATCGCTCCTATGGATCATTCCTGACATTTAGGGAGGTTTGGAGTCAGCTTGGTGCAAAAATAAGAAAAGCCCTTTAATTAAGTCATTAAATAATTCAATTAAATCACCAAACTTACAAAATTCATAACTAATTAAGGAAAACTCCAAATTAAGCAAAATCAAATGCATTGCACTCCTCTCAAGGTCTAATATTTATGAAAAATATCAAACTTTCAAAATTCACTAAAAATCAAAAAGTCAACATTTTGGTCAACATTAGTTCAAAAACACCTAAGAATTTTGAAAAATTATAACTAATTATAGAAATCTCTAAATCTAGAAAACTCATTGGCATTTTACTCATCTTATAGTCTAATATTTATAAAAAATTAAAAAAAAAACTATAGAACTTAAAGTAAATCAAAAGTCAAGAAATGGGCCCTTTTATTTAATACATTAAAATATTCCAAAAAATACCAAAAATCAACAAATGATCAAATCTTCAGCAAATCACTAATCTAATCAACCAAATCAAAAAACTAACATTAAAATATATAACCGACATCCCATTGATGAAGTTTTTAGGTCTACCTCGAGCTACAGGGCTACGAGTTTTAAGGAGGCCTTATTCCTCGGATATAATGCTACGAATGGATTAAATAAGATGCAAACCATAAAATTAATAATCCATTAACTAATTTATTAAACCTAAATCATTAATACAACTAACACTACTTTGATAAAATTTTTATGATGGACAAACTTGAGTTGCGAGGCTACGTATCCTAAGGAGGCCTTGATCCTCGTGCTCGTTGTGACAATAACATGAATGGATTCAATGAAGTATAAAACACAAATTATAAAATCAATTAGGTTAGTAACCAACCAATTAAAAAAATTAAATCCTTCATACAACTAGATCAATAAGATTTTTAGGTTGGACTACCTCGAGCAACGGGGCTATATATCCTAAAGAGGCTTTGATCCTCGTGCCCGTTGTGACAACACCATGAACCAGTTGATTGAAAATATTAATAATTAAAATAACATTTATTAAGATGACCACAAACTTAGACAACTTATCAATGAACTAAATCAAACCTAGACCAAAAGATAAATGTTGAATAACCCGAGCCTATGAGGCTATTAAGTTAGCCTTAATGAGGGTGAAATAAATTTAACGGGCCTAGTCTAAATAAAAGAAATAATTATTCAACCTAAATAATTAATTATAAATCATTAATTAATATAAGCCACCATACCTTTTATAAATTCCATTTTGGAGAGTATAAGGGTATTAAGTTTTGAGGCTTGAGGACTAAAACACTTAACTAAAATATAGAATTTTAGAGAATAATTAATTTATCAATTTTAACATTTAAAATTTATCCTAAAATAAACATAAAAATATCAAACTTAAACCCAAATTAAATCTTTATACAACCTACAATAAACTAAAGATGACATTAGAATATTCTAAATAACAACCCACTTAGGATACATCCAAACCGCACAGCCTGATGCACATATTGTAGATGGCTTGTTAGGGAAACCAAATCTATTTTTAGGCTAGTCTATTGTATATATTTTCTTTCTATGTGATGTGAATTTTTTGTAGATTTTATGCATTTTTTTTTGTATGTTGGTTGCCATAATTTAATGTTTTTTTTTATGCCTTAATGTGATATTTCTGTTATGATTACCTGTGATATAATATGATGGGCTCTAAATTTGTCTTATATTAGGATGAGTTGGATGATAGCAAATATTTTTTGCAAGGGGCCATGCTTATGCAAGGCTATATAAAGGGAGCAAATAAAAATATATGATTAACAAAATTTTTTACATTAGCTAAAGTTGCTAAACTTCCTTAACATTAAAAGCATGGCCAAGTGATTGTGATGACTCAAATGTGAGAAATGAAATTATAAATTCTTATGATTTTGATGATTTCATATATGAACTACTTATGATAACATGCATGTTGTATTAGACTCATTTTATATTTTTCACATGTAAATTTAAATCCCAAAGAGTTGTGAAAGTCACTTAAAATGAGGTATCTGATACCTAATTTGGGATTTAAAGAGGAAAGAAATATCCCTTTAGTGAGAGTTTTTTCCAGTTAGAGATTTAAATTTGGGTAAATTTAAAATCCAAAGAGAAAGAAACACCCATACGAGGAGGAGTTCTTTCATTTAGATATCCAGGTCTGATGAATTTAAGAAGCCTAAAGAAAGAAGCTGAAGGAATGAAGATAATAGAAATACCCAACTTTAAAATTTGCATCCTTTTTCAGGATTGGAATTCAAGTTTATTGTCAGTGGAGCCCAGCCACTTTTAATTTTTGTAGACCCTAGGTTGTAATTAAGTGGCACTTGCCACATAGCCTTTCATTTATACTTGATTTGGTTTGATGATGTGTTTGCTTTATTTACATTTCTTTCCTTATAAGCTTCATGCTTTTTATAGGTTTATTATATGCATGTCAAGTTTTATTTTAGCTTGGCATGTGATTAGGATCTTTAAGGACAAAATTTTCTACCTATAATTAAATGATATCTTTAGGCCAACATAGAAAGATAAAAATTTCTAAGAAGTAAGCCCGAGAACGTTGGGGTTTCTTATGCATGTATATCCTTCCTTTTCTCCTTATTAGACACCTCCCCACTTATGGGTCATGACAAACTACCTGACGTATTAGGGTACATCTCTTTCTAGGGGATATTGTGCATATCTTGGAAAAAAATTATTTTCTAAGCCTAATTTTTAAAGTTCATCATATGATTTTTACATACAAGATCAATTAGCATGCATTGCATTAAAACTCCAATTAATGAAATAAAATTTAATTGCATGGAGCTTAAATCCCACTATATATAAGTAAAATGGCTAATTAGGATCTTCTCTAGACGTCAACCCCAACTCTAAAACTTAAATAACAGCTTACTCATCTATCATAGGAATGGACTCATAATTTTAAAGCACGTAGGTGATTTAGCTGGCTCTCTAATCTAGGCTGAAGTAAGCCTATATTTATGTTTCATTTATTAGGTTCAGGTCACTATCATTTAGTGTCCAACTTAATTTAAGATCTAGTGTAGACCCAAAATCATCAGTCCCCAATATTGGGAATTTAATCCCAATATTTTAATAAAATTTAAACTTAAATTATTTTTTTCTCATCAAAAATTTAAAGCTCAACATAGAATAGATTGAGACATTTTTGAATAATTTCATAATCTCAAAATGCCTCCTAGTTCTCATCCTTTGGCCACCAAAATAAGTACTCAAAATTGATCCAGTCCCATTTGAAATTTTGACATCTCACCTTTCATATCATGCCTTGAGAATTCAAATAAATTTTACCATTATTTTAATCGACAGTATTCGTAGGAAGCCTAAACTTTATATGATATATTTAACTATGAAGGCTTTCCTTCATAGGAGATTTAAGACTCCAGAAATAATCAAACTCCATTCTATTTAATTCCTAAAAATAATGGGAAAAAGAAATTATTCTCTTTGGGAAAATTAAAATCTAAGATGATGATCATCGTCATATTCAAACCATGGATAATAAGTGATTTTTTTTTTTACCTGGAGAGATATATTATTTATCAATATATCTTTGAAAATGAAATTAATGATAATGCATCTAGATTATCATAGCAAAATATTTGATCAAACATCATTTTGACCCTCCTAGATCATATGTAGTTCCTTCTTGAATTTGACTATGATAGTCATAATGAAATTTATTGTTTGGTAACATAAACTCATTAGGGAATGGTATTTTCACCACCCAAGGTGATATATCATTCATAATTATGAGTTCGGCTACAAACCTAAAACAAATTTAGAAGGATTATATTTAAATTTTTCCAAAGAAAAATATAATTACAATTACTTTGCATTTTACAACAAGTCAGTAAACATATATATATATATATATATATATATATATATATATATATATATATATATATATATATATATATATATATATATATATATATGTTATCCTCACCTCACTTAGATCCCCTGAGCCCTAAACTTGTCATGGAAGTAAGAGGAGTTAGAGAGGAGAAGAGAAAGAGAGAGAAAGCGTCTGAAGGATTTAAAAGCTATAATATAATGTTCATTGGTAGGGCCAATAAGGAGAATTGTATTGCTCGAGGTAATATCCCAATACCCTACTTCTAATTTTAATTTTGTTATTTCTATAAAAATTTACAAAATAAAATATGTTTTTAATAAGTATAACAAACTTTCTACCTCATAATTATTGGTAAGTTGTAGAATTTCTTGTTATGGTTATTTTAACTATAAGAAGTTGATATTTCATGAGTTGGTTTTAACTTCAAAAGTTTTTGAGTATTTACTAATAAAATGAATCTTTTAAGGTATTTTCTATAGTTCATTAAAGCACTAACATGATGTTTTAAAGGTGATGTGTAAATAATTTTTTCAAATGAAAAAAGTTAAATTAGTAGGTAAATTACGCATGCATCATATGTTCATGTTCATGTCCAGTATCATGTATAAGTGTTAATTATGTTAATATCTACATGTGCATTCATTTCATATGAGGGAAGTTCTGATATGGAAGATGTTAAAGTGCACTAAAACGGTTGTTATGTGGGCCCAACTTTCTATTCTATTCTACTTTTGATTATGGCCCCAGCTATCATGTATGGGTATGAAAGATTATTTCTACCCCATCTACTTGCAAGTGTAGGAGGTTTAAGTGATTTATAAGTGAAAATGGAGTTATAAGAGGAATTGGGTTGGTCTCCGTCACCTAGTGAGGGTTATAAGCAAGCATCGGAAGACATAAGTAAAAGTGGAGTTATAAGCAAGTATCAGGAAAAATGTATCATGATTCATGTGTTATATATTTGATTAAATGAAATAAGTTTAAATACAAAGAATAATCTATTAAAAAGTACACTATAATACTTCTACAAAAGTATAAGTGATATTCTATTATCAAGTATACTCTGTCACCCATATAAAAGTACATGTTAATATATATGATGTTCAAGTTCAAGTACAAGTGTTGAAAAGAAAATTCTAATGTACACTCATATTTCTAGAGTAGGCAGTGATTATATTTACTTTGAAGATTTAGAGGTATTATTTGTATAGTGTAAGGTGTAGATTTATACTAACCACTAGAGTTTGAAGTATATCGTCACTCAGAATGTGTTGAATATAACATAGAGGAGGTGCTTCTATTTGATTAAAGATTATGATCTAGATGTTATCTATCATCTTAGCAAGGCTAATATGGTTGCAGATGCTTTGAGTAGAAAGTTAGTTGGAGTTGCACTAGTCTTATTACTTTTGAGCAAGCTTTGATCTGAGAATTGGAAAGGCTAAAACTAGAGGTGGTATGCTCATCCGAAGTGAAAGTAGGAATTATTTACTAGTTAATTATCCATCCTTCTTTGCAAGAATGAATTAAGGAAGTCCATGTAGTACCTATAAGGGTGACATGCAATTGCACCTATTTTGACCCGATCTAGTTAAAGCAATGAATTGAAACTTTTATATTCAATTTTTCTACATATTTATATGAGTGTTTTGTATGCATGCGAATATTTGAAGCTATTCTAAAGAGGGTCTTAGGGATCTGTGTGCATGTATATAAAAGTTAGAACTTCTTTTGTTGAGAGTGCTGCATCACTGGGTTGGCAGCACTGTGTTATTAAACTCCTCAAAAATTTTTTAGAAAATGAACTAACATTGTGGTGCTAGGGTCTAGTGCTATGACATTATGCTCTCCAGTGGGGAGCACTATGGCACTATGTAGAAATTTTATAATAATATTAACATTCATTTTCATTTGTTTTATCAAAATCTTATAAACTCCCCTTCAATTGGCCTAAGTCCATTTTCTAGAGAAAGAAAGATCATTTTGCAAGCCTAAAGTCCATTTTCTATAGTTGGCCCAATTTAGAAAATTATCCAAATTGAGGTAAGTTATATTCTACTTATCATAATTTTAAAAAAATGAAAATTTTAAAATTTTTTTATTTAATTTATAATTTTGTAGAGAAAAATAAGGATAATTTGTACCCATAAAATTTTCAACATGTAACTTTCTATATGTTATAGATATAACATTTCTAGACATTTAGGTATTTTTTTAAAAAAATTTCATCAAGTAGATTAAAAAATGTGTGATGTTTGGCAAATTAGAAAATAATTTCTATCCTCAAAAAAAGACTATGGTATAATAAAAGCTTCAAAAATTATGTTCTGATCCCTCGTAATCTAGTGTTATTCTACAGTTATGAAATTTTGCTCAGTAGTTAATTTTATTTCTTACCAATAAAGCATTATTAAAAAATCTAAAATTCGTTTAATTACATTTCTTTTACTACATTATGTGTGAGTGTGTGCACGCACGCGTGTGTGTCTCTCTGTATGTGTGTGTCTATGAGTGAGTGTGAAAGGCTATTCTTGAGAGGGAGTGGCTCTTATATATTTGTTTTGAGTATTATTTTTCTATTCTAGTAGATGGAGTACAAATTTATTTACTTTCAACAAATAATATGCTTTCTTTTAGTTAACTATAACTAGTATTATGCCTAGTACGATAGCTTTCTTACGTACTACTTTTAAATCTAATTAAATATATAATAAAAGAGATATATGGGAAAGTGTATTGGTGAGTAAGACAAGCTGAGTTGTGTTGGCTTACATGTATTCTAAATTATATTTTAGCTTAGGGAAGGAGCTCTTTGAGTAGCTGAGTATTCAGGATAAGATATGCTTGAGTCTATAGAGGTATTTTTTAATTTTTGTGTAGACATGACTAGATATTTACTTTTCCTATTTAATTTCTAGCCATATATCATAGTGTATAAATATTATATATATATATATTAATGATAAATGATTAAAAAAAATTATGGATGAGTTTATTTTTCTACTTAATGGGAGTTAGTTAGAAGCTCCATTATCTTTTTAAATTAAAGAGAATCTAAAAGCTTTCCCCCCTTCCCCCCCAAAAAAAACCTTTGATCTTGGGCTAACTTATCACCATTCAATATGATATAACATATCCTATTTGTGGGTCATATTGGGTTTGGTTATGACAGTCCCTTTTTTCAGTATCAGAATAGTTGTTTTGGATGACTAATTGTAAAATAGAGCTATAAGAAATGATCTATAGTCAAGTGAGATATTTCTGGGTAGTATTTAGGCATTTATTTTTAGTTTATTTGCATGTGTATGCCGATTCAATCATGTATTCTGCATGGTTTTTTGATAGATCAGTAAAACCTGGATATGATAGATGGGTAGAGTGTTAATCAACTAGCACTAGTGCAGAGTACTACTCTTGTTGTTAGTTCTAATTTCATTTCTTAATTTGCTAGTAAGGTAGCCCTTTTAATGGGTAAAGCAAAGAGTATGGTTTCTTCTCTCATATATAATGATGTTGATAGTCATTGAAAGATCTTTTTAAGGTTGAAGGGAACTATTGAGCACTGAGTAATAGAGGACTAGTTAATCTGGTTAGGCTGGCACTAGTGTTTGGGCTAGTAGAAGGAGAAGCTTCAAGGAAGGATGAATTCCCTGATCAGTTGGGAAGATTTTGTAGTTATCTTTAGGTCATGGTTTATACCCCCATCTACACAATAATAGATGTAGGAGATATTTTTGAGACTGATTAAGGGGAGTAGGATAGTTATATAATATGAGGCAAAGTTCACTAACTTAGCGTAGTATGCTTCGTAATTGGTTAGCACTTATGAGCAGAAGTGTAATAGGTTTCTAAGAGGGCTATAGGATAGTCTAAGATAGCTACTAGTTCTATTTCACATTTTTTATTTCTTTGAGTTAGTGAAGAGGGCCCTTCTGATTGAGAATGAACTAATGGATACTCAACAGCAATGGGCTACTAGTAGGAAGAGGTTTAGCAGTGAGACTTCTGGTAGCAATTTTTTTGGGAAGAAGATCAACTTGGATTCAGAGATTTTAAGAGAGGTGGTCAATCTGTGTCAGTTCCTAGTCGCAGTAGTACTGCCAGTTTGGAGGTTCTTTTAGTGGGGCTCCTATGTGTTAGAATTATGGTAAGAGACATTTTGGTTCGATTATAGGATGATGGGATAGTATTTCCAGTGTGGTTAGACTAGATATAGGATAGCTAAGTGTCTATAGGTAGGGCTCAATAAATATTTTGAGCTAAAGTCTGTTAGTTTTGTTATATCTATAGGAAGACCAATGATAGTTTCACCTTGTGTGTTTATGGAGGCATTATCTTACAAAGGTAGTTATTATAGTTTTATGGTAGGAAGGTATTTATGGAGTGGTTAGAGCGAGTCTAGTAGTTCTATCACTCCAACTCTGATTCAAGCATATATGCACAGTTTGACTCAACACAAGGCTAGAGATGCTCTAGATGTGGTTATAGGTATGACCCATATTTCTAACCTTCTGTGTCACATTTTATTTTATTATATAGCTAGTCACTATTTATTTATACAAACTATTTTAGTTTTCTACACTTTCCTTTCATACTATTATAGTTTTCCTTGTCTATTAGTTTACTAACTAGAGATGGTAAGGTAGCCAATAAAGTAATTTTTATTATATTAAAATATCTGATAGAAAGTAGAGATCTAGTCTGACACTATTATATATTTATAAATTTAATGTTATTTTGGATATGGATTGGTTAAGTTGATACGAAGCTCGAATTCATTATCTAAAGAAAAGAATTACTTTATTCAGGGGTAGCAAGAGATGCTTGTTTTAGAGAGTTAGAGACATTCTATCATGTCCGATCATTGATGTACAAGTAGATAGATTATGGACAAAAGGATGTCTGATATTTCTAGTATCTATTTTGGATAGAATATATATCTGATGTCTCGATAGTATAAGAATTTCCTGATGTATTCCTTACGGAGTTAGTAAGTTTATTGGAAGATAGAGAGATTGTGTTATGTATTGATATATTTCTCGGCACTATTTTGATATCTAAGGATTTATATAGGAGGAACCTAAGGGGCTTCAAGATTTGAAGGTATAACTTCAAGAGTTAGTCAATCAATGTTTCATCCATCCTATTGTGTCTCCATGAGGAGCACCTATTCCATTTGTAAAGAAAAAAGATGGCACAATGTACATGTGTATAAATTATAGATAATTGAATAAGACAACAATCAAGAATAAGTATCCTCTAACAAAGATTGATTATTTGGTTGATCAACTTAAAAGAGCTTCTATCTTTTCTAAGATTAACATAAGAATAAGATGAGGGTAAAAGAATAATATGTGGTAAAGACTACAATTAATACCTGATATGGGCACTATGATTTCTTAGTCATGCCTTTTAGGGTGACTAATGCACCTGCCACTTTTATGGATCTGATGAACAGGTCATTCATGGCATATCTAGATTAATTTATGATTTTATTTATAGATGATATTCTAGTTTCCTCAACTTCTAAGGAGGATCATGCAATACATTTAAGAATTATGTTGGATATGTTGAGGCGGCATCAACTATATGTGAAATTTTCTTAGTGTGAATTCTGGCTGAAGAGCATCTCATTTTTGGGGCAAATGAGTAGTGTAGGTATTTCTGTCCCCAAAAAGTTCAGGATATTACTAATTGGCTAAGGTCTAATACTATATCTGTAGTATATAGATTTCTATGAATGTTGACTATTACTGGAAGTTTTTGAATGGATTTTCTCAGATTTCTCACCTCTAATCAGGCTAACTTAGAAGTCAATGACATTTATTTGGACATCTGATTATGAGGTAAGCTTTCAAGAACTAAAGGATTGCTTGAAGTCTGCTCTTATTCTTATTATTCCATATGGTATTGAGGGATTTTAGGTATTTAGTGATACTTCACTAAAAGGATTAGGATGTGTTTTGATGCTACAAAAAAAAAGTTTATGGTGTATGCTTCCAGGTGGTTGAAGGTGCAAGAGAGTATTAATCTTACACATGACTTAAAGCTTACTATTATTATGTTTACTCAAAAGAACTAGAGGTAGTATTTGTAAAGAGTCAGGTGTGAGATATTCATTGATAATTAGAGTTTAAAATACATATTTATTTAGAAGGATCTAAATCTGAGATAAAGAAAGTGGCTTAAGACAATCAAATAATACGATCTGACTATTTAGTATCAGCCTGGTAAAGCGAATATAGTGGTATATGCTCTGAATAGGAAGTCTTTTAGGATGTCAAGTATTTTGCTTACTTCTAATGAACATATGATTCATGATATGGAATGACCATAGTTGGAGGTAATTTCTTCTATTAATAAGGATTCTTATATTTTGGCCTAGATGATTATGCAATTGTCATTATAAAAAAGATTCAAGAAGCCCAAAAATCAAACCGAAAACATTTAAAGCTGATTAAGTAAATTGTGTCTGGTAAGAAACCTGAACTGTGATTATCTGATTCTTGAGTCATCTTGTATAAGAATATATTATAGGTTCTTAGTTTTGGTGATCTGAGATAAGTAATTCTATATGAAGCATACTATTCAAGTTATACTATTTATCTGGGGATTAATGAGATATATAGTGATCAGAAAGGTATGTTCTGGTGGTCTAGGGTGAAGAAAGATGTAGCTAATTTTATTACTGTGTGAATCCTATCAATTAGTAAAAGTGAGCATCAATGACTGAGAGGTCTTCTACAACTATTATCTATTACAAAGTGGAAATGGGAAGAAATGATGATATATTTTACTATGGGATTTCCTAAATAGAGACAAAGACATGGTGATATCTTGGTTATGGTAGACCATCAGATGAAGTTTGTACAGTTTATTATGATTTAATATATCGATTCAGTGTATAGATTGGCACATGTGTA
This sequence comes from Dendrobium chrysotoxum, assembly GCA_019925795.1. Classification (NCBI taxonomy): domain Eukaryota; kingdom Viridiplantae; phylum Streptophyta; class Magnoliopsida; order Asparagales; family Orchidaceae; genus Dendrobium; species Dendrobium chrysotoxum. The sequence goes on along the minus strand of CM034308.1, from coordinate 56,557,544 downwards.
TATGTGAGAAATTATCTGACTACTTGGAATATCGAAGGCAATAATTTCAGATAGAGATGACAGGTTTACCTCCAGGCTATGAAGGGGTATTCAGTATAGCTTTTCATATGGAAACTAATAGATAATCTTAAAGGAATATTAATGTATTACAGGACCTTTTGTGATTATATGTTTTGGACTGGTGAAAGTTAGGAGGATCATATTCCTCTGATCGAATTCGCTTACAGTAATATTTTTTAGTCAAATATAAGTATGCCTCTTACGAAGCTCTATATGGTAGGAAATGCAAAATCGTATTATCTTGGATAGAGATGGGAGAAAGGAGTTTGATAGGTCCCACTTTGGTTGATGATGCTACTAAAAAGATCTGCCTGATAACAGATGAATTAAAAGTTGTATAGGATAGACATAAATAATATTATACTGTAAAATACTTAGCTATGGAATTTTAAATTAGAGATTTTGAATATGCGAAGATCAAACAAATAAAGGGAATAAGCAAGTTTTGAAAGTAAGGAAAGCTGAGTCTAAAGTACATTGGACTATTTGAGATAATTGAAAGAATTAGAAAGTCTGCTTATAGGCTACAATTGCCAGGGCATATGTCTGATATTCATAATATATTCTAGGTGTCATCTCTAAGGAAATGGCTATTTAATTTGGAGAGTAAAGAATCTAGATGAAGTTGAAGTGCACCCAAATCTGAGCTACATAGAAGAATCAAAAGGAATTTTAAGATATGATGTCACAAGGCTGAGGAATAAATAGATCCCAATGGTTAAAGCATATTGGAAGCATAGAACTAACATAGAAGCCACTTGGGAGAAGAAATCTAAAATAAGATAGATATATCATTAATGCATGGGCATCAGTGTGAAAAGATGAATGTATGTATTAAATAGAATATGCCTTGGGGTCAATTGAAGCTTAGATTTTCTTTGATATAGATCACCCACTTGCTACGCAAGTATAAAAATTGATCAAGTAATAATGTGATTGAGAGAGTGTCAATCTCAAGAGAAGATATGCTGCTAGATTACAATCAAATTAGTTTTGTCTGCAATAGTTGCAAGGTTTATCCTACTAAATAAAAATTAAGGGTTTTGAGTTTCTAGCACTTATAGAGAATACAAAATATAATAAGATGCTAATATATAAAATATATTTTGGACTGTTGCCTATAAAATAATAATATTGTCCTAAAGAAACTCTTAATTATTGATGTGTATCAGAGTATATGCATCCAAAGATCTCTGTCAAATTTGTAGGGGTGAGAAGGGAGGTTTATAACCTTCCTACAATTCTAATGTCTCCAAAGAACCTAGAAGATTAAACATCCTATGTCTAGGCATGCCAAAATTCTATTTTAATACTTCTATTTGTTTGAATATTCCTCCATCGAGGCTATATATTAAACTAGATATTAACTATATACATGGCCATTTTATACAATAATTTAAGAATGGGAGATATTAAAAACTTTGCTGATTCATTTGAGGCACAAGAGTCTATATTAGTACTTATATTATGTTCACATCATTAGCCCAAAACTCAAAAAATTAGCCAGACATAAATAATATAATAAGCAAACACATCTTCATTTCAATCATAAAAGAAAAGATACAGGAGAATAATAAGGAAAAATATCACCAAGATAATACAATTGAACTTCTCCACACTCCTTCCTCCTTTAATGGTAAGATTGCTTACATAAGACAAACTAAGATCTCCAATAAAAGTATCTTGCACTTTCTTAGGGGGGACTAAAGAACTACACTAAAAATTATAAAATTCTACTAAAAGTGACAAAACTCCTAAATAAAAGAACTGAAAAACTATTTATAATAAGTATAGAAAAGGCCTCATACACCATGGCACTTAAAATGGTGGCACAGTAGTCTTACAAGATGAACTAGCACCTCAGTGATATTGGGCTTACTCTATTATGGAACTTACTCAGCATGTCTATTGGCCGAACCGATGCTTCACCTAGTTGATTCGGTGTTGCACCATCTTTTGTCAATCACTCCACTACAGCAGTACATAAATTGAGTGCTACGGTACTTGAATATGCAATCTGGCACTGTGACATTATAATGATTGGCATTCTAATGCTCAAATTCTTGAGACTTAGGTGTTATGGCAATGAATTTTGACGTTGCTGAGTTGCGATGCTGACCTTGGCTCCGTTAGGGTGCTAAATATGAAAATTTTAGAATTTTTCTAATTTAATTTATAATTTTATAGAGTAAAAATAAGAATAATTTTGTATTAGCAAAACTTTCACCATGCAACTTTCTATATATTATATATATAACAGTTCTAGACATTTAGGTATTTTTTTAGAAAATTTTAACAAGTAGATCACAAAATCTATGATTTTCAGTAAATTAGAATATAATTCTAATCTTCAAAAATAAGATTATATTACAGTAAATGCTTCAAAATAATGTTCTAAATAAGCCCTAGTAACTTAGTGATATTCTGAAACTATGAATTTTTGCTCAGTGGTGAATTATATTGCCTACCGATAAAGCATTCTATAAAATTCTAAAATTGGTTTGATAATATTTCTTATATATATATATATATATATATATATATATATATATATATATATATATATATATATATATATATATATATATATATATGCTTATCTACTTGAATTGTATTATTTTGAGGCTATTGAATGTGGGGTGGAAATGCGTAGGGAGCCATAAGGATCTAAATTTCTAAATATCTGATATTTACTATGTATTGGGAGTTATAATTGCCTATTTTCTGATATGCTAGCGTATAGACTCATAAGGGCCTATTTCTGATGGGAGGTAAAAGGGCTTGGGAAAATCCATTATTTTTGTATTCTAATGTGTGGTGTACTTATTTATTTACTTTCACTGTACACTTTACTTTATTTAAGTTATCATTAACTAATATTTTGTCTAATACAAAACATTTTTATGAATTGCTTTTAAATTCAGTTAAATGCATAATAAATGAAATATCAAAAACATTAGATCGATAAGCGTAACTTGCTAAGCTGTGTTAGCTCACACATATTATATTTTATTGTAGTTTGGGGAAACGGGAAAGTGCCTATTAAGTAGCTAAGCAAGAGTTGATATGTTTGGGTTTATGGAGGTATTTTTTATTAATGTATAGTCATGACTAGATATTTAATTATTATGTCTCAATTTTTATACTTCTACTATAATGTATAAATATTAAATATATATTTTGATGATAAATGAAAAGAATATAAATTTATGAATGAGTTTATTTTTTTGCTTATTGGAAGTTAAATAGAAGCTATATGGTACGTTTAAACTAAATATGATATGACATCATATCACATTAGTTTAGGTTTGTTTGTCAACATTCAGCATGATATGACCTATTTTATCTATAGATCATATTGGGTTGGTTGTGAAAGTCTAGAAGCAAGATGAGGAATATGTGATTTGTTAGGTCACATCTATTCTGGAAAGAGGCCTAAACTCATTCATATAAAGCACATTACTCTTAAAATATGATTCACCAAGAAGTAGTAGGATGATTCTTGATTTGAAGTCAAGATTTTGGTGGCCGAGAATAAAAAGATATTTAGTAGGATATGTCTCCAAATGTGTGACTTGGTAAAAGTTGAGCATCAAAGACCCATTGGTTTGTTGAAGCCTTATCTATTCTTGACTAAAAATAGGAGGAGATCACTATGAATTTTGCCACATATTTTTTCAGGTCTAGGCAAGGCCATAATGCTGTATGAGTAATAGTATATTAATTGACTAAGTCAGCTGATTTTTGCCCATCAGATAGACAAGTCATTTTTACAAGCAAGCTTAGTTGTATGTGAATAAAACTATTACCTTGCATGGAGTCATGAAGATTATCATTTTTTATCAAGATGGAAGGTTTACTTCTAAATTATGGAAGGGCATTCAAGAAGATTTGGAGATAAAGATGAATTTTAATATGTCTTTTCACCCCGAGATAGATAGCTAGTAAGAGAGGGTAATTCAAATTTTGGAAAATTTGCTTAGGATATGTGTTATGGGTTTTAGAGGACGTTGAGATGATCACTTTCCTTTGATTCAATTTTCTTATAAAAAAAGTTTCTAAGAAAGTATTAGAATGGATCCATATGAAGCTCTATATGGAAGAAGGTGTAGAACACCATTAACATGGACAAAAGTGGAAGAAAGAAAAATAATGGGTTTCGAGATGGTAGATAGTGTTACAAAATGATTAGGAAAAGATTGGAAGTAGCTCAGAATAGACAGAAGAAAAATTATAATCTAGAGCATAGATATGTGAAATTTCAAGTTAGAGATTTTGTCTTCTTGAAGATCAATCTAGGCAAGGGTGTAAGCAAATTTGAAAAGGATACCAAATTAAGTTTGAGGTTCATTGGGCCCTTTGAAGTAATTTAAAGAATTGGGTAGTCTACTTAAAAAATGTTTTTACCTGATTAGATGTCTGATATTCATAATGTATTCCATGTATATATGTTATGTAGCAGATTTTTTATTTAGATTAATGGATTTCTAAAAATAAAATTGAAGTTTAGCATAACCTGATCCATAGTGAGGGACCTAAGCATATCTTGGCACATGATGTGAAGTAGCTAAGAAGCGATAAGATTCATATGGCCAAAGTTTAAGGAAAAAATAGATCTAAAAGAAAAGCAACCTGGTTGAAGGAAGCAAATAAGTGGAAGTTGTATCTATTCTAAGCATATGCATAAATGTTGAGGACAACATTTTTTATAAGGATAATAATTTCTACTATATAATGAAAGTTTGTGAAGGTTGTTAAACATCTGAGAACTAGCCCGAGGCTAACCAAGAGGGGGTGAATTGGTAATTTTAAAAATTCTCAGACAAAAAGAAAAACCCTTGATGCAGAAGTAGATAAATAATAACAAAATAAGAGTTTTCTAGATCACACAATAAATCACAAAAAGTGGGGAAATTAAAATACGGAAAAGTAAAAGAATGAACACAAATGATTTTATAGTGGTTCGGTCAAATCTGACCTACGTCCTCTCCCTAGAGGACTCCTCAGATTATTGCACTAAACCTCTTAGTGTCTCTCCTATAGCCCCTACAACTAGGCAGAGAAGCCCTTATAGAAATCTCTTCCACCGACCCGGTGAGGCTGAGTACCCTGAATCTTTTTCACCCTTCTGGTGAAGGTAGAGAGCCCAAATCCTTTCACTCCCTCCTTGAAGTAGGTAGAGAACCTAAATCCTTTTACTCCCTCCTGGAGTAGGCAGAGAACCTTGATATGATGCTGAAGACAGTATCCCCCAGAGCCACCAAGGAACCAAAAAAGCATCTTGAAGAAGACGGTGGAAACTTTGCTTGGAGTAACCTTTGTGAATCCCTCACAAATCCCCCTCACAAGGATCTCTCCCTTTCTTCTCTCCTAAAGCTCTCTCTCTCTCTCTCTCTCTCTCTCTCTCTCTCTCTCTTCCTTCTCTGAGCTCTCTCTCAAATTAACTCCACAACAAAAGATCTCTCACAAGATAATGTAAGAGATTAAATAGTAGGCTTCAAGAAACACTAAAAATTTAAGTTATATGTCATTGTTTATATAGTATTATTCAAGTTCAAAACTAGTCCCATCCTGTACAATGTCAATAGTAATTCAAATGAACTGTTTAGATGATATGAACATATCATATAGTACGATAGATAGATCGTCCAGTACAATTTGTCTAATTTCCTCTATTCGTACAGGGTGATTCCTGGGACCACTGAAATTTGTCTTTGTTAATCGTCTTGTACTGTTCACTTCATACAATATGGTTAGTTTATTTCCAGTAGGTCATCCAGTATTATATGAATATCATACAGTATGACTACTTTAAAAATCATGGTTTGTTTGGTATGAACTCTAGATGACCAGATTTCATCTCTATTAATTATTTCGTACGATCAATATTATACAGTACAATCAGATTTCATTAATTAAATCATGATTTGATTTACTAATTATGTGGGTTAATTTTAGTAAAATTTTAAATATTTGTACAATATGATTGAGATCATACAGTACGATTAGTTTAAAACTCAAACTTTAAAATCTTACTTTAATTAATCTATCGGTAAGGGTTTTTAGATCGTAATGAATCATACAGTATGATATAGATCGTATAGTATAATTAGTTTATAGAAACTCATTTTTTAATTAGCCATTAAGTCTATTTTTAGATAACTAATCATATATTATGATTAAAAATTTTACAATATTATTAGTTTAAAAAATTAACTTTAAAAATATTTTTCTCTTCCCCTGTGTGTGTGCATGGTTACTCAGCAATAGTGTCCACCATATTACATGATTTAACTCAAGAAAGATAAAAATTATATAAACAACTAAAAATACATATTATAACCCTAATCTACCCAGCTTGAGCTGATCAAAGTTGCAAGTGAATGGTGGACCTGAAAAGTTAGTGAATAGGGCAAAACAGATATATAGTAAACCAATTATCAGGAGAAAGAAGCAATGAAACAATGATATTTGTTATCACCAAAATCATAATACTTGAGTCCTGATTTATAATAATCTCCCCCTTTTTTATGATGGCAAAGATTATTGTTTAAAGATACTCAGATTCTTTGTTATCTTCTCATCTCCCCCTTAGAAAGTGAATTTTTGAAAGTAAGGGGAGTTTCATTTTAATATGCGAGTAATTAATCAACAAACACCAAACAAAATATTAAACTACTAACAAAAAATTTAGAAGACTACTAATAAATAATTTAGAAGCTATAACAATAAACAACAACCTACTACACCCCCTTTTGACATCAAAAAAAGGAGGAAGAAACACTAATCAACAGAATACAAGAAGTATGTATAGGACATACTATAAAAATATTTGCATAATAAGGATAATGACACACAAATTCGAATAGAACTTGAAACAAAAATAACCATAAGATAAAATCAAAGATTTTTTTAATCGATTTGCTCCAGTAAATGATAAATTTACCTTATTTTTAGATTTAAAAACCTATAAGAAATGAATTAACAACATTGAAAGTCAGAAAGGCTAGAAAATATGATTTTGTAAACTTTAGCTCGGACTCCTTACAAGTCAAAATCCTTTTTAAATAAAAATCTAATTAAAAAAAAGTTAGATAGGAAAAGTGATCTTTTCAAACTTCATTTTAGAAAAATATCAGATAGAATAATATTACAAAGTAATCAATCAGGAATCATGATTTTCAAATTTAAGTGCAGGAGATATCAATTAGCATAGGGAGTCTTTTAAGACTTTAAGGATTTGAAAGATAGACAAGCTAACTCATAGTGGCTCATTTTGTGCCTATTTATTAGCTTTTGGTGCATATTATGCATCTTTTGATTTTTGATGCACTATATGCATCTTGTAATTATTTGGCAGTCATTACATATCTTTTTAGTTTTTGACTTATTTTGTGCCTCTTTTTATCTTTGTATGCTTGCTTCCTTTCTAAATCTTTAAAAAATTTCTCAATTATGAGATTATCTTCTAGATATGAGAGAAGATAAATTTACTCTCTTATATAAGGAAGGGTAAACCATAAAATATATTCTTGTCCATATGATAAATGCAAATAGTTTAATTGAGAAAACTTGAAAGAGATTTATGGACTTGGAATATTATTCATATGAGATAGATTACTGTAGGAAGATAAAATAGATCTCTATTTCAAAGTCTAACTTTTACATTGAAATAGATTTTGATTCAAAGAGAAAAAAAACCACTAAAGGAGTTAGAGGAAGAGAAACAATCATCAATATTTCTACATTTAACTATTTTAGAGGAGTCAATCACTACGTACATGCTTCTAAATAAAAATAAGGCAAAATTATCATTTAAGAAACAAACTCAAAAGCAGAAGTGAGCAGTGATCTAATTTTTAAAACACTGATGGAAATCAAGCGACTATCAAAAGCATAAAATAAAAGAACATAAATAGAAACAATTATATAAATAAAATATAATAAAAAAAGAAATAAAAAGCATCAATTTCAAGCATGAATATCTATCATACCTAATCTGATTCTTATGGTGCTGAAGGTTTCAAAGGCCAGTGATTTTGTAAAGATATCAGCGATTTTCAGGTTCTACATGGTGTAGCTCTATGTCTCTTTTAGTAACATGGTCCCTAATGAAATAACACCTTATGTCTATGTTCTTGGTCCTAGAGTGTTAGATTGGATTCTTTGAAATTCAAATGGCACTAATTTTTTCACATAGGATTAGATTTATGCCTACACGTAGTCCTAAATCTAGAATTTATTGCTTTAATTAAAGGACCTGAGCCATACAACTTCGTAAGGCTATGTATTCAGCTTCAGTAGTGGACAGGGCAATTGAGTTTTACTTTCTACTAGACCAGGAGACTAAGAACTATCCTATGAATTGACATGTTCCAAAAGTACTTTTCCTATAAACTTTATATCCTATAAAATTTAAATCAGAATATCCTATGATTTCAAAGGAAGTGTTAGGCCTAGTATACCATATTCCTAAGTCTTGCTTCCTAAGATATATCTAAGGATTATCTTAACAGCAGTCAAGTGGGGCTCTTTTGGATTAGCTTAAAATCTAGCATATAAACAAACATTAAACATAATATCAGGTCTCCTAGCAGTCAAGTAAGGAACTGATCCAATTATTCCTTTATATTTCTTTTGATCAACTGATTTTCCATTTAAATCCTTATCTAACTGAACACTAGAACTCATGGGAGTGTTTATTAGCTTGGCTTTATTCATTTCATATTTCTTAAGGATGTCCTTAATATATTTTGATTGACTAAGAAAAATTTCATCATCCTTCTTCCTTATACAAAATCTAAAAAAGTAGGTCAGTTCTCCCATCATATGCTCAAACTCCTCACTCTTCTTTTAAAAAAGATTCATCACAAAGGCTTTTATCAGAGGATCCAAATAGAATATCATCAACATAAATTTGGACAATGAGTAGTTCTTCTCCTACCTTTTTCAAAAATAACATGGTGTCTATGCTCCCCTTAACAAAGATTCTTTCTAGTAGGAATGTGCTTAGCCTTTTATACCATGCTCTGGGTGCTTATTTTAGTCCATATAATACCTTTTTTAATTTGTGCACAGGATTAGAAAATTATGAATTTTTAAAGCCTAGGGGTTGTTCAACATACACATCTTCTTTTATTAACCCATTCAGAAAGACACTTTTGACATCCATTTGGTATAATTTGAATCCCATAAAATAAGCAAAGGCTAGTAGCACCCTAATGGCTTCTAATCTAGCTACAGGGACAAAGGTCTCTTCAAGGTCGATTCCTTCTATCTAGTTATACCCCTTAACCACTACTCTTACTTTATTTCTCACTACTACATCATAATCATTAATTTTATTTTTCAAAACCCATTTAGTTCCAATAACACTCTAGTTCTTAAGTCTTTCAACTAGTTCTCAAATATCATTTCTCACAAATTGATTTAACTCTTCTTGCATGGCTAGGATCTAGAACTCATCATATAGGGCTTGATTTATATTGGTGGGTTAGGTTATTGAGATGAAGGTAGAGTTGTTTACTTCTATTCAAAGTTCATGCCTAGTTCTAACACCTTCAGATGGGTCTCCTAAGATCAATTCTTTAGGATGACTTGAAAAATATCTCCATTCTCTAGGCAATGAGTTTTTAGGTTCTACCCTTTCCTCCAGATTTATAGATTCTACTCCTTGGGTGATTTCTATAACTTCTTCTTCTTCTACCCTAGATCCTCCAGAATTATCAGATTCATCAAATACAATATGAGTGGTCTCCTCTACCATCATTATCCTTTTATTAAAAACTCTAAAGGATTTTTTAACATTTGAGTACCCTAGGAACACTCCTTCATCAGATTTGGGGGAAAACCTTCCTAGTAGAGATTTCCCATTATTTAGAATGAACACTTTACATCCAAAGATATGAAGGTGAGAGAGGTTGGGTGTTCTACCCTTAAGGATTTTATAGAGTGTCTTATTTAGCTTGGATCTAACATCAACCCTATTCAGAACATAACAGACCATATTCAATGCTTCTACCCATAAGTATTTAGGAAGTGAGTATTCAACTAGCATGGATCTGGCGGTTTCTACTAGGGTCCTGTTCTTTCTTTCAACTACCCCGTTCTACTGAGGGGTTCTAAGAGCTAAAAAGTTATGATCTATCCATTGATCCTTATAGTAAGATTCAAATTTTCCATTTTCAAACTCTCTACCATGATCACTATGAATTATCAGAATTTCACAACCTAGCTTCCTCTAAATCCAAGTGGAGAATGTCTTAAATTCCTCAAATGGTTCACTTTTATGAGAAAGGAATCTAACCCAAGTAAATTATTGCAATCTAGGATCCCTAGTATCTGATTTTGATGATGAAAAATAATATTAATTGGATTACTATGTTCTTCCTTGAAAAATATAGATATTATTTTTTTGTCTATGAGCACTAAGATTTCATGTAAGATACACATCGCTCATGACTGTTGGTGACTCAAGACTGGGTAGAATAAGATGTAAAAGAATTTGTATTTTGTATTTTCTTTATTTTTCATTTTTTTGAGTCTCCCATAAAAGAGTGTATACAAGTTGGGTGACCATGCACATACACACACAGAGGGAGAGTTTTTTTTTAAGATAAAATTATTTTTAAAGAAAATCATACTATATGATTTTTAATCGTACTATATGATCTGTCATTAAAACTCAGGCTTAACAGCTAATACTGAATGATTAGTTTATGAACTAATTATACCGTTTGATTATGATCGTACTGTATAATTTATTTCCATCTGAAAACCCTAGTCGCCAGCATAATTTAGGTAAGATTTGAATTTGATTTTTGAACTAATCATACTATATGATATTAATCATACTGTATGATATTAATCATACTGTACGATCATTTGAAATCTTGCCAAAATTATCCCCTATAATTAGGTAATTAAATCATGGTTTCTTAATGACTACCATTCATACTATATGATATGAATCATACTGTACGAACTACAGAGACAAATTTTGTCATCCCATAGATCATATCAGACGAAACCACAGTTTTTTTGAACTATTCATCCCGGATGATATTTATATCACACAGGATGATGAACTAAATTGAACTTTTCATACTGTACGAAGTGTACAGTACATGATGATTTATAGAGATAGTTTTTGGTCATCCAAAAAGTCATTCCATATGAACAGTGGAAAAGAAAATGATCATCCAGTACAATCTCTTGATCGTACTATATGATGTGCTTAAAATTTATGAACTATTCATCTGCCTTCGTATTGGATGAAACTAATTTTAAACTAATCGTACTATATAATTTTGGATCATATTGTATGAACAGTATCATCTAAATTCAATCATTAGGGCTTTTCGAAGCCTAATTTAAAAATAAGTTTTCAATATTCTTTAGAGAGGATGTGTGAAGAAGAGGAACGTGATAACTGAAGGAACATTTGAGAGGGAGCTTTTACGGAAATCTAGGGTTTATGAGAGGAAGGAGAAGGTGAGTTTGAGCTTGAGGGAGAAGGAGTGTGAGTTGTTCACATGTTTGCTCTGAGCTAGCTGCACGCTTGCTCCTCCTATGGTTTTACTGAGTCTTATGGAAGCTCTCTAGGGAGAGAGGCTTCTAGGTCAACATCCACGAGGTTCTCTGCCTTCTACAAGAGAGAGAAAAAGGAGAAGTTCTGCTACCATCACCAGGAGGGTGACATAGATTCTGGCACTCTGCTACACCAAGGAAGGTGAAAGCGAGATTTGTAAAGGCTTCTCTGCTTTACTATGGGAGCAGAAGGAGAGTTAATTTTTAATAGTGCAACTCTGAGAGTGAAAGACTCCGGAGAGTGGACGTAGGTCAAGTGACCGAACCACTATAAAAATTTCTAGTATGCTTTTTCTATTTTTTACATTTTACTTCTCTTGCATTTATTTTTTGTGTTAACTGCTTGTTGAAAATTTTGATTTTAGCTTTTCCATTGTGAGATTTAAAATTTTATCTCCACTATTATAATTTTAAATGAATCATTAGCTTCTGCATTTGACTAGTTAAGTTTTTATTTTAAATTTTTGAAAAATCCTTTAAAAAAATTAGAACTTATGTTTAGGATTTATTTTTAAAAAACCCATTTAGCCCCCCTCTTGGCGCATCTTGTACTTTCAAGTGGTATCAGAGCGGGGTTTCAAAATCGTGCTATAAAAAACCTAGAAACATACGATCCATGGTATAGTTTGGTAACCGTAACACTGCGGAGGGTTATTCAATAACACGTCCACCCTTATTTGATAATATACCATTTCACTTTTAAAAAATTCGCATGTCTATGTTTTTACAATCTATAGACTATCACATGTGGATGTTGGTACAAGAAGGTTACTCTGCCCCTTTTCTTCTCATGAATGGTGTTAAAATTATTTTATCATTCAATGAATGGAGTAATGAGGATAGGGAACTTGCACAATTAAATGCAAAATGCTTGAATTATTTTTTTTACGTATTGAAATCAGAAGATTATATGTGAGTGTCTACTTGTAGCATTGGTAAGGAGATCTGGGATAGATTATGTATCACGTACAAAGAAACTAGTGAGGTTAAACAGTCTAGGCTAAATATATTACTACATGATTATGAACTCTTTCACATGAAACCTAACTAGACTGTATTTGAAATGTATACTAGATTCGCCTAGATAGTGACATCCTTGCATGCTCTAGGAAGAGAGTTATCAAATTTTGAAAAAGTTAATAAAATTTTGAGATGGTTATGATGCAAAAATAACTACAATAACTGAGCCCAAAGATTTAAATATTTATTTAATTGATAATTTACTTGGGTCGCTCATTACCTACGAGCAAAGAGTGAGTCAAAGGCAAAGTGATATAGGAGAAAAGAAGAAGGAGCAAACTATGGCTCTAAAAGTGAACAATTCAAAAAGTGACAGTTCTATTACGGAGGAAGATGATGACATAGCCTTGTGAATTGTCAGTTCAAGAATTCTCTAAAAAGAAAGCAACGACATCATCAAAATAACTGGAATAATGGTAAAAGCTCAAAGAATATTAAAGTTACATCTGACATAATTTTCTTTGAGTGCAGGAAACCAAGTCATCTCTGAGTTGATTGCCCCAACGTGAAGACTCACCCTACTAAGGATAAGGGTGAGGTGAAGTCAAAGTACAAAAAGGGTAAGCTAAAAATATAAAAAGCCTTTTGGGCCAACTCTTCTTCAGAATCATCAAAAAAAGAAGTAGAGGAGGAGGTAATGAATTTGTGTCTTATGACTGACGATAACCTTGATCAATCAGATCAAGATGAGGTATGTCAACTCTTATATGATGGACTGTTAGTTATTTCTAAAAACATTCATGACTCATATAGAAAGTTAAGGAAAATGCATGCTAGTCTTAACACTGATTTTAATACTTTCCAAAAAGAGCATGCTAGTTTAGTTAAAGAACATTCTAACTTGGATAGAGATCACATATCCCTGCTTGATGAATTTGATATATTAATCAAGAAGCATGTTGAATTAACTGTTGCACACGATTCCTTGAAATCATCACATGTTGAACTAGAAAATGCATTTAAGGAATTAGAAGAACTTGCATGTCAACTAGATAGCAATGAGCATGCATTAAAATTAGAAGTGATAAGCTACAAAAGTGCAAATGAATACTTAAGAGCAAAGGTTATAGCATTAGAAAATAATAAACCATTACCCTCATGTGTCCAATGGGACAACCCCTCTACATTGCAAGCATCACACAAACTTAGGAAGAGGCACCATCACCCACATAGTTTAGTGAACCCATTTCCCAGTGTTAGGTGTTACTCCTGTGGCATGCTAGGTCACATAGCCTGCACTTGCACAATTTACCATAGGATACATCTAGTGTGGAGACCTAAGTTGCATTCATCACAGCATAACATGCATACATCTCATTCATTCAAACATAAGGAGGAACCTAAACTCACTTGGTTTCCCAAAACTAACCTTTGATTGACATTATAGGGGTGCTCTCACAAAATACCTAGTGAGAGCATGTGGTACGTGGATAGTGGCTGCTTGAGACATATGACTGGAGACGTGAAGCAGTTCATGACACTGAAGACCAGGTTAGGAGGCAAGGTGATTTTAGGAGAAAACACCACCAAGAAAGTGGTGGGCTCAGGTGTCATTAGAAATTCTAAAAATTTTGTAATTGAAAATGTTCTTTTAGTTGATGGTTTAAAGCACAATCTGTTAAGTATTAATCAACTATGTGACAAGGGTTTTGACATAAAGTTTCTTTCTAATAAATGCATGATTAGCTTAAATGATAAACTTGTGTTAGAAGAAAAATGGATAAATAATGTCTATATATTAGACCTCAATTGCATTAAAAATTTAAACCCTTTATATTTGAAAACAATAGTTGATGACTCTTGGCTATGGCATATGAGACTATGCCATGTTAGTATGAAAACACTTAGGAATATCAATCAGAAAGACCTAGTTAGAGGCATACCTAAGTTAGACTTCACTAAGGACCACCTATGTGATGCTTGCCAATTAGGAAAATAAGTGAAATCATCATTTCATTCAATCAAGGATATCAACGCCACTAGGCCACTAGAAATTCTTCACATGGACCTATTTGGACCTGTTAGTATAGCTAGAGTATGAGGGAAAACTTATGGATTTGTAATAGTGGATGACTACTATAGATTAACTTGGGTAAGATTTTTAGCACATAAGAGTGAGTCATTTAAAGAATTTAGAACCTTCTCCACTTAGATTCAAAGGAAATTAGGATGTAAAATATCAATAATCCATAGTGATCACGGTTGAGAATTTGAGAATGATAGGGATGAATTGTTCTATCAAGAGATAGGAATAGAACATAACTTGTTCAGTGGATCGATCCCCATGAAACTCAGCTGGACTACCACATTGAACAACAACAATGACAACATGAAGATGATATGCAATGGTTTGGCGAATGATTCACCTCGATAGATCATCAATTTGCGTCCATCCATCAGTACTATCAGCCACCACCTAATCAGGATCCCGACTACTAGTTGCTTTTACTTATTTTGTTGTGTATTTCTTTCTCTTGTACTTCTTTACTTATCTGTTTGTGTGTACTCCTCTTTTTTGTGATGTCAAAAGGGGGAGAAGTTCTATGTTCTTGTTGTGAGTATGCTATGTTATTTTTAAGCTGGTTATGTTTTTTATGTTATGTTATTTTTAATCTTGTAATGTTTCATTTATGTTTTTAAAAATAAAAAAAATTAAAAAAAATTAAAATTAAAAAGAAATTTTGTTTATAAATCCTCCCATCCTTTAAAATCCATCATCTAGTGAGGGGGAGCTAAGGAAGAAATAATATTTATCTTGCCTATCAGATAACATTATTTGACATCATCAAAAAAAGGAGAGATTATTACAATCCAGGATCCCTAGTATCTGATTTTGATGATGATAAATAATATTGACTGGATTACTATATTCTTTCTTGAAAAATATAAATGTTATTTTTTGTCTGTGAGCGCTAACATTACAGGTAAGATACACACTGCTCAAGACTACTGGAGACTCGAGACTTGGTAGAATAGGATGTAAAAGAATTTGTATTTTATATATTTTTTTTAATTTTCATTTTTTTTAGTCTGCCACAAAAGAGTGTATGCAAGTTAGGTGACTATGCACACACACATAGGGGGAGAGTTTTTATTTTTAGGATAATTTTTTTAAAGAAAATTATACTGTATGATTTGTAATCGTACTATATGATCTGTCATTAAAACACAGGCTTAATGGCTAATTCCAAATGATTATTTTGTGAACTAATCATACTGTATGATTATGATCATATTGTATGATTTGTTTCAATCTGAAAACTCTAGCCGCCAGTATAATTTAAGTAAGATTTTGAATTTAATTTTTGAACTAATCATACTGTACGATATTAATCGTACTATTTGATCATTTGAAATCTTGCAAAAATTATCCCCCATAATCAGGTAATTAAATCATGGTTTCTTAATGACTGCCATTTGTACTGTATGATATGAATCATACTGTATGAACTACAATGATGAATTTTATCGTCCCATAGATCATTCCAAACGAAAACCTTGATTTTTTAAACTATTCATATCGAATGATATTTATATTGTATAGGATGATGAATTGAATTGAACTATTCATACTACATGAAGTGTACAGTACGAGATGATTTATAGAGATGATTTTTTATCATCCCATAAGTCGTCTCATATGAATAGTGGAAAATAAAATGATCATCCAGTATGATCTCTTGATCATACTGTATGATGTGCCTAAAATTTATGAAATGTTCGTCTGCCTTCATACTGGATGGAACTAATTTTGAACTGATCGTACTATATAATTTTGGATCGTACTATACGAACAGTATCTTCTCAATTGAATCATTAGGATTTTTTGAAGCCTAATTTAAAAACAAGTTTTTCATTATTCTTTAGAGAGGATGTGTGAAGAAGAGGAACGTGATAACTGAAGGAACTCTTGAGAGGGAGCTTTTGAAGAAATCCAGGGTTTGTGAGAGGAAGGAGAAGGTGAGATTGAGCATGAGGGAGAAGAAGTGTGAGGGGATCACACAGTTGCTCCTAGCTAGCTGCACGCTTACTCCTCCTATGGCCTTGGTGATTCTTGTGGAAGATCTCTAGGGAGAGAGGCTTCTAGGTCAACATCCTCGAGGTTCTCTACCTTCTCCAAGAGGGAGAAAAAGGAGAAGGTCTGCTACAGTCCCCAGGAGGGCGACATAGCATCTGGCACTCTACTACACCGAGGAAGGTGAAAGTGAGTATTGTAAAGGATTCTCCGCCTTGCTGTGGGGGCAGAAAGAGAGTCAACTTTTAATAGTGCAACTTTTGGAGTGGAGGACTCAAGGGAGTGGATGTAGGTCACGTTATCGAACCGCTATAAAAATTTTTGGTGTGCTTTTTCCATTTTTTGCATTTTACTTTTCTTGCAATTAATTTTTGTGTTAACTACTTGGTGAAAAATCTGATTTTAGCTTTTCCATTATGAGATTTAAAATTTTATCACCACTATTATAATTGTGAAAGAATCATTAGCTTCCACATTTGACTAGTTAAGTTTTTTATTTTAAAAATCTAAAATATTCTTTAAAAAAAATAGAACTCGTGTTTAAGATTTATTTTTAAAATATCAATCCACCCCCCTCTTAGCGCATCTCGTACTTTCATAAACCTCAAATAATCATCAATAATCACATATCCAAAGTCTTTCCCTCTTAGGCTTGTAGTTCTAACAGGTCCAAAAAGATTCATGTGAAGGACTTCTAAAGGTTTGCTAGTGTTAATGTCCTTAATTAAGTGGAAGGAGGATTTGACTTGCTTTCCTAACTGACAGGCCTCACACATGTGATCCTTAGTGAACTCTAGTTTGGATATTCCTCTCACTAGGTCTTTTTGGGTGATCTTTTTATGGCTTTTTATGCTTGCATGATGTGGACCTCTGAAAGGACACAAAAACCATTGCCCCGCGAGGGGAGACAGTATCTGGCCAATGGAAGGGCAGATTCGATCACACATATGATTAACCATTGAGGATAGCGGCTCTCACCAGCACACCCCGATGGGTAATAATATATATGATCTGATCGTAACGGGTTTCCCCCACCCAATATATTAGCTCGAATGGGGTTTATTTGAAAGTGGGATTCGGTTTCCCACGGGCGCAAGCCCCCGTGGTTAATTACATCTCAAGCCGGGGCCTGAGAATACTCTCGATTAAGGATTCTATATTATTCTTCCCAAATTGGGATTGGCACATAGGGCGAAGACTAGGAAGTCCTACTCGAAGAGAAAGAGAGGTTCAACTAGGCTTAGTCAACATGCACGACTCACATCAGCATCCGGAGGGACTAAGGTAGTGAGAAGAAACTGGAGAAAATAAATAAATCATGCACTCGAAGCATGCAGGAGGGAAGGATGGAGCTGGCGTCATCCGTGTGACGCGGATATGTAGGGTTTAGGGTCTCTGGAAGACAGAAGACCTACCTACTAATGAGGCGTACTACGAAATAATAATAGCCTTGAATCCTAAATCTAATGGGTTTAGTGTTCAACACAACACTAACACCCGTGTCCTAACTAATGCATTCTGGGCTTATATCCTGCCTGAAAAGGAAAGCCAGCTAACCACCTAATCGTATAAAATCCATGATGTCCACGTCTTTATGAAAGATGGGTAGGTAGTTTGGTTATTGGAAGTAGGGCCGACGCCTAGAGAGTCTCCTAGATGGCCCTGGACTTATGTAGGGTGTATGCTCCTAAGACTGATGTAATTAAAATTTTAATTTAATTAGTTTCTAATGCAATGCATGCTGGTTAACGATCTCAAATCAAATGTGCATTGAATTTTTAAAAAGGCTTATAAAATAATTTTTTAGAAAAGACTAGACTTCTCCAGATCCAGCACCTCATCCTCATAGGTCGGATTATTTGGACTCTGCCCGCAGGCGGGGAAGTGTCTTATAGCAAGGAGGGAGAGAATGCATCACTATGCATGCGACCCCGGACGGTTCCGGCTATTCCCTAGTTCGTTATATTTCTATATTATTTATTTCTTAAAATTTTAAGTATTAATTACGAGTAGAAAAATTTTATTCCTAAAGAGCCTAGCGAAATCAGGCCAAGCACATGCAAGAAAGAAACCTAAGAAAAGCAGGCAATTTCTACTGCGCACACAAAATAAACACATCAATATAAATCCACAGAGCAGAGTAAAGAAAAGTCCACAGTCCACGGCAAGTGCCGTATAAGTATAACCCAGGGTCTACAGAAAAGTAATGGTGGTCAGGCCCCACCGACAACATCCTGGATTCTAATCCTACTAAATGACGCAAGTCTTAAATGCGAGGCATTTCGTCTTTAAATATTCATCTTCGAGTGGATCGTCTCCCCTCAGATCTTCTTCCTTTAGATCGCCCTCCTTCGAATCGTTCTCTGGAAGGGTACCCAAATGAATAAGAAATTCCCTGTGAAGGGCCTTTCTTTTTCTCTTTGGGTACCGAGTATCTGAAATGCCTTGCCTTTAAAGACTTTCACAACTCGATATGAATTATATTAAATTACATTATGAAAAAGAAAATCTAGACCCAGACTGAACCTGCAAGGTTATCCTAATAAAACATCCCAAGCAGTTTATATGTCACGTCTCAAGCAGTTATATCTATGCAGAAAAATAAACACACTTGGCCACGCTCTAATTTATTTGGGGGCTATGCATTCTGGAGCACCTGTAGCAAGCATCTATAATTTATGATTTATCATATTAGCCCCCATTTATTTTAGCGATGCGTGAGCATGGCCACCTGCATAAGACTGAGTCAGTATAAAATGTCCCTAGCCTAGGGGTAGATCTAACGCACAAGCAACAACATCACAAGTAAAGTGTAGTACAGTAATAAAATAAACACTCACAATAAATCATATCAACCAGCACACGTGCCACATGCAAGAACGTCACAGCACAGAAACAGAAAAAGTAAAACACTGGCCTAACCTAGAACTAGAAGTGGTGCCCTAACAATCAATTCTACGTGTGTGTAGAAGGTTTGTGTGGCATTGGATAGGTCCTATATTGGGTAGTTAGTTCAAGTTACTTTGAGTTAACATTTGTTGAAAGTTTGAAAAGGAGGATTTGGTTAAAGTTCAAATATTAGTAAATTAGGATCCATTTTTAGTTAGTTTAGTTTGTAGATCTATTTTAATAGTTATGGTAGTGATCTTTAAAGTTTAAGTTATATTAGCGAGTTTTAGAAGGTCCGGGGTCCTCCTATACACTAGGCAAAGGGGGGTCCAAAATGTCACTATTATAAATAGGATGAGTTTGAGAGTCTTAGTATTTTAATTAAATATTATGCCTTCCCACGAGTAATTAGACTGTTAGTTTATTGAATTTGGAGTTCTCTAGGCAAAGATATGATTTTCGGAAGTTCGGGCCCTAGTTATTGAACTACAGTTGACAAGAGAGTTGACTTTTTAAATTAGGTTGATTTTTGGAAAGTTAATATTTTTATTGAATAGTAGACTTTGATTAGAGTTGAGTGCTTTTTAGTTTACTTGATTTTGATTTTTCTGTAATTAGTTACGAATTTTCAAAGTTTGGGTATTATGAGTCTTTTAGTTTTGAGTTAGGTTTGTTTCTTAATTTTGTAACTCCTAGGATTTAAGTTTATTTTAATGAATTTTATTTGGTTAATATTTGATTAAGAGGTGATTAATGTTTTAATTATATTTTAGTTCAAGTTTATGTTCAAATTCTACCTCCTAGTGATTTCGTATGTTGATTGTAGTTTGATCGAAGGTTAAGTGTTTTAATGCATTTCTGATTTAGATTAGATTGATTTTACTGTTTTATTAATGACTTAAGGCAAACTAGCCCTAGGGAGATATGTCACTAGGTTTTCTATGTTTAGTGTTTCTATCCTAAGGGAGCATGCATCCTAAGTCTAAGTTCTCTAAGACTCAGTCCTTAATTTTTTGTCCTTAGGTGTCACTAGTGTTATAGGAGATAAAGAGATGTTTCTAACCCCTTAGACATTCGCACATGTGTAACTGGGTTCAAGGATCTATAATAAAATGAGACATGAAAATAATCTAATAATTGAAGTTTCTATAAGGTCCTAAAGGGTAGGGGAACGTACACACATATAGGCTCCCTAGAGGCTATCTAAGTTTTAAGAAAACTCACAACACCGGGGGCTATCACCCGGTGGTATCGCCCGTAGCACCCCCACCAGAATGAATGGGGGCGACTGATGCTCGGATCCGACTGTCCAAGTTCCTTCGTCTAGTGCTCAAGTTGCTCCTTGCTTTTGCCTTCCCATGAGTACCTCGCAAAGAACAAAGAAAAGAACAAGTATTGGATGAGAGCAGAATCATGTTCAATATGAAAATAATCAAAATAAAATGCTATTAAATGAAAACATACCTTTTCTTTTGTCTGGATGTTAACTTGGTTGTTTGCTCTCCGAGACTGCCTGAGTTTGTAGGAACTCTCCTATATTGCTCCAAAAAAAATGGTCTTTTTTTATTGTTTTTATGGGAAGTTAGCAACTCATTGATAGGCATGCTCTGTCAAAGTCCAAACATGCCTTTACCCCACCCTTATTCCCATTCAGCATTTAAGCCAAATGCAAATAAGAGGAAGGAAAATTGGGATGCTATTTACTGTTCCCACGTTTTAAGAAAGCACTCGAAAGACTTGACACAATCACCCAAATCACTTTCGTATAAAACTCAAAGCGACAGAGAAGAAAACCCAATCTTGAAACCAAAATCCGAATAAAACTTTAAACTCACATCTCTTTTGAAACTCGCCTTTGAGACCAAAAACAAATAAGAGAGAAAATGCATCCATAAAAAGAGAACTGAAAGAGTCATCTAACATCAAGCTCCTCGAACATAAAACCACTCATAAAGCCCTCAATCTCCAAAACAATCCAAAGAACCTTCCAAATGAAGCAAAACATAAAACTTTCCAACATAAAACCCAGTAAAATCTTTCGATGCAAAACAAACAATAGACTTCTTTAACGTGGGGTGAATTCATGAAAATTCTCTAACAAAAGAGTTTCAGAGACCACTTCTGCCATAAAATATTCACAAAATATATTAAAGAATTTCTCAATACAAAATAATTCGCAAAGCTTTTCGTAAAGCATTCAACAATTAAGAAACTCATGAGACTTTGCATCCAGAACACTCTCATTTTACAACAAATAATCACTTGTAGGAAAAGAAGAGGAAAATGTTTGCTCAACTTATTCAACACAAACTCAATAGAAATACTAAAATCCATCAATATGTGTTACTTTGAATGCTAATGGAGGAAAACCCGCTTGTGATAACATAATATAGCCTCCAACCAGAATGCAATTGTGAGAAAGAAGTTTTGATGCAAATTTGTTCTCCAAGGCTCAAGAAGCATTCTGACCAACATAAGACAATCTCATGTTTAAATTCATGCAAACTCATATTTAAAACACATGAACCTTCTCCAACACCTTTCCTTAACCACCATATGAAACATGCCAAATCACCCCACACAAACTCCTTCATTTATCTCATTACATAATGTGCATCACTTTTCATCATACATGAATCACTTCATATTAAACCCAAAGTATGTTCAAAATTGGAACACAAGGCACATATAAGCTTTCCAAATTTCATTCATGAGATAACTTTAAACATACACCCATGTATACATTCTTTCAATCAATAATGAATGGTGCAACCAGGAGTAAGAGTATATGTTCCGTCCACTAGAACGATGAATTTCCACATAAAAAAAAAAGATTTGGTGATCTAAATATGCATACAATTTCTCTAATTCAACCATACTTTTCAAACCTTTGTCACCCGACGTACTTCTAAACACCCTCCATGAAGTCATAACACAATATCAACATATGCATTTCAATACAAATGATTTTTGACAAAATTTAGTGAAACAAAATTCTGCATAACCATTACACAAGCCTGAAAAGCTTCAAGCCACCACTTCTTTTATATCCCCCAAGCAGGACTTATCATAATTGCATGCAATCAAAACTTGTGAAAAAGAAAGCTTCCAAATTCATGAACTTACTCCCATGCTAAATATACAACACCATGGTGGAGATATCCTCGATATAGTGGAAGCAAGATAACAAATGTATAAAAAGAGAAATCAAATGGCATTGGAGGGATCCTGTAGAAAACTCACAACTTCTGCATAAACTTCAACTATCGGAAATTACCTTATAAGCTTGTGCTTCTGTTTCCTTTGTTGTTTTGGGTAATGAGAAGTACAAGATATGGTTGCTATTGATTTCATTTTCAATAATCACAATATCTGTTTCTGGGACTGTTGGTTTGCTACATTTGCTTGGCATCACAAAGAGGATTATTGCAAAGAAAATGTAGCAAAATTCACATTTGCAATGAATAGGCTAAGCTGGCTCTAATGCAATTAAATGCAGTTTCTTTGTTGAACTTCGCACATTATTTTTCTACACAGAATTTAAGACTTGGAAGAAGCTCGTTGACAATTTGTTGCTTGGGTTTTCTTGACATTTACTTATGTCTCAAGCTTATTTTTCTATGTGATTTTAATCAGGAATGGCTGCTCGACAAGATATAATAGCTTATGGATACAATTCACCCTTTCAATCCATGAAGGAGCTATTTTTTTTGGAACAAGATAAGAATGAAAATTTTATTGCCAATTGCTGAGTTTCTTCTCCAGTTAAAAAAAAAAAAGCAACTTGGCATTTGTTTAGCTAAGTTTGTTTGGCACTTATTCAAGTGTAAAGTGACTTTTTTTTTTAATGACGTTATTATTAATTTACTATGACTACAATAAATTTAAAACATATTGATTCAATGTTATTTGCTCGTGCCAAAGTGTAATATATATATATATATATATATATATATATATATATATATATATATATTGTGAACTTGGTAACACTTCCTCTTAAAGAATAATAGGCAGTTTGTCGTTTTCATACTCAGAATAATGTGAGACATTTCTAAAATTAGCTTTCTTACAATCCTCTGATCGAAGCATATGTCTACCAACTTTATCATTACATTGAACACAAACATCACCATTCTCACCAATATCTAAGAGCTCACCATGTAAATGCTTTCGAAGCATGTCATTCAACGACGATAACAAACATTTTTCTCGTTTGTAACTCATTTGATCCAGCTAAATTGTCAGAAGAATCGACACAATTAATCTCATCTAAAACAACTTTTTCCAACCCAACTTTTTCCAACCCAAAGATAGAGTCTTGATGGCCAGATTCAAAACCAACAATCCTCATCACTGGTCTTTGGGCATCCTGTCCAACTTTAGGCATTATCCAACCTCTCTTATCCTTGCACTCAATCTTAAGACCTTGAAAGCCTGTAGTTCCATCAATGGCATTCTTACACTTGAATAGTCCATCTGCTTCTTTTGGGAGTTCCAATGTAGTTGTATTATGGAAATTGCGGATAGAAGAACATAGAAAATCACTTGATGGCCGACTGCTTGTGCTGCCTACAAGCAAACCTTCTAAATTAAAGCTATAAATACCACCCAACCTAGATGGGACGGACACTAATGTGCTCAATGATGTCACCACTTCATCAGCTGTACTAGGAGATATTTGAGGCAACCCCATTGTAGAGAATCCCCAACCCCAAATATATGGAACACTATCTGCAATTATAAATTCCCTTTCGGCACCAAAACCTAAAGAAAATATGGGTTTTCTTCAATTAGATTTTATGTTCTCCATAGGAAATGTAATTCATTAATGTCCAGCTCAATTATTTAATCAAATGTGTAGAATGAGCTCAGATCAAATCTAAATATAATCACCCCATGTTCATTTTTCTAAAAGCTGGCAATCGCCCTGTTCATAAAGCGCCATGGTCATCAAGTATTCATATGATTGGCGACAAATCTTTCATCAAATCCAAATGTTGTGACATGAACAAAGCTTCAATTGCATGGCAGCAAGCGGCATTAGAAACTCCTTGTGAACTAAAGCATCATAATTCTCCTCTAATGGCATTTCAACAAACACTTCTTGTGCATACTTTTCATGAAGAATAACATAGGTTTCTCATAGACCTCCAAAGTTTACAGCTAAGGTTCTAACTTATATAACATGAATCAAGAGCTAGTTTCATTTTCAGATTTCTATATGGAAGAAGAAATAGTGGGGGAAGAAGAAGAAGAAGGAGAGGGAAGTGGTTACCTGCTTGCTGGAAGGAGGAGATCGGCGACTAGGGTAGGTACTGAGCCGGCGTCGGATGTGCGAAACAACAAGAGAGACGGAGAGGGAGGGGGTTCGGCCTCCTGGGGTGTGTGAAACTTACAAACGAAGGGGAAGAGAGGGATCGAGAGAGCCGAAGTGGGAGAGAGAGGTGAAAGCCTCGTATCTTGCCAATGGGAGAGTTGCGAATCCCAGAGAGAACTTTGGGTTTGGTCCAACCGTGTGAAACCGAGAGAGGGAGCAGTTCCGAAAAACCCCAGGTGTTCTGCGAGCAGGGGGTCGGGTTTTGGATTCGCGAATTGCAGCAACAAGACCAGAGCCGGGGGCGTTCGCCTGGAGTCGTCTCTTGAAGAAATCGGAACCCCTTTCCTCCACCTAGATGCTTGCGAGATCTCTCCCCAAAGAGACCGAGAAGGTATGTATTAAATGTTTGTCGGTGCTGAAAAGGCAAAATCACGCGATCAAATCGAAATAACGGCTAAGTATTTTAACATCAAAACTATATCATGCATGCTCGTTTAATCATGGCCATTGATGTAAATTGCTCGATCTAGGAACAAATCCAAACGCATTAAATTAAATCAAGTTCAAAATTGGATCTAATTTGGGTCGATTTGGGTTCAATTTAGGTTTAATTTGATTTGATCAAATATATACAAGAACCAATGCAAATCCCACTCGAATCGAGCTCGACGAGGTTTGAATGAATTAATCTAGTCTAATAGAAAATATTTGGGTCTAATTCGACTCGATTTGAGTTGACGCGAGCTCAGATTGAACTCGACGAGGCTCAATTAAATCGATCAAATGTGCTCGAGGGCCTAAGTGTGAAAAGCGAGGTCAACAAACGGACCCCCAACAGGTGCGGTGAATGACTAGTGAGTCGTACATGTTGGCGTTGACCTCCCTCTCTCTAGGAAGATACAACCCTACAACCCACTAAAGAGACTCAAGAAACATCCAACCACACAAATGTGCGATAATTATACAATCATGCAGGCATGGTGGGACAGAAGAGGGGAGAGAAACCCAAAATTAGCCTGATCGACTCGAAACAGCGAAAGAAAAGAAGCTCTGTACTCACTAAATGAGCTCGAAATAGTGAGGGAGAGCCAAGAAAAGAAAATCAACTATCTACTCGACCACATGCCCGCAGCGGAGTGGAAGAAAGAGAAAGGGATTTCATGCTCGCATGAGCAGAATCGAAACCAAAATATAAAGAATTAAAGAAAACTCAGCGATCATCTAGAACATGTCTACGATGATGTGAAGAGAAAGGAAACCCAACAATCACTCGATCAAATCAAAATAGTAAAGAATAACAATCAAAGAAAAGCAAGGAGTACCACCAAAGAAGGAAGGTAGATCATCTATCTGCCTTACCCTATAGTAAGGGCAGAATAGAGAAGAAAGCAAAAGGTAAAGGATCTCACATCCACTTGATCATATCAGAATAGTAAATGTGGACAACTCGGTGTTCACGTGATTATATCAAAACAGTGAAATAAAGAGCAAAAAGGTAAAGTAGACCAACTATCGGCCTAACCATATCGAAACAGCAGAACAGAAGGTAAAAGGAGTGGTGAGGTATGCCTTCCAGGGACACTGTCAGGCTCTCTAAACCAAGTAAAGAGTAAAGACTGATGTCTACCCGGCGCATATGCCTGCAGTAGGATAATCAGGGGAAAAGAGTGGTGAGGAATGCCCTCCCAGGGACTCTGTCGGGGCTCTCTCAACTAAGTAAAAAGTAAAGACTGATGTTTACCCGGCGCATATGCCTGCAGTAAGACAACCAGGGAAAAAGGAGTGGTGAGGAATGCCTCCCAAGGACTCTGTCGGGCTCACTCAACCAAGTAAAAAGTAAAGTCTGATGTCTACCCGGTGCATATGCCTGCAGTAAGACAATCGATGAAAAAGAGTGGTGAGGAATGCCCTCCCAGGGACTCTGTCGGGGCTCTCTCAACCAAGTAAAGTGTAAAGACTGATGTCTACCCAGCGCATATGCCTGCAGTAAGACAATCAGGGAAAAAGAGTGGTGAGGAATGCCCTCCCAGGGACTCTGTCGGGGCTCTCTCAACTAAGTAAAAAGTAAAGACTGATGTCTACCCGGCGCATATGCCTGCAGTAAGACAACCAGGGAAAAAGGAGTGGTGAGGAATGCCTCCCAGGGACTCTGTCGGGCTCACTCAACCAAGTAAAAAGTAAAGTCTGATGTCTATCCGACGCATATGCCTGCAATAGGACAATCAGGGGAAAAGAGTGGTGAGGAATGCCCTCCCAGGGACTCTGTCGGGGCTCTCTCAACCAAGTAAAAAGTACAGACTGATGTCTACCCGGCGCATATGCCTGCAGTAGGACAATCAGGGAAAAAGAGTGGTGAGGAATGCCCTCCCAGGGACTCTGTCGGGGCTCTCTCAACCAAGTAAAGAGTAAAGTCTGATGTCTATCCGGCGCATATGCCTGCGATGGGACAATCAGGGAAAAAGAGTGGTGAGGATGCCCTCCCAAGGACTCTGTCGGGGCTCTCTCAACTAAGTAAAGTTTGATGTCTACTCGGCGCATATGCCTGCAGTAGGGCAATCAGTGAAAAGTCCACCCCCGCTCGGTGTATGTGCCTGCAACGGGGTTCCTACCCGACGCATATGTCTGTAATAGGATAAAGGAAAACTCGACAATCACCCGGCACATATGCCTGCAGTGATATGGAGAGAAAAGAGAAGGTCACCTCTGCCTGGTGTATGTGCCTGCAGCAGAGTCGCTACCCGGCGCATATGCCTACAGTAGGATAAAGAAAGAACACTTTACACAATCACTTGGCACATATGCCTACAGTGATGTGAAGAGGAAAGAGGTCACCTCTGCCCGGTGTATGTGCCTGCAGCAGAGTCCCTACCCGGCGCATATGCCTGTAGTAGGATAAAGAAAGAACACAAGAACACTCTACACGATCACCCGGCGTATCTGCCTGCAGTGATTGTGAAGAGGAAAGAGTCACCTCAACACCGACCTGACACAGATCTGTGTAGGGATGTGAGGGAGAAAGGAAAGATAAGTAGAAGAATTCTGAGAGAGAAGTTGTCTAAGGAACCCCAAGCTAACGCTTTGGTTACCACGTGGTAGAGGACAAATCGTCGTGGCCACGAGTATCCGAATGCCGGTGAAATTTCTTAGGCAACATTAATATCACATGAAAAGAAAGAAAACACTAGATTGATGCCTCAAGGGACAACAGGAAGAGATACGCCCTCAGTAGAGTGGCGAGAGGGGCAATCTCATCCCAGGTGAGCAACAATTAAATCAGCGAGGGGGCACACCCGCTACAAAGAATAAAATGATATTAAGAAAAGTAATCATCAAGAAACTACAGTGGTGGATCCATACTAACTGATGGGGACCCTGTAAGAAGTGAAAACAACATCAACAGATCCACGGAACCTCTCTGGCAGCTAAGGGTCAGATCCCAGAAGGGAAGTATGTGGACAAAGGAATTAGGGCATTGATCTTCTGCTAGAAAATCAACGCTCACAAAGAAGTGATGCTAACACCTGGGACTAGGTGTACTACATCACAGTTTGGGAAGACAGCTCAAGGTAGCAAGGGGACACACCTGCCACCGAGGATAATAAATATGAATAAGATTAACAATCAACAGAAGATCACAGCGGTAGCACCCACACAAACTAGTGGGACCCTGTGATCTCAACTCATCCATAGAACTACTCTGTTATTTAAGAGTAGGGCATGAATGAGGAATCATGTTGGTAAAGAAACCAAGGAGCTGATCTTCTGTTTGAAAATCAATGCTCCTGAGAAAGTGATGCTAACATCTATGACAAGATGTACTACATCATAACTAGGGAAACAACTCAAGGTAGCGAGGGGACACACTCGCCACCGAGGATAATGACTAAGAATAAGAATAATAATCATCAACAATTCACAGCGGTAACACCCACACTAACCGGTGGGACCCTGTAAGAGATGAAAGCAACATCGCTACATCCATAAGAATGCTCTAGCAGCTGAGAGAAGGACATGAATGGGAAAGTGAGTTATTGATTGCGAGTAGAAGAGGGGGCTGATCTTTCCTTAGAAAAATCTAAGCCTACAAAGAAGTGATGTTAACATTCAGAACAAGATGTACCACATTACTAATGAAGATTACTATAATCATAAAGAATCATAACAATGCAAGTGTAGGGTCATCCTTGAAGCAACCGTCGAGACGCTTCGAAGGAGGGGAAAAGCAAAGCTTGGGAAATTTGAGCTCTTAGAGAGTTTTACCGGGTTCCACCTGTGACAAGGGCAACCGGTTTTGCTCAATTAAGAGCTTCTCTCTCATTTTTTTATGTTTTTTTTTTTTTTTAATATATGAAAAAAAAAGTGTGCTCAATAAGCACTACTGTGAATAAAGAAAAAGAAACAAATAAAAGAGCTGAACTGACAACTGTCGACTTGGCCTATTAAGGCCTCCTCTCAATTGTCTTTGAACTCTGAACTGCATGTCTGGTCATATCCCTTGTCTTGCGAGAGAGTGCGAGCTACCACTCCCCCCAGAACTAAGGGGTGTTCTGCTAACTACTATCAATCACCACACTGACTGGAGCTTGTATTCATTTGCACATCCTGAGCCTCTTTGCCTTGAGGCTGCACTAAATCACTATCTTGTAAGTGAATCTTTCCACTAGCCATAAGGCTCTCCACCCTATCCTTGAATACAAAACAATCTTCAAGGACATGCCCAGTATGCCGGTGAAAGGGGCAATATAATGGGTGCTCTATCAGTCCTTCTTCATTTTTCTTCTTATTAAATGGAAATATTATGATGTTATTTTTAACAAGGAATTTAAATATCTTCTGCATACTTTCCCTTTTAAAGGGATATTCCTTGTCGAGCCTCTCCTGCAAGGACAACTGACCCTCTGAAGTCCTATGGGAGGATCTATCCTGTACTGCTGACTGCCCAGGTGTGTACGACGACTGTGGTGGTACTGAACTGGCTAAGGGCTTCTTTCCCTTATCTGATGGTCTATAGGTACTGTGTACCTCCCCTTTCCTAGGCAGAGGTACCCCTGAAGACTCCTGTCGTTGACTCTCAATCTTAGGAGGGACTGCATCGGGTATGCTGTCCTGTAGGCTGATCACCTTTGTCAATAACTTTTGAAAGGTTCTAATGTTAAAACCCTTCAAGTAAGGAGATATAGGGCCATCTATGTTCTTTAATAAGATTTCTACTGCATGCTACTCTTGTAACTGGGGCTCGCACTACAAACTAAGATTCCTCCATCTGACTATATAATCTGGTAGAGTCTCACGGGGCCGCTGTCTGGCCACAACTAACTCTCCAACTGTAACCCGGTGCTCTGCACTGATAAATCTTTGAACAAAAAGCTGCTCTAACTCTGTAAATATGCGAACTGAGTCGTTGGGGAGGTCGGCGTACCAGGAAAACGCCACTCCAACTAAACTGCTAACGAACAATCTCAACATCAAAGCATCATTCCCTCCTATGTTGCAACCTATGGCCCGGTACTGAGCCACATGCTGCCTTGGGTTTCCAAATCTATCAAAAACTCTAAACCTATGAGGGATAAAACCAGGGGGTAAGGCTCCTGCTCGTACTCAACCGGGTAAGGTCTCCCCCTGCTAACTACCTCTCCAGACTTCCTGGAGGAAATAGCCTGCTCGACCTTCTGAGCAATCAAATCCTGAATCTGTCCTGCTGACAACTGAGCTGACTAACTCTGAACTGGGGTAGTGAAAGTAACTGCCGTAGGTGACATTGGAACTGCTCTCTGGACCCTGTCCACTCCTATAGGGTCTGGTGTTACTACAGGTGGTACTACTGGTTCATCCATAGACGTAGTAGGAGTGCCTACGCCCGCAACTTGGGGCATGATCCCCAAGGCTGTCAACTAAGCGGTTATCACTGCCATAGTTCTAGCCATCTCTATCATCTGATTCTGAAGGTTTAAAACTGTAGCTTCTGTATCAACTGACCTGGGAGATCCACCCACCTCGGGCTCTCCCTGCTCATCATCATCATCATCTGCCTCTCTCTGCTCATCCGAGAGACCTCGTCTAGTAATCACACACACTCGGTGCACTAGTATATCTTCATCTGACTCTTCGAGTATATCCTCATCGGAGAAGGTCTGACAAAGTGCTTCTATATATGGACCCCTAGGGGAAGAAATCTTATGAGGGCTAGGAGCTGAAACTACCTCTCCCCGGGCTGGTGAACCATCGGGAGGGACTATAACATCAACATCTGCCACTGTATCGTAGACCATCAGAACTGCCTCTGATCCGGAAGGAACAACTGTCTCTAACTGCCCAACTATCTGAACTGGCTGCACTGCCTCGACAGGAGAGTCTGCCTGTCACTGTCTCCATACCCGTACTCTACGACGGGACTCAGTGGGAACAACTGACTGCTGAGTGGCTACCATAACTGAACTAAACTGAGGTCTAGTAAGCTCCAGCTGCTGTCTTCGTCCATGACGACGTGGGGGTCATCCAATAGCGGGGGCTACTGTCTGCGATCTAACTGAAGGAACTGAACTAACTGGCTGCCGTGGCGGCTGTCCTCTCCGCCATTGGTACCTCTGCCTCAGCAAGTGAATGAACGCCTGAGAAATCTGACGGAGTAACCTCTCTCGACTGACAGGGCCTTGACCCCGTGCTAAGCGGATAATGCTTCGAATCATCTGAGAGAGGGTTCGAGCAGCATCATCCCTAGGAGCCCTAGTGCGTGGTAAAGTAGTGGTAACAGGAGGGGCCGCCGCAATGCGAGCAACGTCCTCCTCATCACCACTATGTGTCAGTGGAGAGAAGCGTCCTCCCTGAACTGTTGCTATCTCAGAAGCGACTATAACCTCCGGAATGGGTATAACTGGAACTGGTTGTGGTGCCCGCTGCCTGGGGACCACTCTCCTCTGAACTGGCTCCTGGTGAGCCAACGAGTCTGCCATCCGCTGTCTATCTGCCTCAGATGCAGCCAAATGAAGTCTACGGTTTCTATTCCTCCGGGCCCTTCTCCCAAGGCCGAAGGCGGAAGACGAAGAAACATCTGAACCCACTACCTGAGCGACAGGGGGAACAGGAAGCACGGGAAGGGTCGGGGTCTGCTCGAGGGTCTCTGGGTGAGACAGTCGAGCGAAAGCTGAAACCCGACGGGAGGAAGGTGAAGGAGCCTCGGTCTGGGCACCCCTCTTCCTAGAGGAAGAAGGAGGGGGAACCCGAACACGAGCTGCCTCTGCCGGAACAACAATAGGGGTAACTACTGCCTGCTGGCGTTGAGGAGCCGGGGCAGTCTGAGCAACAGGTAGAACAGGAGTAGGACGAGCATGTGCCTGGGTTGTCCGTCGAGCAACTAGACGTCCAAAGGGGTGCATGGCTGCACGACCTCTCCTCTGAGGAGGAGAAAAGGCAGCAGCCTCAGCCGGGGTTGGCCAGCCAAGAGTGGCAAAGGCCGAGTCGGTGAAGGAAACAAAAGTGATTCCTTCAGCAGGAGGACTGGCCAGCAGGGACTCAGGAAGTGTCACCTGGGCGTCAGTACCAAAGCGGAAGGTAACAGAAGGCACGAAGGAAGCCATAGCACTGTCTACTAAGAAGAAGAAAAGAAATTTGAAATGATTAGTAAAAATAATGAGAAGAGGAATGATAGATAGGGAACAGAATGACCTAGAAGGTCAGAAAGCAAGAAATTTAGCTAGGGGGAAACCCTAACTAAGAAGGAGGAACGATCCTAACTAAGGAAGGACCCTAACTAAGAGTGGGACGGACCTAATCTAAGGAGTACCAATCCCGGAGTACACACTAGAAAGAATAATATAGAATCCAAAGATGGAGAGAGAAACCTGTCCCACCGTGGTCGCCAGAAACCTGTGGACCTCCGAAAGGACATAAACACCATCGCCCCGCAAGGGGAGACAGTATCTGGCCAATGGAAGGGCAGATTCGATCACACATATGATTAGCCATTGAGGATAGCGGCTCTCACCAGCACACCCCGATGGGTAATAATATATATGATCTGATCGTAACGGGTTTCCCCCACCTGATATATTAGCTCGAATGGGGTTTATTTGAGAGTGGGATTCAGTTTCCCACGGGCGCAAGCCCCCGTGGTTAATTACATCTCAAGCCGGGGCCTGAGAATACTCTCGATTAAGGATTCTATATTATTCTTCCCAAATTGGGATTGGCACATAGGACGAAGACTAGGAAGTCCTACTCGAAGAGAAAGAGAGGTTCAACTAGGCTTAGTCAACATGCACGGCTCACATCAGCATCCGGAGGGACTAAGGTAGTGAGAAGAAACTGGAGAAAATAAATAAATCATGCACTCGAAGCATGCAGGAGGGAAGGATGGAGGTGGCGTCATCCGTGTGACGCGGATATGTAGGGTTTAGGGTCTCTGGAAGACAGAAGACCTGCCTACTAATGAGGCGTACTACGAAATAATAATAGCCTTGAATCCTAAATCTAATGGGTTTAGTGTTCAACACAACACTAACACCCGTGTCCTAACTAATGCATTCTGGGCTTATATCCTGCCTGTAAAGGAAAGCCAGCTAACCACCTAATCGTATAAAATCCATGATGTCCACGTCTTTATGAAAGATGGGTAGGTAGTTTGGTTATTGGAAGTAGGGCTGAGGCCTAGAGAGTCTCCTAGATGGCCCTGGACTTATGTAGGGTGTATGCTCCTAAGACTGATGCAATTAAAATTTTAATTTAATTAGTTTCTAATGCAATGCATGCTGGTTAACGATCTCAAATCAAATATGCATTGAATTTTTAAAAAGGCTTATAAAATAATTTTTTAGAAAAGATTAGACTTCCCCAGATCCAGCACCTCATCCTCATAGGTCGGATTATCTGGACTCTGCCCGCAGGCGGGGAAGTGTCTTATAGCAAGGAGGGAGAGAATGCATCACTATGCATGCGACCCCGGACGGTTCTGGCTATTCCCTAGTTTGTTAGATTTCTATATTATTTATTTCTTAAAATTTTAAGTATTAATTACGAGTAGAAAAATTTTATTCCTAAAGAGCCTAGCGAAATCAGGCCAAGCACATGCAAGAAAGAAACCTAAGAAAAGTAGGCAATTTCTACTGCGCACACAAAATAAACACATCAATATAAATCCACAGAGCAGAGTAAAGAAAAGTCCACAGTCCACGGCAAGTGCCGTATAAGTACAACCCAGGGTCTGCTGAAAAGTAATGGTGGCCAGGCCCCACCGACAACATCCTGGATTCTAATCCTACTAAATGACGCAAGTCTTAAATGCGAGGCATTTCGTCTTCAAATATTCATCTTCGAGTGGATCGTCTCCCCTCAGATCTTCTTCCTTTAGATCGCCCTCCTTCGGATCGTTCTCTGGAAGGGTACCCAAATGAATAAGAAATTCCCTGTGAAGGGCCTTTCTTTTTCTCTTTGGGTACCGAGTATCTGAAATGCCTTGCCTTTATAGACTTTCACAACTCGATATGAATTATATCAAATTACATTATGAAAAAGAAAATCTAGACCCAGACTGAACCTGCAAGGTTATCCTAATAAAACATCCCAAGCAGTTTATATGTCACATCTCAAGCAGTTATACCTATACAGAAAAATAAACACACTTGGCCACGCTCTAATTTATTTAGGGGCTAAGTATTCTGGAGCACCTGTAGCAAGCATCTATAATTTATGATTTATCATATTAGCCCCCATTTATTTTAGCGCTGTGTGAGCATGGCCACCTGCATAAGACTGAGTCAGTATAAAACGTCCCTAGCCTAGGGGTAGATCTAACGCACAAGCAACAACATCACAAGTAAAGTGCAGTACAGTAATAAAATAAACACTCACAATAAATCATATCAACCAGCACACGTGCCACATGCAAGAATGTCACAGCACAGAAATAAAAAAAGTAAAACACCGGCCTAACCTAGAACTAGAAGTGGTGCCCTAACAATCAATTCTACGTGTGTGTAGAAGGTTTGTGTGGCATTGGATAGGTCATATATTGGGTAGTTAGTTCAAGTTACTTTGAGTTAACATTTGTTGAAAGTTTGAAAAGGAGGATTTGGTTAAAGTTCAAATATTAGTAAATTAGGGTCCATTTTTAGTTAGTTTAGTTTGTAGATCTATTTTAATAGTTATGGTAGTGATCTTTAAAGTTTAAGTTATATTAGCGAGTTCTAGAAGGTCTGGGGTCCTCCTATACACTAGGCAAATGGGGGTCCAAAATGTCACTATTATAAATAGGATGAGTTTGAGAGTCTTAGTATTTTAATTAAATATTATGCCTTCCCACGAGTAATTAGACTGTTAGTTTATTGAATTTGGAGTTCTCTAGGCAAAGATATGATTTTCGGAAGTTCGGGCCCTAGTTATTGAACTACAGTTGACCAGAGAGTTGACTTTTTAAATTAGATTGATTTTTGGAAAATTAATATTTTTATTGAATAGTAGACTTTGATTAGAGTTGAGTGCTTTTTAGTTTACTTGATTTGGATTTTTCTGTAATTAGTTACGAATTTTCAAAGTTTGGGTATTATGAGTCTTTTAGTTTTGAGTTAGGTTTGTTTCTTAATTTTGTAACTCCTAGGATTTAAGTTTATTTTAATGAATTTTATTTGGTTAATATTTGATTAAGAGGTGATTAATGTTTTAATTATATTTTAGTTCAAGTTTATGTTCAAATTCTACCTCCTAGTGATTTCGTATGTTGATTGTAGTTTGATCGAAGGTTAAGTGTTTTAATGCATTTCTGATTTAGATTAGATTGATTTTACTGTTTTATTAATGACTTAAGGCAAACTAGCCCTAGGGAGATATGTCACTAGGTTTTCTATGTTTAGTGTTTCTATCCTAAGGGAGCATGCATCCTAAGTCTAAGTTCTCTAAGACTCAGTCCTTAATTTTTTGTCCTTAGGTGTCACTAGTGTTATAGGAGATAAAGAGATGTTTCTAACCCCTTAGACATTCGCACATGTGTAACTGGGTTCAAGGATCTATAATAAAATGAGACATGAAAATAATCTAATAATTGAAGTTTCTATAAGGTCCTAAAGGGTAGGGGAACGTACACACAGATAGGCTCCCTAGAGGCTATCTAAGTTTTAAGAAAACTCACAACACCGGGGGCTATCACCCGGTGGTATCGCCCGTAGCACCCCCACCAGAATGAATGGGGGCGACTGATGCTCGGATTCGACTGTCCAAGCTCCTTCGTCTAGTGCTCAAGTTGCTCCTTGCTTTTGCCTTCCCATGAGTACCTCGCAAAGAACAAAGAAAAGAACAAGTATTGGATGAGAGCAGAATCATGTTCAATATGCAAATAATCAAAATAAAATGCTATTAAATGAAAACATACCTTTTCTTTTGTCTGGATGTTAACTTGGTTGTTTGCTCTCCGAGACTGCCTGAGTTTGTAGGAACTCTCCTATATTGCTCCAAAAAAAATGGTCTTTATTTATTGTTTTTATGGGATGTTAGCATCTCATTGATAGGCATGCTCTGTCAAAGTCCAAACATGCCTTTACTCCACCCTTATTCCCATTCAGCATTTAAGCCAAATGCAAATAAGAGGAAGGAAAATTGGGATGCTATTTACTGTTCCCACATTTTAAGAAAGCACTCGAAAGACTTGACACAATCACCCAAATCACTTTCATATAAAACTCAAAGAGACAGAGAAGAAAACCCAATCTTGAAACCAAAATCCGAATAAAACTTTCAACTCACATCTCTTTTGAAACTCGCCTTTGAGACCAAAAACAAATAAGAGAGAAAATGCATCCATAAAAAGAGAACTGAAAGAGTCATCTAACATCAAGCTCCTCGAACATAAAACCACTCATAAAGCCCTCAATCTCCAAAATAATCCAAAGAACCTTCCAAATGAAGCAAAACATAAAACTTTCCAACATAAAACCCACTAAAATCTTTCGATGTAAAACAAACAATAGACTTCTTTAACGTGGGGTGAATTCATGAAAATTCTCTAACAAAAGAGTTTCAGAGACCACTTCTGCCATAAAATATTCACAAAATATATTAAAGAATTTCTCAATACAAAATAATTCGCAAAGCTTTTCGTAAAGCATTCAACAATTAAGAAACTCATGAGACTTTGCATCCAAAACACTCTCATTTTACAACAAATAATCACTTGTAGGAAAAGAAGAGGAAAATGTTTGCTCAACTTATTCAACACAAACTCAATAGAAATACTAAAATCCATCAATATGTGTTACTTTGAATGCTAATGGAGGAAAACCCGCTTGTGATAACATAATATAGCCTCCAACCAGAATGCAATTGTGAGAAAGAAGTTTTGATGCAAATTTGTTCTCCAAGGCTCAAGAAGCATTCTGACCAACATAAGACAATCTCATGTTTAAATTCATGCAAACTCATATTTAAAACACATGAACCTTCTCCAACACCTTTCCTTAACCACCATATGAAACATGCCAAATCACCCCACACAAACTCCTTCATTTATCTCATTACATAATGTGCATCACTTTTCATCATACATGAATCGCTTCATATTAAACCAAAAGTATGTTCAAAATTGGAACACAAGGCACATATAAGCTTTCCAAATTTCATTCATGAGATAACTTTAAACATACACCCATGTATACATTCTTTCAATCAATAATGAATGGTGCAACCAGGAGTAAGAGTATATGTTCCGTCCACTAGAACGATGAATTTCCACATAAAAAAAAAAGATTTGGTGATCTAAATATGCATACAATTTCTCTAATTCAACCATACTTTTCAAACCTTTGTCACCCGACGTACTTCTAAACACCCTCCATGAAGTCATAACACAATATCAACATATGCATTTCAATACAAATGATTTTTGACAAAATTTAGTGAAACAAAATTCTGCATAACCATTACACAAGCCTGAAAAGCTTCAAGCCACCACTTCTTTTATATCCCCCAAGCAGGACTTATCATAATTGCATGCAATCAAAACTTGTGAAAAAGAAAGCTTCCAAATTCATGAACTTACTCTCATGCTAAATATACAACACCATGGTGGAGATATCCTCGATATAGTGGAAGCAAGATAACAAATGTATAAAAAGAGAAATCAAATGGCATTGGAGGGATCCTGTAGAAAACTCACAACTTCTGCATAAACTTCAACTATCGGAAATTACCTTATAAGCTTGTGCTTCTATTTCCTTTGTTGTTTTGGGTAATGAGAAGTACAAGATATGGTTGCTATTGATTTCATTTTCAATAATCACAATATCTGTTTCTGGGACTGTTGGTTTGCTACATTTGCTTGGCATCACAAAGAGGATTATTGCAAAGAAAATGTAGCAAAATTCACATTTGCAATGAATAGG
Organism: Dendrobium chrysotoxum; assembly: GCA_019925795.1. Taxonomy (NCBI): domain Eukaryota; kingdom Viridiplantae; phylum Streptophyta; class Magnoliopsida; order Asparagales; family Orchidaceae; genus Dendrobium; species Dendrobium chrysotoxum. The sequence goes on along the minus strand of CM034308.1, from coordinate 56,519,290 downwards.
CTAAGCTGGCTCTAATGCAATTAAATGCAGTTTCTTTGTTGAACTTCGCACATTATTTTTCTACACAGAATTTAAGACTTGGAAGAAGCTCATTGACAATTAGTTGCTTGGGTTTTCTTGACATTTACTTATGTCTCAAGCTTATTTTTCTATGTGATTTTAATCAGGAATGGCTGCTCGACAAGATAGAATAGCTTATGGATACAATTCACCCTTTCAATCCATGAAGGAGCTATTTTTTTGGAACAAGATAAGAATGAAAATTTTATTGCCAATTGCTGAGTTTCTTCTCCAGTTAAAAAAAAAAGCAACTTGGCATTTGTTTAGCTAAGTTTGTTTGGCACTTATTCAAGTGTAAAGTGACTTTTTTTTTTAATGACGTTATTATTAATTTACTATGACTACAATAAATTTAAAACATATTGATTCAATGTTATTTGCTCGTGCCAAAGTGTAATATATATATATATATATATATATATATATATATATATATATATATATATATATATATATATATATATATATTTTGTGAACTTGGTAACACTTCCTCTTAAAGAATAATAGGCAGTTTGTCGTTTTCATACTCAGAATAATGTGAGACATTTCTAAAATTAGCTTTCTTACAATCCTCTGATCGAAGCATATGTCTACCAACTTTATCATTACATTGAATACAAACATCACCATTCTCACCAATATCTAAGAGCTCACCATGTAAATGCTTTCGAAGCATGTCATTCAACGACGATAACAAACATTTTTCTCGTTTGTAACTCATTTGATCCAGCTAAATTGTCAGAAGAATCGACACAATTAATCTCATCTAAAACAACTTTTTCCAACCCAACTTTTTCCAACCCAAAGATAGAGTCTTGATGGCCAGATTCAAAACCAACAATCCTCATCACTGGTCTTTGGGCATCCTGTCCAACTTTAGGCATTATCCAACCTCTCTTATCCTTGCACTCAATCTTAAGACCTTGAAAGCCTGTAGTTCCATCAATGGCATTCTTACACTTGAATAGTCCATCTGCTTCTTTTGGGAGTTCCAATGTAGTTGTATTATGGAAATTGCTGATAGAAGAACATAGAAAATCACTTGATGGCCGACTGCTTGTGCTGCCTACAAGCAAACCTTCTAAATTAAAGCTATAAATACCACCCAACCTAGATGGGACGGGCACTAATGTGCTCAATGATGTCACCACTTCATCAGCTGTACTAGGAGATATTTGAGGCAACCCCATTGTAGAGAATCCCCAACCCCAAATATATGGAACACTATCTACAATTATAAATTCCCTTTCGGCACCAAAACCTAAAGAAAATATGGGTTTTCTTCAATTAGATTTTATGTTCTCCATAGGAAATGTAATTCATTAATGTCCAGCTCAATTATTTAATCAAATGTGTAGAATGAGCTCAGATCAAATCTAAATATAATCACCCCATGTTCAATTTTCTAAAAGCTGGCAATCGCCCTATTCATAAAGCGCCATGGTCATCAAGTATTCATATGATTGGCGACAAAGCTTTCATCAGATCCAAATGTTGTGACATGAACAAAGCTTCAATTGCATGGCAGCAAGCGGCATTAGAAACTCCTTGTGAACCAAAGCATCATAATTCTCCTCTAATGGCATTTCAACAAACACTTCTTGTGCATACTTTTCATGAAGAATAACATAGGTTTCTCATAGACCTCCAAAGTTTACAGCTAAGGTTCTAACTTATATAACATGAATCAAGAGCTAGTTTCATTTTCAGATTTCTATATGGAAGAAGAAATAGTGGGGGAAGAAGAAGAAGAAGGAGAGGGAAGTGGTTACCTGCTTGCTGGAAGGAGGAGATCGGCGACTAGGGTAGGTACTGAGCCGGCGTCGGATGTGCGAAACAACAAGAGAGACGGAGAGGGAGGGGGTTCGGCCTCCTGGGGTGTGCGAAACTTACAAACGAAGGGGAAGAGAGGGATCGAGAGAGCCGAAGAGGGAGAGAGAGGTGAAAGCCTCGTATCTTGCCAATGGGAGAGTTGCAAATCCCAGAGAGAACTTTGGGTTTAGTCCAGCCGTGTGAAACCGAGAGAGGGAGCAGTTCCGAAAAACCCCAGGTGTTCGGGTTTTGGATTCGCGAATTGCAGCAACAAGACCAGAGCCGGGGGCGTTCGCCTGGAGTCGTCTCTTGAAGAAATCGGAACCCCTTTCCTCCACCTAGATGCTTGCGAGATCTCTCCCCAAAGAGACCGAGAAGGTATGTATTAAATGTTCGTCGGTGCTGAAAAGGCAAAATCATGCGATCAAATCGAAATAACGGCTAAGTATTTTAACATCAAAACTATATCATGCATGCTCGTTTAATCATGGCCATAGATGTAAATTGCTCGATCTAGGAACAAATCCAAACGCATTAAATTAAATCAAGTTCAAAATTGGATCTAATTTGGGTCGATTTGGGTTCAATTTAGGTTTAATTTGATTTGATCAAATATAAACAAGAACCAATGCAAATCCCACTCGAATCGAGCTCGACGAGGTTTGAATGAATTAATCTAGTCTAATAGAAAATATTTGGGTCTAATTCGACTCAATTCGAGTTGACGCGAGCTCAGATTGAACTCGACGAGGCTCAATTAAATCGATCAAATGTGCTCGAGGGCCTAAGTGTGAAAAGCGAGGTCAACACATGACACAATCTCCTTTATCATAACTAGGATTAATCAGCAATTATTTTTAAGTAAAGAGAAGCATCATATTCAATACTATTTAAAACAAGATAGTAAACATTGTTGATCCTTTTTTCCTATGAAATAGTGTTATCATTGAAGCTTATAATACAGCTAGTATATTAGAATTTGATGCTGAAGCCTTTATTACAAAGCTGGCTTATGCTGAGCAGATTATATTTTAAGCTATCTACTAGTAAAATATTTTCAATGATAAAAATTTTTTAGTTGTCAATTATACCTGAGCCCACCACTCTTCTGGTGGTGTAATCTCCAAGTATCACCTTGCCTTCTACCCTGGCCTCCAGTAAAATAAATTGATTTGCATCTTCAGTCATGTGCCTTGAACATCCATTGTCCAGGTACCATATGCTCTCATGAGGCCTTTTGTGTGAGTATCCCTACAAAATCATTAGTGGTCTGATTTGGGAACCTAAATAAGTTTTGGTTCCACCTTATGGAATGTGGGATGAAATGCTTACATGTTATGCTGTGAATTATATAATTTTAGTCTCCACATCAAATATGTTCTACGGTGGATAGTACAAGTATAGGAGATGTGTCCTAGCATGCCACAAGAGAAATATCTAACTACAGGAAAAGGGTTTACTAATCTATATGGGTTATGATGCCTCTTCCAAGGTTTGAATGCATGTTGTGATGATGTGTTATAAAGATGTGCAAGTGTTGGGGATGTTTTATTTTCTTTGAAAGCTTTTAATTAATCTTGTAAAGATTTTTTTACACTTTCAATAATTAAATTTTTAATTTTTAAAGCATGCTCACTACCATCTAATTTATATGCAAGAGTTTCTAATTTCTTGAATGCATTTTCTAATTCAACATACAATATTTTTAAGGAGTCATATTCTGCAGTTAAATCAAGATGGTTTATATTTAAAGAGTAAATTCATCTAATAAAGCCATATGATTACTATCTAAAGTTAAATAATCTTTTGTGAGGCATTCATTCTCTTTCTATAGATTTAAAAAGATAGATTTAAGGCTTGCATGTAATTTCTTGAGCTTCCTATATGCAATAGGAATTCTCTCAAAAACTTTAAATAATTTATTATAGGAAAGCTCACATACCTCATCATGATCAGAATGATCAAGATGATTATCTGCCATTAAACACAGGTTGGTTACCTCCTTTTATGCTTTAATTTCAGAAGAGTCTGAACCAGAGTCTGCCCATAAAGCCTTCTGAGTCCTTTGCTTTCCCTTCTTGAATTTATGTTTTTCCTCACCTTTCTCCTTGCTTGGGTGAGCTTTAAGACTTGGGCAATCAGACTTCAAGTGCCCTGGTTTTTTACATTCAAAATAAATAATGTCAGAAGAAACTTTAAAATTTTTATTATTTTTACCTTTGTTCCATTATTGATGACACTTTTGCCTTATCTTTAAAGAGCTTTTAAATTGTCTAGTCATCAATTCTATGTCATCATCTTCTTGTCCAAAGTATCACTATCAGAATCAATAGCCTTCAAGGCTACAGTTTTCTCCTATCTCTTTTCTCCTATATCAAGCTATCTTTAATTCACTCCTTGCTTGTAGGCAATAACTGATCCAAGTAAGTTATCAATGGAGTAAACATTTAAATCCTTAGATTCAATAATAGCAGTGATTTTTGCATGATAGGAAAAAAGGAAAATAATGTATAATCTTGCCAGTGAGTTCTCTTCCTAATGCATGCAGGGAAGTAACAATCTGAGTAAGTCTCATGCATATTTCAAAAATTGATTCACTAGATTTCATGTGAAATAGTTTATAATCATGGAGCAGAATGTTCAACCTATATTGTTTTACTTTATTGGTTCCTTCATAGGTTATGTAGAGTTTATCCCAAATTTCTTTTCTAATTTTGCATGTAGAAATACGCATGTAATCTTCAAATTTTAAAGCACATAAAAATAGTTCAAATATTTTGCATTCAGTTGGGCTAAATCTCTATCTTCTATGCTCCATTCAGAAATAGGAAGTTTTGTTTTAATGCCATTAACTAAGCGTGAAGGTGCAGAATATCCCTCATGAACTAACATCCACATGCGATAAAATAAAGGTGGTTGTGTGATTGAATATCCTTCTACGGTATTACATTTTCAAAAAGTTAGCCATTGATCATTTTTTAAAAGTTTTCTAAAACTTAATTTATGAATCCCGCTCTACTACCACTTGAAAGTTCATGACGGTTATTAAACCTCTAAGAACTAGCCTGAGGCTAATTAAGAGGGGGGTGAATTAGTAATTTAAAAAATTCTCTAATAAAAAGAAAAATCATTGATGCGGAAGTAGATTAATAATAACAAAATCAGAGTTTTTAGACCATACAGTAAATCACAGAAAAGTGCAAAAATTAAAATGCGAAAAAGTAAAAGAATGAACAGAAAGGATTTTATAGTGGTTTGGTCAAATCTGACCTACATCCACTCCCTAGAGGACTCCATCGTGTATTGCACTAAACCTCTTAATGTCTCTCCTTTATCTCCTACAACTAGGTGAAGAAGCCCTTATAAAAATCTCTTCCACCGACTTGATAAGGAAGAGTATTCTGAATCTTTTTCACCCTCCTAGTAAAGGCAGAGAGCCTGAATCCTTTTACTACCTCCTCATAGTAGGTAGAGAACCTGAATCCTTTTACTCCCTCCTGGAGTAGGTAAAGAACCTTGATGTGATACTGAAGACAGTCTCCCCTAGAGCCACCAAGGAGCCAAGAAAGCAGGTTGAAGAAGACGGTGGAAACCTTGCTTGGAATAACTTTTTGTGAATCCCTTCCAACTCCCCCTCACAAGGATCTCTCCCTTTCTTCTCTCCCAAAGCTCTCTCTCTCTCTCTCTTTCTTCTCTAAGCTCACTCTTAGATGAACTCCACCATAAAAGATCTCTCACAAGATAATGTAAGAGATTAAATAATAGGCTTCAAGAAACCCTAAAAATTTAAGTTAGCCATCACTGTTCGTAAAGTATGATTCAAGTTTGTATAGTATGATCAGTTTAAAACTAGTCCCATCCAATACGATATCAACAGTTATTCAAATGAACTGTTCAAATGATATGAACATATCTATAGTATGATAGATAGATTGTCCAGTATGATTTATTCTATTTCCTTTATTCGTACAGGATGATTCCTAGGACCACTAAAATTCATCTATTTTAATCATCCCATACTATTCACTTTGCACAATATAGTTCGTTTATTTCAAGTAGGTCATCCAATACGATATGAATATCGTACATTGCGATTAGTTCAAAAATCATGGTTCATTTGGTATGAACTCTAGGACAACCAGATTTCATCCCTATTAATCATTTGGTATAATAAATATCGTATAGTACTATCAGATTTTATTAATTAAATCATGATTAAATGACTAATTATGGGGGTTAATTTTAGCATGATTTTAAATGTTTGTACAGTACGTTTAGTTCAAAACTCAAACTTTAAAATCTTACTTAAAATAATCTGGCGTCTAGGGTTTTCAGATAGTAATGAATCGTACAGTACAATATAAATCGTACAATACGATTAGTTCACAGAAACTAATTTTTCAAATTATCATTAAGCTTGTTTTCAGATAGTTGATCGTACAATTTGATTAATTAAAAAAATCTAACTTTAAAAATATTTTTCTCTCCCCCTGTATGTGTGTGCATGGTTACTCAACAATTATATCCACTAGATTACATGATTTGGCTCAAGAAAGGTAAAAATTATATAAACAATTGAAAATACAAATTGTAACCCAAGTCTACCTATTCTTGAGCTGATCTAAGTTGTAAGTGAATGGTGGACCTAAGAAGTTAGTGAACATGGAAAAATAGATATGCTGTAAACCAATTGTTAGGAGATAGAAGTAAAATAATAATAATATTTGTTATCACCAAAATCACAATACTTGAGTCCTGATTTACAACACATAACCTAGTAAAGCTCTTCCTCAGTTCCTAAGTATGTTTAAAATGTGAAATTATAGAGTCTATAATAAAGTAAAAAAATTTGGAATGCAAGTAAGGGAATTCGTTGAGTGTTGTGGCACTATGCCTTCAAGCATAGTAGAAATCTTTCAAGGAGGTTGAGTTAGAGAGCGCAGTGGCGCTGCAATGCTATCCTCTCTATCTTAGAGTGAAGTTTGAGAGAGTACCATGATACTGAAGTGGAATGTTACAATATTGATCCCTTTATTTTAAGAAGTTTGGGGTCTCTAGAATATTCTAGCAGAGCGCTTCAATACTAATAGTTGGAGCATCACGGTGCTAACCACTAAAACTTATTTTATATATAAGGGTATAAATCTATTTTCCTCACCTCACATAAATCCCCTTAAACCTAAACTTGTTGGAGAAGGAAAGGATAGAGGAAGAGAGAGAAAGGAAGGAGAAGGATTCGAAAGTCATGGTGTGAGATTTTTCCATTAGCCCAATTAGGAGATTTTTCTTGCTTGAGGTAGGCTCCCAATACTCAATTTTTTTAATTCAATTCTGATATTTCTATAAAAATTTATAAAGTAAAATATTTTTTAATAAGTATAACAAACTTTCCACTATATAATTTCTAACATGTTGTAGAATGTCATGTCATAGATATTCTAACTATAAAAGTTAATATTTCTCCAGTTGGTTTTGCCTATACAAATTTATGAGTATTTCCTATTTAAAAATGGCATTTTTGGTTTTTTTTATTGTTCATTAAAAGTGCTAAAATGATGTTTTAAAGGCCTTTCATAATTGGTTTTTTAAATGACAAATGCTGTGTAGCTAAATTATACATGCATCATATATTCATGTTCAAGTTCAATATCATGCATAATTATTAATTTTGTTATCCTCTACATATGCATTCATGTCATATAGTGGACATTCTGATATGGTAGATGTTAAATGGCATAGCAAGTTCTTTTATACGAGCCTGACTTTTTGTTATGTTCTGCTTATGATTCTTGACCCATCTGTCATATATGGATATGGGAGGTTATTTATGGCCCCATCTTCTTTAGGTAGGTGTGGAAGATTTAAATGGGCTATAAGTGGAAGTGGGGTTATAAAGGGAATTGGATTGGTCTCCTTCATCTAGTGAGGATTGACCCTGTAAGACATAATTGAAAGTGGAGTTATAAGCAGGCATCAGGAAATGGATTTCATGATTTACACGTTACATATTCTATTAAATAAATTAAGTTTAAAGGTAAAGAATATTATATTGATGAGTATACTTTAATATGTCACTAAAGTTAGAGAGAAACTCCCATTAGAGAGAGAAACTCTAGTTATTCAAATTCATGTCTTCCCGGCAATTTTCCCGGCCTCATCGTCGCTCGTCGGACGATGGAGGCAGATAAACGCCGGCCATCTACCATGGCATCAACTACTAGACTGCATCCAGCCAGTAGTAAGGAGCGATTTAGAGAAGAATTTTAGAAGAAACAAGGTTTGGAATCTTACGATTCACTGATAAAGAAAGTTGTTGGCCCATTGATTATCAAAGATGTTAGTTCTTCTCCTCCTTCGAAAGTCAATGTGGTAGAAGGTAAGGGTAAGGAGATTGTGGAATGTTCTAAGTGTTTCATTCCTCAGCAATTGAAGTCTGCGGCTTTTTCGCCGTCTAATAACTATGAAGCGTCCTCTATGTTACCAAGTTTGGTACTTGGATTAGGATAGGTTCTATGCTCATTCAGTAATCTGGAGGTTGTGGAGAAGATATTAGAGGGTGGACCTTGGTATGTAGATGGGTACATAGTTGGGCTAGATAAATGGACTCCTAATTTTTCTCCAACTTTGTTTAAAGGAGTATCTTCCCCAATTTGGATTAGAATGCCCCATCTTCCTTTGTTATGTTGGGATGAGGAGAATGTTGTGAGAATTGCTTCTATGATTGGAACTCATTTATGGATTGATGGCAATATGTTCCAATGGAGCAAGAGGGAATATGCGAGAGTTTGTGTTCGAATGGACCTGGATAAGCAATTTCCCACTGGAGTTTGGGTTGAGGGGTCATTTGGGAGATTTTTTCAAAAGGTAGAATATGAGAAAGTTTCTTCATTTTGTTTCAAATGTGAGAAAGTTGGTCACCTAGTAGATGAATGTGGAGTAAGTGATATGGCAGCTTTCAAGCTGACTACTAATGACAAGGAAGATGTTGGTTGTAAAGCTATGGATAATTCTCATATTAGTATTGATCCAGGTCCATCTTATGGGCCTTGGGTCCATGTTAAGAATAAAAAGAAGAATTGTTTGGGAAACAAAATATTTCCCAAGGCTGCTACATTCCAAGCAAAAAGGAATCAAACTTCTGATAGAGGAAGAAAGGAAGAAGTAGTTATTCACAATGTTGATGAGCAAAAGCAAGTATCAGCTAATGACAAAGAAGTGGCAACAAAAAATTCTGATTTGGTTCCTAAGATGTGTGATATTGCAGTAATTAAATCTGCTACAGATACTTTTGTAGCTGATGCCTTACATTCTGCTTTAGGTTCGGCAGGTTTGAACAAGTTTGAGGTGTTGGCCAATATGGAGGAAGTTTATTCTGAGCCAAGTAAACTGACAGCCGGAGATATAGAGGAAGGAGAAATTGTTGCAGTAGATGGGAAACAAATGAACTCAGAAACAGTTGTTGACCTCATTTTTATATGAGGTCATTAGAGCCTAATCCAGACTTCGAATCAATCCTGAACCTAAGTCAATCTAAACCTTGATTCAGTTCAGACCTCAATCAAAACCCAGACTTCAGCCAAGTCCAGGATTCAAACTCTAGTTCAAATCTTGATCCTGCCTTTGATCTAGTTCAAATCATTTCCAAACACTTATGATCACTCCAAATGATCATGAATGATTGAGATGATTCAAATCCAGATATTCAAACCCAAAATCTATATCAAATCCGGATTTCCAAATCCAGAATTCAAGGCCGAATACCTGAGTCCTAAAAGCCTTTTTCAAGGAATTTTCAAACATTTCAAACCCCAGTCAAATGACCTCCGATTCATGATCTGTCAGTTGCATACTGATTTGATACGTCTCTAGAGGCAAACCTCCAAGTTTGAGCCCATTTTGGAGTCTCTAACCCCAGAAACTAAATTTAAATCCCAAGGCTGTAAAACCTTCAAATATTTACGGCCTGTGCCACTGGACCCATTATTTTGGGAAATTTGACCTTGGAATTTCCCCCAAACCCTCTAATCACCTCTAGACCCTTGATATTGATGTGTTTAACATTAATCTACATCTTTTTGGACCCACCTCGACCCAGGATTCATCCGGGGTCAAAATGACCAAAATACCCTTTAAAGGGGTTTTTGGACTTTTGACCAAAATTTAACATCGTTCAACATTTTTAACTTTTGAAACCCCTTCCAATGAATGTTTTATGATATTTGAGACCCATTGAAATCAAACCCACTCCTTGGTTTGACCTGTTTGACCAAGTCAACTATGGTTGACCAAATCCACCTTTAAGCCAACTATTGTTATTTTCAACATTTGAATCCATCTCAAACCAATTTAATGCTTCAAAAACACTTGTTTGGACACTCATGACATGTCCAAAGATTTCCAAGTCAATCCTCCCTTGGGTTGACTTGGTCAACCCATTTGGAGAGGTCAAAACCCTCTCCAATTTCATGTATTCACTTAGAGTCTCAACACCATGGCCCCATGTCCCTTGATATTGACTCCTACAGCACATTTGACTCCTCCCATGCACATCCTAGTCATCATTGACTAGTCAACAAGTCAATGGGTCAAGTTATGTTGAAATGAGGCAAAATCATGGGCTTTTGACCATGCCACATGGGCAAGCCTTTCCCCTCTCCCAAAACCTGCTCTCACCTGCTCAAAAGGGACTAATTTCCCTCCCTAAGAGGCCACAAAACAGCTCCCTAAACCTTGCTTAGGCTTGGTTTAGCCAAATGAGGGAAAAGAGGTGTGGTCCCCCCCCTCTTGGCTCAAGGCAATCCCTCTCAATCCACCAGCCTTTTCCTAATCTTGGGCTGCTCATGGGACACTTGGCAAGCATCCAAGGCACCCATGGTAAGATCCAAGCCATTCATTTCAAGTGATGAGGGTTAAGTGGAAATATTTTGCCCTAACCCTCATATTGTTCATTTCTTGGCCTAAGTCCCAAACTCCAGCTTCCCCAAGACTCTCCAGCAGCTCCCCACTCTCTCCAGCACCTCCCAAGGCCATTCCAAGCCTTCCCCCACCATTTCCACCATTAAAACTTCCATTTTAGTGGAAAAGGAGAGAGAAAAGAGAGAAATACCTTCTCTCTTCGATATCTTCAAATCCAGCCGTCAAAATCTGTTGGGGTCTTCTGCAAACTTGAGCGTGGACAAACTACAAGTTCAGAGAGCCCAAGAACACGAAAATCCACCGGGTAGATTGTAAGATATCTTCACTTTTAGTTAGAATTTAAATTTGAAACTGTACAAATTTTGCAATGCATGGAGCCTCCAAACTCCAGGCATTGCAAGATCATGTTGCCCTCTAGCTACAGTTCAAATTTCGTTGAATTTCGTCAAGTATTTTGAAAGTTATGGGCGTTTGAAATTTTTAAATTCTGGTTCAACCAGAGCCGTCCGATCGCACCTGAAGGCGCGATCGGACGGCCCAGAATCGGCCACGCCAGCCGACCCAGAATGCGCGACGGGGCCTGGGTTCGAACCCGCGCCAGTTCAGACCGCGGGCGCATACGTGGCGCGATCTCGGCCGCCCGTTCGTCCCGCGGTCCGATCAACGGCCACGATGGACCGCTGATGTGTTTAAGTGGCGGGTCCCCACCTGCCACGTGTCGCAACCTGACGCACCGCCGCCGTTTCGGCGCCAATCATTGGCAATGATTGGCGCCGACGGCCGATTTGACCATTAATGGTCTTAAAAAATTTTGAAAATGCCCAGAAACTTCCAAAATTCACAGAAAATTCATTTTTCCACCAACATTGACGTTCTTGGGCTTGTTGGAAAGGTAATTAAGTGTAGAATTTATTAAAATTAAATTTGAGTTGTTTTGATCTCTGGATTGAGAGAAAACTGCAGTTGTTTGATTATCATTTTTCTCAATTTTCTTGCAATCCAGGGGTCAAATGGACCTCAAATTTTGGTGGAATGTTTTTAAGCATCTTAGGCATGTTCCATAATTTTTCTAGGGTCAGATGCTTAATAGTTTTCTGTGATGTGAATTTTTAAGGTGTTGGGTCCAATTTGGACCCAAAACTTTGAAAATTCATAACTCCCTTCCTGTGTAGAATTAGGCTGCATGTTTTGTGCTGTGTGTGTGCTTTTGGGTCAGGGTTAGTCACACCAAATTTCAAGCCCATTTGAACAATAGAAACACCTAGGGAAAATATTTAGGGAAAAATCTAGAAAACTTAGAAATTGCCTAGAGGATTGTACACACACCCAATAGGGGTGAAATTTGAACACAGTAAACTTAGTGACATAATGAGCCTTAGGTCCAAATTTCACTGAATTTGGAGGTCATTAGGTCAGAAAATTAATTACCCAAAGTTTCAGCCTATTTAAGGACCCAGAAAATTAAAAAAAATGTAATAAATCCATATTAACTCCAAAAATTACAAATAATACCTCAAATTGACCAGAACTTAGTCCTCTACCTAGGAAAAATAAAAGCCCCTTGACTGGATTCCTAATTTAACTTTAATTTGACTTTTAATGAAAATCAATAATTAATTATATTAATTAATTAAAAATTATTAAAAATCCAAAATAATTTCCAAACACTTGGAAACACTCCCATGGGTCATTCCTGACCTTTGGGATTGATTCCATGCAGTTTGGGATGAGTTTGGAACAAAATGATCAAAACCTTCCTAATTAAGCAATTTTTAAAAATCCAATAATTAAGGAAACTTTGAAAATTCATAACTAATTACAGAAAAATCCAAATTGAGCAAACTTAGTGTCAATCAACTCCAATTAAGGTCTAGTATTTTCTAAAAATGTCAAATCTCCAAAATCTGGTCAAAGTCAAAAAGTCAACTTTTCAGTCAACCGTAGTTCAAAACCAGGCTCGAACTTCGAAAAATCATAACTTTTCATAGAAAACTCCAAATTGAGTGTACTAACAGTCTAACAACTCGTCATAAGGTCTAATATTTATTAAAAATCTGAAACTTACAAAATTAATTTTAATTTGAAAAGTCAACTTTGGACCCCTTAATTAACTAATTAAAATAATCCATAAAATTCTAAAATTCAATAAATCATTCAAAATTCCAGAAAACATCAATTTTATTTAAAAACCAACAACCAATCAATTAATTAATCTTTAAACTTTAATCAAACTCAAATCACTTAATTATATCGGGTACCACTGGGTAACCCAGGCCTACGAGGCTATTAAATTAGCCCCAAGGAAGGTGAAATAAACTTCATGGCCTCGGTGTGCAACAAAGGTGGTATTCAACAAACAATTAAAATCAATTTTAAAATCAAATTTAAACCATTAAGATTTAAACTTCAATTAAAATCTCCCTTAGCCTTTTAACCAATCAGAACATTCAACAACTTCAATCAAATACCCTATTCAGGATCTATCCTAGCCACACGACCTACTACACACACTTTAGATGGTTTGCTAGGACAACCAACCCTAGATCTAGGCTAGGCCGGTGTTTCCTTTTCTGCTGTGTGCCGAGTTTTTCGAGTTTTCTTTGCATGTTGTGATTGAAATTGATTGATGTGTTTATTTACTTTTACTGCACTCTGTGGATTGATGTGATGGGCGATTAAATTACCCTTAGGTTAGGAACGATCTGGATGCTCACTGGATTTTCTGCAGGTGGCCACGCTCGTGCAGGGCAATAAAGGGGGCTAAATAAATCATAAATATAAATGCTACAGGTGCTTCAACTGCTCAGCCCCCCAAATAAGAAGAGCGTGGCCAAGTGTGTTTATTTTTATATGCACATTTATATAACTGCTTGGGATGTATATTAATATTTAAATGCTTAGGATAACCCTGCAGGAGAGTCTAGAATTTTTATTTTTACATTCATGTAATTTGTTTTGAGTATTGAGTTGTGAAAGTGGCACTTTGAGTTTGGGATATATAGATCCAAAGATTGGATTCCAAAGAGGAAAGGATACCCCTTTGGGGGATAGTCCTTATCCATTTGGAATTCCAAATTTGGATCATTTTACTATCCAAAGTGGAAAGAGTAACCTTCCCCTCAAGGGAAGAGTTCTCTTCTCCATTTGGGTATCCAACCACGAAGAATCCGAGGAGCTCGAGGAGGAGGAGATCGAGGAGTTGAAGACATAGAGTATCCCGCTCAAAGTCACTTGCGTCTGTATTAGGATTAGAATCCGGGTTGTTGTCAGTGGTGCCTGGCCACTTTTAATTTATGTAAATCTGGGTTGTAATAAGCAAGGCAATTTGCCTATGGACATTTACTTAATTAATTTGATTATTTAATATGTTGTGATTTAATTTGATTGCGTATAGGATTGCCTGTTTTTCCTAGTTCTTTGGCGCTTGCATGTCGTTTTTGTTTTAGCCTGGACTTCGTTAGGCTCTTTAAGGACGAAAACTATTTCTACTTGTAATTAATACTTAAAATTTTAAGATTTAAATAACATAGAAATTTAACGACCTAGGGAATAGCCGGAATCGTCCGGGGTCGCATGCATATTACTGCACTTCTCTCTCCTTGCTATAAGACACTTCCCCGCCCGTGGATAGAGTCCAGATAATCCGACCTATGAGGATGAGGTGCTGGATCTGGGGAAGTCTAGTCTTTTCAAAAAAAATTATTTTATAAGCCTTTTTTAAAATTTCATGCATACCAGATTTGGATACTTTAACCAGCATGCATCGCATTAGAAACTTATTAAATTAAAATTTTAATTGCATTTTAGTCTAAGCATTCCACCCGACATAAGTCAAGGGGTCAATTAGGAATCTGCTCTAGATGTCGACCCCAACTTCTTAAACCAATCTTAAATAACGTCCCTGATCACTCTGCATCAAAAGACCGGACTCATGGTTTTGAAGCGTTTAGGTGGTTTAGCTGGCTCCCCAATCCAGGCCGGGGTAAGTCCAGATTTTGCACTGCATTAGTTAGGTTCGGACTACTGTGTTTCAGTGTCCAAATTTAGAGTTAGGATTCGGGGCTGATTTCTTTTTGAGTCATAAGACCCCAACCTCCGGGAATATGATCCCAAATTTCTAATAAAATGCTCAACTCAAACTAAATATTCTTTCAATCCAAAATTTAAAGCCCCACACTTAGCTTAGATCGGGACACTTCTGAATTGTTTCAGAATCCTAAAGTGTCTCCTAGCCTTCCTTATTTGATTCCAAAATAAGTGTTCAATCTTGCTCCAATCCCATTTGAAATTCCAATTTCACCTCTTTGGTATCACTCCTAAAAATCTCTAAACAAAATTTCTGCCATTATTTTAATCGAAAGTTTTCGTAGGGGACTCCGGTCTCCCACGATGTAATTAACTACGAGGGCTTGCGCTCGTAGGAGATTTAGAACCCACATCTAATTTTTCAAAATTGATTTCAAAATTCAATTAGTCATCTTTGGAAAAATTAAATCACTAACGATCGTTATCGTTATGTTTGAACGATTATTAACAAATGATGTCTTCTCCCTTCGAGGAGACATATCTTTTGTCAATATGAATTTGAATATAAAATTAACGATCGTTCCTCTTAACTATCGTAGCTTGATATTTGACTGAATTTTATTTTGACCCTTCAGGGCCATACAAAATTCTCTCTTAAATCTGGTTATGATATTCAAGATAGAATTTATAATTCTAAATCTGAACCCCATCCTGAAATTTTATTTCCACCTCTCGAGGCGGTATACTTTTTCTAATGGGATGTTCGATTTTAGAATTAAAAAAATTTTTAACATCAATTTAAATTTTCCCAAAGAAGACTAAATTTTTCAAAACCCGCTTTTCAAACACCAACAAAAAAATGGCGACCACGGTGGGACTAAATCTCTCTTTCCATCTTTAATAATGGTAAAATTTTATTGCATCGATAGTTTTGACTATCTTTCTTCCGTTGGTCCCTCTACCCATTTCTCCCTTGGGTGAGTGTGGCCAACATAAAAGAGAAAATACATGTCAAAAAGAGAGGTGAGTGAGGAAACCCCTATCTAAGTCGGGCTTTGATATTTTGCCTCCAAGTTAATTGGTAGAGTAAAAGAGTCGAGCCAAATCCTTTAAGATCTTCCTATAAATATGACAAACTTACATATTCAAACAAATCTGAATTATGCTAAGTCTCACATTCTACGAAAGACCCTTCAGTCTCAAAATCAAACTTCAAATTTCTTTAGCAAATTTGGGCTTTGACATTTCACCCCCAAGTTGATTGGTGGGATGAAAGAGTTAAGCCCAATCTTTCAGATTTTTTTATGTCAATATTGTAAGCCTACATGTTCAAGAGAAATCTCACATGTTGAGTTTCAAAATTTGAAGAAGATCCAGTCAATTTCAATACAAATTCGATCTCAATTTCAATTTCAAATCAAAGCTTTGACATTTCACCCCAAGTTAGCTCGTGGAGTGAGAGAGAGTTAAGCTCAACTCTTGAGATTTTTTTTTTGCCAATTTTGTGAACCTTCATGTTGGGTGAAAACTCAACATTTCGAGTTCCAAAATTTAAAGAAAATCAATCAATTTCAAGATTCAAATTCTATTTCAAAACCAGCTAATTCAAGTCACCATTCCTTAACTCTGAGAAATCAAGCATACTTAAATGGCTGGAAAACTTACCTTCTCATTGCGCAGCAACGCGACTGTAGAAGAACAACTTACGTAGAGTCAAAAAGAAAATCATTAAGGCTATAAAGATTGTTGAGTTGGAAGCCTTAAAGCAAGTTAAATATGAGGCCAATAGAGAGTTCATTGCTCCTCTCACATACCCCCTCTTCGGTGGAAGCCACTTCCACCCTCTTCCTAGTACTCAAGTAAGGGAGGTTATGAGAAGAGTAGTATGATCTCCACCGTGCCCTTTTGACCACTGCACATAAGAGATCAATCAAACCAGAAATAAGTAATCACCAGTAATAGACCATAGGCCCCCAATTGAGGGTTATGCCCCATCCACTCTACCAGATGATGTTAGGTCACGGTAATGTACGTGCTCCACTACATCTATAGAGGCGAAGGTGTAGAAACCGCTTGGGATGCCACTCTCATAATTGCTAGGTTACTAGTAATTAAAGAGGGGAATAATGATGGATCTGAGATCTTATCAGATAGTGACACCATCTGAATTTAACTTCTAAATGGGTCCTATCGTGATAGATTTTTAGATTAAAATGATGCAGCATTAATTAGGGATAGTGCAGACCCCACAACAATCTCTTCCTCATAAGAGATTGTAGAAATATAATTCTACACTGATAGGGTCTTGCCACCTAGAGTTGCAACTTTTGAGGAAAATATACCACTTCTCAAGTGTATTGGGTCTGAATTTTCAAGATAATTGATTAACCTTTTTAATGAAAATTAACCTCTACTTTAAACTAAAAACAGGAGAGAGTTGTAGTTGACTCCACCGGATACTTAAAGGCCCCTCCCTCCCACCGCTTAAGTGGTTCGATTTGATTTTTGAATTAAAATCTGTGTCAAATGTAAGTTGTTTTTGAAATGAAAATCTTCCCAATCTTCTTGCAATTTTCTATCTTAATAGGTGTCTCTTGCATGCTTTAAATCTATTCAATAATTTTCTAAGTCAAGGTGATATTTTTATCAAAAGATTGGGTCTGATCTTGGGATTATTCTTCCTTGTATGAGAGGATGAATTCTCTTCTCTTATACTTGCGATATAATCCTGATTTTCAAAAAAGAGCAATCATTTTAAGGTTTTTTTTAAAGGAGATGAAGCCCCTTGTCAAAAAAAATCAATCAAAAGATACACAAAGTGCGTTGAAACTCAAAAATAAAAATCAAGAGATGCACAAAGTGCACTAAAAATTAAAAGATGCGTAAAGTGCGCCACAAAAAAAGGGGAAAGAGGCTTCTTTCTTTTAAATCCTTAAACCTCAACGAGCCCGATCACCCTTAATAGCTTGACTTTGAAAAATCTTGAATCTAGATTTATTGTTATACATAGACAGTCTATCAGATATAAAAAGAGTCATGCAAAAGAATTGAAAAGATTAAATTTCTCTCTCCAACTTAAACCTTTTGAAATTGATTTTAATTTAAAATTTTGGCACAAGGGAGAACCTTAGTTCAGTTTCTATGAAACTTGATGTGGGTTAACACAATCTAAACCCCTAGCCCTTTTCGGGTTAGTTGGAGTCACTCTACTTCTCACTGTACTTTGAATTTGTTCTCACTTGTCGTTCTGACAGGGTCCAAATAATTAAGAGGAAAATTTTCATTAAAAAGAACGAATCTTCTACTCTCGATAAGAATTCAAATCTGGTCCTTGAGGGATGTGTGTTAGTCCTTCCACACAGGCATCTTTCCTTTAAGGCCTCCTTTCTTAAATTACACTCTATGATGAGTCCAAGATTGTTCTCGTCTAGAGGTGTATTTTACATCACTGGAAATTACTTTTCAAAATTGAGTCACAACTGAGTTGAGTGCCCGACTCCGATTGGAGGAGCTTGAGGGTCTCAAATTGCTTTCAAACTCAATAAAATTTAAAATTACATAAGTCACGGATGATTCAAGCTCGTGATAAATTATGTCACATAAGAACTTTCCAAGTTGGAGACTTGGCCATATAGTCCTATGGAGACCAATTTTAGTCCGCCATAAGATTGATGGAAACTTTGAATCAACGTTGACTGGATCGTTCACCTTAGAAATGATTTATGAGGGAGATTCATGCCGATTGATTAATCCTGAAAGATGCCACTTGATATTTTTAACATTTGGGCGGCTCTTCAACAAATGCCATGCCTAATGAGTATCAAATTCAACATCAAAGTCACCTTTCCAAATTCAAAGAAATCAAATCACATACAAAGATCATCAATCAATCATTTCCAATTTTCTTTTCCTTTAGGATAGGATTCTTCCTTTCCTTAGGATTAGACGTACTAGTGGTGGATAAGGCCCTTTGTGGCACCATCCTAGTTTCCCTCCAGTTGAGGTCCTCTGTGTGGAGCAAGCTTCCTCCCCACATGATCATCCGCTAGTGGTGGATAACGCCCTTTGTGGCACCATCCTAGTTTCCCTCCAGTTGAGGTCCTCTGTGTGGAGCAAGCTTCCTCCCCACATGACCATATGCTAGTGGTGGATAACGCCCTTTATGGCACCATCCTAGTTTCCCTCCAGTTGAGGTCCTCTGTGTGGAGCAAGCTTCCTCCCCACATGATCATCCGCTAGTGGTGGATAACGCCCTTTATGGCACCATCCTAGTTTCCCTCCAGTTGAGGTCCTCTGTGTGGAGCAAGCTTCCTCCCTACATGACCATCCGCTAGTGGTGGATAACGCCCTTTGTGGCACCATCCTAGTTTCCCTCCAGTTGAGGTCCTCTGTGTGGAGCAAGCTTCCTCCCCACATGACCATCCGCTAGTGGTGGATAACGCCCTCCGTGGCACCATCCTAGTTTCCCTCCAGTTGAGGTCCTCTGTGTGGAGCAAGCTTCCTCCCCACATGACCATCCGCTAGTGGTGGATAACGCCCTCCGTGGCACCATCCTAGTTTCCCTCCAGTTGAGGTCCTCTGTGTGGAGCAAGCTTCCTCCCTACATGACCATCCGCTAGTGGTGGATAACGCCCTCCGTGGCACCATCCTAGTTTCCCTCCAGTTGAGGTCCTCTGTGTGGAGCAAGCTTCCTCCCTACATGACCATCCGCTAGTGGTGGATAACGCCCTCCGTGGCACCATCCTAGTTTCCCTCCAGTTGAGGTCCTCTGTGTGGAGCAAGCTTCCTCCCCACATGACCATCCGCTAGTGGTGGATAACGCCCTTTGTGGCACCATCCTAGCTTCCTCCAGTTTAGATCCTCTGTGTGGAGCAAGCTTCCTCCCCACATGATCATCCGCTAGTGGTGGATAACGCCCTTTGTGGCACCATCCTAGTTTCAACCCAGTTTTGATCCTCTGTGTGGAGCAAGCTTCCTCCTTACATGATCAATCGCTAGTGGTGGAGAACACCCTTCGTGGCACCATCCTAGCTTCTCCTAGTTCTCTTCTCCTTTGGGATAGGATTCTTCCTTTTCTTAGGATTAGACGTGCCTACCTTCTACCTGGTTCTCTAAGGTTAAGGTTTCCCTCCTTTCCTTAGGATCAAAGTTCTAGACTTCACCTTTTAATTCGGTCAACGCCAATATGTGCAATAGAATTTCATTCTATCACACATATTGGGGGTCCATTTGTTGACCTCATTTTTATATGAGGTCATTAGAGCCTAATCCAGACTTCGAATCAATCCTAAACCTAAGTCAATCTAAACCTTGATTCAGTTCAGACCTCAATCAAAACCCAGACTTCAGCCAAGTCCAGGATTCAAACTCTAGTTCAAATCTTGATCCTGCCTTTGATCTAGTTCAAATCATTTCCAAACACTTATGATCACTCCAAATGATCATGAATGATTGAGATGATTCAAATCCAGATATTCAAACCCAAAATCTATATCAAATCCGGATTTCCAAATCCAGAATTCAAGGCCGAATACCTGAGTCCTAAAAGCCTTTTTCAAGGAATTTTTAAACATTTCAAACCCCAGTCAAATGACCTCCGATTCATGATCTGTCAGTTGCATACTGATTTGATACGTCTCTAGAGGCAAACCTCCAAGTTTGAGCCCATTTTGGAGTCTCTAACCCCAGAAACTAAATTTAAATCCCAAGGCTGTAAAACCTTCAAATATTTACGGCCTGTGCCACTGGACCCATTATTTTGGGAAATTTGACCTTGGAATTTCCCCCAAACCCTCTAATCACCTCTAGACCCTTGATATTGATGTGTTTAACATTAATCTACATCTTTTTGGACCCACCTCGACCCAGGATTCATCCGGGGTCAAAATGACCAAAATACCCTTTAAAGGGGTTTTTGGACTTTTGACCAAAATTTAACATCGTTCAACATTTTTAACTTTTGAAACCCCTTCCAATGAATGTTTTATGATATTTGAGACCCATTGAAATCAAACCCACTCCTTGGTTTGACCTGTTTGACCAAGTCAACTATGGTTGACCAAATCCACCTTTAAGCCAACTATTGTTATTTTCAACATTTGAATCCATCTCAAACCAATTTAATGCTTCAAAAACACTTGTTTGGACACTCATGACATGTCCAAAGATTTCCAAGTCAATCCTCCCTTGGGTTGACTTGGTCAACCCATTTGGAGAGGTCAAAACCCTCTCCAATTTCATGTATTCACTTAGAGTCTCAACACCATGGCCCCATGTCCCTTGATATTGACTCCTACAGCACATTTGACTCCTCCCATGCACATCCTAGTCATCATTGACTAGCCAACAAGTCAATGGGTCAAGTTATGTTGAAATGAGGCAAAATCATGGGCTTTTGACCATGCCACATGGGCAAGCCTTTCCCCTCTCCCAAAACCTGCTCTCACCTGCTCAAAAGGGACTAATTTCCCTCCCTAAGAGGCCACAAAACAGCTCCCTAAACCTTGCTTAGGCTTGGTTTAGCCAAATGAGGGAAAAGAGGTGTGGTCCCCCCCCTCTTGGCTCAAGGCAATCCCTCTCAATCCACCAGCCTTTTCCTAATCTTGGGCTGCTCATGGGACACTTGGCAAGCATCCAAGGCACCCATGGTAAGATCCAAGCCATTCATTTCAAGTGATGAGGGTTAAGTGGAAAAATTTTGCCCTAACCCTCATATTGTTCATTTCTTGGCCTAAGTCCCAAACTCCAGCTTCCCCAAGACTCTCCAGCAGCTCCCCACACTCTCCAGCACCTCCCAAGGCCATTCCAAGCCTTCCCCCACCATTTCCACCATTAAAACTTCCATTTTAGTGGAAAAGGAGAGAGAAAAGAGAGAAATACCTTCTCTCTTCGATATCTTCAAATCCAGCCGTCAAAATCTGTTGGGGTCTTCTGCAAACTTGAGCGTGGACAAACTACAAGTTCAGAGAGCCCAAGAACACGAAAATCCACCGGGTAGATTGTAAGATATCTTCACTTTTAGTTAGAATTTAAATTTGAAACTGTACAAATTTTGCAATGCATGGAGCCTCCAAACTCCAGGCATTGCAAGATCATGTTGCCCTCTAGCTACAGTTCAAATTTCGTTGAATTTCGTCAAGTATTTTGAAAGTTATGGGCGTTTGAAATTTTTAAATTCTGGTTCAACCAGAGCCGTCCGATCGCACCTGAAGGCGCGATCGGACGGCCCAGAATCGGCCACGCCAGCCGACCCAGAATGCGCGACGGGGCCTGGGTTCGAACCCGCGCCAGTTCAGACCGCGGGCGCATACGTGGCGCGATCTCGGCCGCCCGTTCGTCCCGCGGTCCGATCAACGGCCACGATGGACCGCTGATGTGTTTAAGTGGCGGGTCCCCACCTGCCACGTGTCGCAACCTGACGCACCGCCGCCGTTTCGGCGCCAATCATTGGCAATGATTGGCGCCGACGGCCGATTTGACCATTAATGGTCTTAAAAAATTTTGAAAATGCCCAGAAACTTCCAAAATTCACAGAAAATTCATTTTTCCACCAAAATTGACGTTCTTGAGCTTGTTGGAAAGGTAATTAAGTGTAGAATTTATTAAAATTAAATTTGAGTTGTTTTGATCTCTGGATTGAGAGAAAACTGCAGTTGTTTGATTATCATTTTTCTCAATTTTCTTGCAATCCAGGGGTCAAATGGACCTCAAATTTTGGTGGAATGTTTTTAAGCATCTTAGGCATGTTCCATAATTTTTCTAGGGTCAGATGCTTAATAGTTTTCTGTGATGTGAATTTTTAAGGTGTTGGGTCCAATTTGGACCCAAAACTTTGAAAATTCATAACTCCCTTCCTGTGTAGAATTAGGCTGCATGTTTTGTGCTGTGTGTGTGCTTTTGGGTCAGGGTTAGTCACACCAAATTTCAAGCCCATTTGACAATAGAAACACCTAGGGAAAATATTTAGGGAAAAATCTAGAAAACTTAGAAATTGCCTAGAGGATTGTACACACACCCAATAGGGGTGAAATTTGAACACAGTAAACTTAGTGACATAAGGAGCCTTAGGTCCAAATTTCACTGAATTTGGAGGTCATTAGGTCAGAAAATTAATTACCCAAAGTTTCAGCCTATTTAAGGACCCAGAAAATTAAAAAAAATGTAATAAATCCATATTAACTCCAAAAATTACAAATAATACCTCAAATTGACCAGAACTTAGTCCTCTACCTAGGAAAAATAAAAGCCCCTTGACTGGATTCCTAATTTAACTTTAATTTGACTTTTAATGAAAATCAATAATTAATTATATTAATTAATTAAAAATTATTAAAAATCCAAAATAATTTCCAAACACTTGGAAACACTCCCATGGGTCATTCCTGACCTTTGGGATTGATTCCATGTAGTTTGGGATGAGTTTGGAACAAAATGATCAAAACCTTCCTAATTAAGCAATTTTTAAAAATCCAATAATTAAGGAAACTTTGAAAATTCATAACTAATTACAGAAAAATCCAAATTGAGCAAACTTAGTGTCAATCAACTCCAATTAAGGTCTAGTATTTTCTAAAAATGTCAAATCTCCAAAATCTGGTCAAAGTCAAAAAGTCAACTTTTCAGTCAACCGTAGTTCAAAACTAGGCTCGAACTTCGAAAAATCATAACTTTTCATAGAAAACTCCAAATTGAGTGTACTAACAGTCTAACAACTCGTCATAAGGTCTAATATTTATTAAAAATCTGAAACTTACAAAATTAATTTTAATTTGAAAAGTCAACTTTGGACCCCTTAATTAACTAATTAAAATAATCCATAAAATTCTAAAATTCAATAAATCATTCAAAATTCCAGAAAACATCAATTTTATTTAAAAACCAGCAACCAATCAATTAATTAATCTTTAAACTTTAATCAAACTCAAATCACTTAATTATATCGGGTACCACTGGGTAACCCAGGCCTACGAGGCTATTAAATTAGCCCCAAGGAAGGTGAAATAAACTTCATGGCCTCGGTGTGCAACAAAGGTGGTATTCAACAAACAATTAAAATCAATTTTAAAATCAAATTTAAACCATTAAGATTTAAACTTCAATTAAAATCTCCCTTAGCCTTTTAACCAATCAGAACATTCAACAACTTCAATCAAATACCCTATTCAGGATCTATCCTAGCCACACGACCTACTACACACACTTTAGATGGTTTGCTAGGACAACCAACCCTAGATCTAGGCTAGGCCGGTGTTTCCTTTTCTGCTGTGTGCCGAGTTTTTCGAGTTTTCTTTGCATATTGTGATTGAAATTGATTGATGTGTTTATTTACTTTTACTGCACTCTGTGGATTGATGTGATGGGCGATTAAATTACCCTTAGGTTAGGAACGATCTGGATGCTCACTGGATTTTCTGCAGGTGGCCACGCTCGTGCAGGGCAATAAAGGGGGCTAAATAAATCATAAATATAAATGCTACAGGTGCTTCAACTGCTCAGCCCCCCAAATAAGAAGAGCGTGGCCAAGTGTGTTTATTTTTATATGCACATTTATATAACTGCTTGGGATGTATATTAATATTTAAATGCTTAGGATAACCCTGCAGGAGAGTCTAGAATTTTTATTTTTACATTCATGTAATTTGTTTTGAGTATTGAGTTGTGAAAGTGGCACTTTGAGTTTGGGATATATAGATCCAAAGATTGGATTCCAAAGAGGAAAGGATACCCCTTTGGGGGATAGTCCTTATCCATTTGGAATTCCAAATTTGGATCATTTTACTATCCAAAGTGGAAAGAGTAACCTTCCCCTCAAGGGAAGAGTTCTCTTCTCCATTTGGGTATCCAACCACGAAGAATCCGAGGAGCTCGAGGAGGAGGAGATCGAGGAGTTGAAGACATAGAGTATCCCGCTCAAAGTCACTTGCGTCTGTATTAGGATTAGAATCCGGGTTGTTGTCAGTGGTGCCTGGCCACTTTTAATTTATGTAAATCTGGGTTGTAATAAGCAAGGCAATTTGCCTATAGACATTTACTTAATTAATTTGATTATTTAATATGTTGTGATTTAATTTGATTGCGTATAGGATTGCCTGTTTTTCCTAGTTCTTTGGCGCTTGCATGTCGTTTTTGTTTTAGCCTGGACTTCGTTAGGCTCTTTAAGGACGAAAACTATTTCTACTTGTAATTAATACTTAAAATTTTAAGATTTAAATAACATAGAAATTTAACGACCTAGGGAATAGCCGGAATCGTCCGGGGTCGCATGCATATTACTGCACTTCTCTCTCCTTGCTATAAGACACTTCCCCGCCCGTGGGTAGAGTCCAGATAATCCGACCTATGAGGATGAGGTGCTGGATCTGGGGAAGTCTAGTCTTTTCAAAAAAAATTATTTTATAAGCCTTTTTTAAAATTTCATGCATACCAGATTTGGATACTTTAACCAGCATGCATCGCATTAGAAACTTATTAAATTAAAATTTTAATTGCATTTTAGTCTAAGCATTCCACCCGACATAAGTCAAGGGGTCAATTAGGAATCTGCTCTAGATGTCGACCCCAACTTCTTAAACCAATCTTAAATAACGTCCCTGATCACTCTGCATCAAAAGACCGGACTCATGGTTTTGAAGCGTTTAGGTGGTTTAGCTGGCTCCCCAATCCAGGCCGGGGTAAGTCCAGATTTTGCACTGCATTAGTTAGGTTCGGACTACTGTGTTTCAGTGTCCAAATTTAGAGTTAGGATCCGGGGCTGATTTCTTTTTGAGTCATAAGACCCCAACCTCCGGGAATATGATCCCAAATTTCTAATAAAATGCTCAACTCAAACTAAATATTCTTTCAATCCAAAATTTAAAGCCCCACACTTAGCTTAGATCGGGACACTTCTGAATTGTTTCAGAATCCTAAAGTGTCTCCTACCCTTCCTTATTTGATTCCAAAATAAGTGTTCAATCTTGCTCCAATCCCATTTGAAATTCCAATTTCACCTCTTTGGTATCACTCCTAAAAATCTCTAAACAAAATTTCTGCCATTATTTTAATCGAAAGTTTTCGTAGGGGACTCCGGTCTCCCACGATGTAATTAACTACGAGGGCTTGCGCTCGTAGGAGATTTAGAACCCACATCTAATTTTTCAAAATTGATTTCAAAATTCAATTAGTCATCTTTGGAAAAATTAAATCACTAACGATCGTTATCATTATGTTTGAACGATTATTAACAAATGATGTCTTCTCCCTTCGAGGAGACATATCTTTTGTCAATATGAATTTGAATATAAAATTAACGATCGTTCCTCTTAACTATCGTAGCTTGATATTTGACTGAATTTTATTTTGACCCTTCAGGGCCATACAAAATTCTCTCTTAAATCTGGTTATGATATTCAAGATAGAATTTATAATTCTAAATCTGAACCCCATCCTGAAATTTTATTTCCACCTCTCGAGGCGGTATACTTTTTCTAATGGGATGTTCGATTTTAGAATTAAAAAAATTTTTAACATCAATTTAAATTTTCCCAAAGAAGACTAAATTTTTCAAAACCCGCTTTTCAAACACCAACAACAGTAGGTGATCATTCGGGAGGCAGGAAATTGAGGCTTCAAAAAGAATTAAAATCTTTGGGTAAGGATAACATTACTCTTACTAAAAGGAAAGGAAGTTTGTTAAAAAGTAGTAGAGGTGGGAGCAATCCCATTTCTAATATTCAATGACTTCTATTATTTTCTGGAATTTTCGGGGGGCTAGGAAGCATGAGGCCACCCGTTATTTGAAGGAGTTGGTTAATGAATTTGATGTTTTTTTGTTGGATTGATTAAAACCAAGATTAGTTCTGTTAAAGATGTTGAAGTTTATAGAATGCTTGGCCCTTGTTTGGATTACTTCCTGCTTACTGCTAAGGGTTTATCTGGTGGAATGATGCTTTGCTGGAGGTCAGACATTGTTTCTTTCTCTATTAAATTTTCTTCTCCTCAAACGGTTGTGGGGGAACTTAGCATTCCAAATAAAGGAGTATGGCTGATTGCAACCATTTATGGCAGCAAAGAAGTTGAAAAAAGAAGACTTTTGTGGAGAAGCCTTGAAGCATTTTCGAAACAGGAGGTCCCTATGTTAGTAGGGGGAGACTTTAATTGTATTTTATCTCAAGAGGAGAAGCGAGGAGGTAAACAATTCATGTTTTCTCAAGGCACTAAAGACATGAATTCGATTATGAATACTTGTGATATGCATGATGTGGGGGTAATAGGACCAAGGTTCACTTGGTGTAATAATAAAAATGGTGGAGCATGGATCATAGAGAGGTTGGACAGTGTGCTTCTCAACTATTTGGCTTTAGATGTTGTGCAACCAGCTGTGGTTTGACATCTCGCTAGAATTTCTTCAAACCACTGTCCTTTGCTTATTAAAGTAATTTCGGCTGGATTTCATAGACGCAGAATGATTCGGTTTGAAGAAGTGTGGTCTTCTTATCCAGCAGCCTTTAAAATTGTGGAGAAGTCTTGGGAGAAGAAGGTGCAAGGTGATGCAATTCAATCGCTTAACACCAAATTTAAAAGATCTTTGAAGGCTTTATTTTTTTGGAGAAAATCTAAGCATGCTAATCTTAAGGAGTTGAAAGATCATCTTAAGAAAGAAGTCTTAGAACTTCAAGAGGAAGAAGCAAATACGGGTAGCTTAGACAATGATAAGCTTTGGTTGTTGAAAGCTAAAGTTCTGGAGCTGAATTCCACGCTTGGAAGACTGGATACATGGTGGAGGCAAAGAGCAAAGATCAAGTGGCTAGAAAAAGGTGACTCGAACTCTAAATATTTTCATGCATTTGCTTCTTACAGGAGGAATTGTAATCAAATCAATCATATAAAAGACCTTTATGGGAATCGGTTTGAGGAGCACAAGCAAATTGAACGGGTATTCTTTGAATACTTTCAAGACAAATGGGAAGGGAGGAGATGTAACCTTAAGGGTTGGCCGAAACCCTCCTATGTTCTTATAGAGGAAGACAAAAGCTTTTTGCTGGCTGATTTTATTAAGGAGGAGCTTGATGGAGTTGTAAATCGGTTGGAATCAAATATCTCTCCAGGTTTGGATGGTATTACATATTCTTTCATTAAATCTTATTGGCTAATAATTAAGGAGGATGTTTGGAGAGCAGTGTACTCCTTTTTCAATTTTGGTGAAATGTGTGATGATTGGAAGAAAACTTTGGTGGTTTTAATTCCTAAAGTTAATAATCCTATGTTCCCTTCTAATTTTAGGCTGATTAGCCTTTGCTTATCTATTTACAAGATTGTTGCAAAGATGTTGTTAAATAGACTTGTTTTGTTAATGCCTAAGATTATTACTGAACATCAAGCTGCGTTTGTCAAAGGGCATTCTTTATCAGATCTTGTTCTCCTTTCTCAAGAGCTTATTCATAAGCTCAGATTCTCTAAATCTAAGAAAGGGTTGATGGCTATCATGGTGGATATGGAACAAGCCTATGATAGCATGGGTTGGTCCACCTTAAAGCAAGTTTTGGATTGTTATGGTTTCCCAGGAAAATTCTCCAACTTGTTAATGCAATGTGTGATTGACCCTGAATTTTCTTTCTTAATTAATGGCTATAGTTCTCCTTGGATTAAAGTTAAGTCAGGATTTCGGCAAGGCTGCCCCTTGTCGCCTTATCTTTTCATATTGTGCTTCCAACTACTTTCAGATGCTTTCTCTCAAAAAGGAAGAAACATAGGAATCAAATTGGTGGCTAATGCAGATAGATTTCTCATCTTCAATATGCAGATGATATCATTATTTTTTCTTCTGCAAGCCTCAAGAATGTTAAGAAAATCAATAAAATTTTGAAGGAGTATAAGGATTGGACGGGTCAGAGAATTAATTCCCAGAAATCTTCTATTCTTTTTGGGACATCGGTTGGAAGAAGGAAGATCAGGGAACTTGCAAATGCTCTTGGCTTTAAGGTAGTCAGAGAACTTAATTACCTTGGAGTGAAGTTGGCATTAAGAAGACTAGTCCACTCGGATTTCCAAAATTTGTTAGAGAAGGCTGCTACCAGAATTATGAACTGGAATAACAGATTTTTTTCCCTCCCATGAAAGCTGCTGCTTATTAAGTCTTCACTTCTTTCCCTTCATACTTTCTTATCTACACACTCACTTGTTCCAAAGGGAGCCTTGAAAGATTTGGACAAGATGTGTAGGTAATTTCTTTGGCAAAAAGATGACAGGCATAAAGGTCTACACTATATAGCTTGGGAGACGATTTGTAGATCTAAAAATATGGGAGGCCAAGGTGTGCATTCAACTGCAGATGCTACAGGCCTGTTGAGAGCTAAGTTTGCCTGGAATTTTATATCAAATCCTCATTCTCTCCTAAACAGGAACATGAAGGAAAAATATGGTGATAAAATTTGGAACTCCCATGTAAGAAGCTGTGATTCTCCGGCCAGGAAAATTTTGAAAAATGGCGCTTTGTTCCTGAAAAAAATAGTAAGATGGAAGGTCTTAAATGGTATTAGTATAAATACCTTTGAAGATACATGGATTTTTGATAAATGTATTGATTGCTGGCCTACCTTTACTGCTATCCCAGATGTATCAAGTTCGAAGCTCTCTAACTTTATAAGCAATGGGAGATGGGACGAGGACAAACTGCATTTGGTTTTTGGCCCTGAGTTAGTGAAGATTATTGCAGCTATTCCAATATATTCATATTTGCAAGGGGATCAACTAGAGCTGAAGTCTAAATTCTCTGGTAGAATAATAGCTGCTCTGGTTTCAGAAGAATTGGTTGGTAACAATGTTGAAAATGTGAATTGGGAATGGAAAAAAAAATTGAAATTGATGCCACGAGTCGATATTTTCTGGTAGAGGCTGCTTCATAAAGCTATTCCTACAAATGCATTTCTAATGTATAGAAGACTTCAAGATTTCAGCAGATGTCTGAGGGGTTGCGAAGCATCTGAAGATATGGAGCACATTGCTGTTAACTGTGTGTATCTTGTGTAGGTCCTACTGATGCTTAACAAATGGGGATTCCAAGTCCCTTTATTTGTTGACTTGGAAGATTGCAATCGAGGGCTGCTGTTGTTCTCTAACTCTAATCCATTTTTAGGTAACTTGTACTGCTCGGCTGTGTTTCTATCATGGAAAAGTAGGAACAAACTCAAGCACGGTGAGAGGGATGATAGTATTATCGTAACAGCTGCAAATGCAGTGAGTTTTGCTGTTGCCTCGTTTCGCTCGGATCACTGGGATGTCAATCAGCCGAAGAAGCTGTCCAATTCTTTTTGGCATCCTCCTCCACCCGAGTGGATCAAGCTCAACGTCGATGCTTCTTTGAAGAGTTCATATAAAGGAGGAGTTGGTGGAGTTGCAAGGGATGGGAAAGGAAGGTTCTTGTTTGCTTTTGGCCTTTCACCTTTACATTGGGACCACTCGGACTTGGAGTATCAATCTATACTCTCACTGAAATATATTTTGCAAGAATGGATGTTTGAATTGAAAGGCATGATGTTATGAAGCATATCCAAAGTATGGTGAAGAATGAAGGTCCGAAGACTTCTTTAAACAAAGTAGAAGATTTGTCCTTTCTTAGGAACTTCAGTCAAATTCTCTTTCAATTCGTAAATAGGAATTATAATAAGTTGGCTGACTGTTGTGCCAACTATGCTTCTTTCTTTGATTTTTTCTGGGATAGGCTAGATTGCAATAACATTCCTCCTTACTTTGTTTCTCTGTTAAAGGAGGAAAGTGATAGGATTTCTATCACTTAGGATTTGTTCTTCTTATAAATAAAATTGCTCACGGTATTCTTCAAAAAAAAGAGTATACTTTAATACTTCTGTGAAAGTATAAGTGATATTATGTTATCAAGTAAAAGTATATGTTAATGTTTATGATGTTTAAGTTCAAGTAATAAGTTTTAAAAATCAAATTATGATGCAAATTCAATTTAAAGACATGTTATATTATCCTTTTGATCATATTGGCATAAGAAATTCCCTTATTTAAGTTTTCCAAGAACAAAGTCATTTTTCTATTAATTTACAATTGATATTTAAATCTTTTATGTATATATAGTAAATATGGGTATTGACTTCCGCAATAGAAATTGGGATAGCCAATTGAGTATGTGAACGTTCACCTTATTATTTTATGAAATTTTGAGAAACGGAAAGGTCCAACATAGTAGAGTTTTATAAGAGTAGGGACATAAGGAGCTTTTACGTTAAGGTACTTTATAATCTAGTTATTATATTCTGATGTATAGACCCGCTTCATTCTAGATTATCCATAAACGATTCTTTTGAAAATAAAATGTTGATGATCTTTTATGTTATTTAAATTATTTTGGATTATTGAGTTAGCTTTTATATATTTTATATTGTGGTTGAGATAATTAGGCTTAGGGTGTAATTCTTCCATTAGATCTTAAGGCGTGGTAGGAAGGTAATCGAAGGACTATAGTCAGGTGATGGTCATCGAAGGACTGTAGTCAGGCAACTATTATCAAAGGACCATTATCAAGTGATGTTGGTTAAAGAACCATTGTTCAACAACAGTGGTTGAAGGACCATAGCGAGCAATGGAGGTTAAAGGGTCGTAGTCAAGCAACAATGGTCAAATGATTATACTTAGGTGGTGTTGGTTGAAGGATCATAGTTCGGCAATAGTTTTTGAAGGATCGTAGTCGGGTCATGGTGGTGAATGAGTAGTATTTGGGCAACAGTGGTCAACGGCCCATAATCACGCAATAGTGGTTGGGTATTGAACGGTGTTATGGCATCGACATTCAAGTGGTGCTTTGAAGGTAGTGTAGATAAGTGTCTTGACAATGACAATCAGTTGGTGGTCCAAAGGTGACATTTTGACAACGGTTGAGTAGTGTTTTGATGAAACAGTCAGGTGGTGTTCTTATGATGATGATGATCCTGCGATGATCAATGGTCAAGTAATGGTCCAATGGTGATGCTCAGATGGGGGTCAAGGATTCTTAGAGG
Organism: Dendrobium chrysotoxum; assembly: GCA_019925795.1. Taxonomy (NCBI): domain Eukaryota; kingdom Viridiplantae; phylum Streptophyta; class Magnoliopsida; order Asparagales; family Orchidaceae; genus Dendrobium; species Dendrobium chrysotoxum. The sequence goes on along the minus strand of CM034308.1, from coordinate 56,487,476 downwards.
CTTTGAGCCTTCTTAAATCATAAGCCCAAATTCGAGCTATCTCCCCTTTAAAGTAGAGACTAAGGAGAGAGTCTATTTATAGATTTTTTAGAATGACATACCCCATAAATCTTTAAAAAAAATTCCATTAGACAGTCTACATTAAATCCCTTAATCACAGATCATTTGTTCAGCATTTAAGTGCCTTAATATTGCCAAAATTAGGCTCGTCAAATTCTTCTCATTTAAACACTTGATTTGATGGTAAGAAAATCAAATTTGGAGATCATTTGGTCTTCTCATTAATATCCTAAAGTTTTCAATTACACTTCAATCAAGTGCTTGATATGGGCTCATTCAAAACTACTTTTGGTGTCATTAGGTTCCATCTTGTCGAGACATTTATTTTGATTATAAGTTTGATAAAATTGGTGTTCAATTCATCATGAACTTAATTTTGAAATTTCCAATTTGAATATGCATCAAGATTCATTCATGATCAAGACCACTGTTAATGATGTTTCAATTTTTTGCTAGTAGGGGGATGCTAAAAACTGCTCGTTATATCATTTTTAGCTCTAATTAAAATTGACAAATCTTATTCAAATTAAATCAAGATTGGATCAAGACAGTATGTAATCAAATTTGAATTGACTTTGAACCAATCTTGAGCTATGGTAAGATCAGTGAAAAATGACTCAAATTTTATATGAAAAAAATAACACAAATTTTATTTGAAAAAAATTAGTGTGAATTACTCTTACCATCTCAAAATATGAAGGTGCTCTTATTCATTGTTTTTCCAAGTGTGACTTAATCTTTGGAGTCATCTTTGTCATTTTGTCAACCTTTTTTGACAAAATACTTTTTCACAACTCTTACCAAAATAATTTCCTAAAAGCAACTTATCAATATAATTTAGTGGCTAAGTATTTAATTTTTTATTTAGTGACATTATTTAATTTTTTTAATATTATATGACTTTTTACAACTCTTATCAAAATAATTTTCTAAAAGAAACTTCTTAATAAAATTTAGTAACATTATATTTAATTTTTTTTTATTTGGTGACATTGTTTAATTATTTTAATATTATATGACTTTTCAACTCTTATCCAAATAATTTTCTATAAGCAACTTCTCAATATGATTTAATGGCATATTACTTAATATTTTTATTTAGTGGTGTTGCAGACTCAAATATACGCGGCGATAGAATTTAAATTTTCGTCTCAGCGTTGTACGTATATCCAGCACACAAACAGAAGAATAAAAGAACACCAGGATTTTTATGTGGAAAGCCCTGAAAAAGGGAAAAACCACGGGGCCACGCTGAGTTGAAAGAGTTCCACTAGTGTTGTTTGAAATACACGAGGCTGATTCATCCTTTAAATTCAGGATGATCATATTACAATGAGTATCAGTTACAAGGCCAAGCAGAGTTCCGACGTCACTCGGGTGTCCGGCAGAATTTCGACGTCGCTTGGAAAGAAGTCTGGCGTCACTCGGGCGTCGGGTAGAATTCTGGCGTCGGGCAGAATTCCGAGGTTGCTCCCGTGTCGGGCAGAGCTTCGGCGTCCCTCGGGCGCCTGGTGGTGCTTCGGTGGTGTTCCGGCGGTGTTTCGGCGGTGGTCGAGGAGGAGCTGTTCCCTCCTAGGCTTCTCTTCTCTTCCTTCTCTTCTTCTCTTCTTGGCTTGGGTCCCTTCTTAAGAGAAATGAGGGGCTATTTATAGTTTTTCTGGAGTGGCATAGCCCGTAAATATGTGAGGGATCAGGGGCGAATAGGGAGTGATCCGGATGAACGGCCGATATTGAATCCCTTGATCGTGAACCATTTATCAAGCATTTTAAGGTCTTAATGATATCATAATTCTACGATCTTGGGCTCGTTGGATTTGTCTGGTCGACACGCTCGATTCGACTATAAGCTCGTCAAAATTAGAGGCCGTTTGGTAACTCAAATTGCTGTTTGATGCTTCCAACAGCGCTTCGGGTACTTGGTTTGGACTCATTTGGTCTCGGATTGAGTCGAATTTGGTGTCGTTGGGTTCGTATTTCCGAGACGCTCAGTTCGACTACAAGCTTGCTGAAATCGGAGTTTAAATGGTCTCCGAAATAATTTTTGAAGTTTCCAACTTGAGTTTTTCCTCGAGATTCATGCCCGATCAAGATGATTTTTTGGCGATATATCAGTTGCCCCCCTATTTTCGGATGTCGAAGCTCCACGAGTCCGAAAATACTTGTTCCGGTGTTTTACATTGGCCGAATCGTAAAAAATTGCGTTCCAAAAATTAAATGTTTGCTCGAACCCAATCATAGAGGCCCCGTTGAGCTCCGAAAGTGTCAAAATTGAGTCCGGAACATCGAAAAACGTGTCCGGGGACCCCAAAAACGTCGAATTTGGACCATCCGGGCCCAAAATCGGAGCCCGGTAACGTGTAGGCGACCGAACCGGCCGGCCGGCCGCCGCCTGCCGCCGCTGCCTGCGACGGCGCCCGCGCCAACAGGCGCGTCCGCGCACGTGGAACCGCGCGGTTACTATTTAAAAAAAAAATTTTTTTTTTTAAATGTGGGGCCCACATGGGATTAAAAAATCCCAAAAAATCTGAAAAAATCCGAAAAAAATTCCAAAAAATTCTGAACAAATTCAGAAAAATTCAAACTTCCTTCTAGAAGCCCTCTCCCTCCAATTTTTAAATATTTTCCCCCCTTTTTCTTCAATAACTCCCTCTCTTTTCATCCTATAAATACACCCCTTGGGGTAGGGGTCAAAAATGCTCCTTTCTTCCTCCTCTCCTGGCCCTCTAGCTTTTGGCATTCTGAGGCTTTCCGCCATTTTTAAGTAGGTGACTTTTCCTACTTGATTCGGCGCCCCTCCTTTTGCGCAGAAGTTAGTGGCTTTCCCCCTTCCTCCCTCCGTTTTTCCTCCCTTTTTCTTCCTACTTCGGAGGCTTTCCGCAGTCTTTCGTAGGTGATTTTCCCTACTTAGATTTGCGCCCCTCTTTAGTAAAGGAAGCAAAATGGGTGATCCTGCCTCCTCAAAAATTCCTTCAGAAGACCGTCCTGCGCAACAATCTGAAGTTCCAAAGAGGACCCAAAAGGCGCCGAAGGCTGACGATGTGATTTCCACCATCACTGAGGACTCTTTCATCTCATTTAGGAAAAAATTTCATTTTCCTAATGATTTGGTGATGAAGGTGCCGGCCAGAACTGATCGTGCCTGCTTCCCTCCCCCTGGATATGTGACGGTGTATGAATTTAGTCTGCGAGCGGGACTACGATTTCCTCCTTCTTTCGAACTGATCGACATTCTGACGATTTGTGGGGTATGCTTGTCTCAATTTTCCTACAGATCAATGTCGATCGTGATGGTCCTGATCGTGCTTTTCAGAGACCGTGGAGTGGTACTTTCCTCAGAGTGCCTTTCTCGGATGGGGCGTCTCTTTAGCGATGCGCAGGGACGTATTTCATTCAGGTCCAAGTGGTTGGACATCCGCACTCGAGACCCCTTGAAAGGTTGGATCAGCAACTTCTTTTATGTGTAGAATGATTGGGGTCTTCAGGAGAAGTGGGGGAAGTTGAAAGAGCTACCTGTCCCCCTTCACATTGGAGCAGAAGATTTGCTGAGGATACTCAAACTCCCTGATTTAGATGCTCTACACTACGAGGTGCGATACTTGAGTAGATATGTAGATGAGGAGTACTTGTTCAAGGTCGAATTATCTACTCAAGCAGGGAGATCACATGCTCAAATGTTGAAGAAGTCTGCTAGAGTTCCAGAAGTGGTTCCCCAAAAGAACCACTCCAAGCGACCAGGGAGCGAGGAAGGTTTGCAGGCATCGAGGAAGAAGAGGGCAGATGAAGTTTTGACAGTTGTTAGCAAAGGACCCCGATCTTCTCCATCCAAGTCATATATTCCAGAAGATGTGTTAAACCATCAGTGCATCGGCCGCCGACGGGCTGAGGAGTTGGTGAGTTCTCCTTTACTTCTTCTCCTTTTTTACATTTCTTAAGGAATATATTTCTGATATTTTTCTTGTCTCAGTATTCTGATTTCAAGCTTGAGATGACCAAAACTCTGAATGATTAGAACAAAGAGTTTGTGAAGGTTAAATACCTTCAGGGAGAGCACAAGAAGAAATATGACAGTAAAGTGAAGGAGATGAAGGTGGTGGAGGATCAGCTTGAGGGGTGCAGAACTGAGTTGGCGAACAAGATCACTTCAGTCTCTTCTCAGAATGAACAGATGGATCGTCTGCATATAGAGTTGGTGGAGGCATAAGCGACGATCAAGCAGCAGGAAAAGGCTCAGTAAGTCCTTGAGGCTGAGAATGAGAGGCTTCAGAGTGTACTGTCCGAGAAGGAGGCCCAGCAGTTGCCGTCAGCAGTTATTGAAGAGTTCAAGAAATCTTATGCTTTCAAGATCATTATTGAGGACCACATTCAGGAGGCTCGCAGTCATATTTATGACGTGGAGGTGAAGGCCTTGGAGGCAGAGTGCGCTGAGGATGGCTTCATCAGGGGCTTCATGAAGGGTGTTCAGACAGTACATTACAAGACTGGAGAGGAGATTGAGGGGTTGACTCCTAGCCAGGCTTCTGGTGATGCTTCTTCAGACTCTGGTGGTGAAGAGCTGGAGAGTGAGTTGCAGCGAGCTTTTGCCTTAGAGGAGGACGATGATGACGTTGAGATTCTGTAGGATGTTTTGTATCACTTTGATTTCTTTCTAGTGATTGTATATATGCTCGATGTTGATGTTTCTATCTGGTGTACTTGATGTTCAGTGATATATAAAGATGTTGTTGATGTTCTTTCTCACATGTAAATGAAATTCACTTAGTTTTACTTCAGTTTGGATGAGAGTATTCTAATGAGCTCTCTTTTTTTTTGACTTGAGCAAATGTGAGACATCCCTTTCTTTAAAGATTTTGACCTATCCGGGGTTATTAGTAAAAGCATTTGCTCGATACCCTTAACATGTTCGGAAAAAAGTCAGATCAACTCCCTTTGGGATTGATCATCAAATGATTTTGATATTCAAGATATCCTCCTAGGATATTTGACCTATCCGAGGTTGTCAGTCAAAGCCTTTGCTTGATAATGTTAACCTGTGCGAAAGAGGTCGGATCAAATCCCCCTGGGATTGATCATTCAGTGATTGAGATACAATATAGATTGTGTACTTCTCGAATCACAAAAAAAAGAGTTTGGAGAGAAGAAACATTAGCACGACAAAGTGAATATCATACTGCTTCGTAATATGAGATAGTAGTTCCCTAGAATAACTTAGGGATACAAGAAAAAAGTTCTTTTATAATCAACACATAAGGGATGTACGAAAAACTTTATAACATGACTACAGGAGAAGATAAAATATAAGACAAACATAACACATAGACAGATAGCAGTATCAACTCCTACTGATAATATTTACGAAGATTGCCCACGTTCCAAGTTTGGGGAAGCATTTTTCCACCAGCATCCTTCAGTTTGAAGGTTCCAGGCTTTACCATAGCCGCTACCAAATAAGGACCCTCCCAGAGGGGGGAGAGCTTATTTCGCTGAGGGCCTTTTCCAGCGGCTTCAATGCTTCGTAGTACTAAGTCCCCAATAGTGATAGGGCGAGGTTTCACCCTTCGATTGTAGTGACGGGCAACTCTTTGGTGGTATGCAGCGGTTCTGAGTGAGGCTTCATCTCTTACTTCTGGGAGGAGAACCAAATTGGCTCTAAGCTTCTCCTCGTTACTTTTGAAGTCGAAAGTCTGAACTCTGTGGCTAGGAACTCTGATATCAACCGGTATGACTGCTTCTGTACCAAAGTAAAGGTTATATGGGGTTTCCCCTGTAGGAGTTCTAGCGGTGGTCCGATAAGCCCAGAGGACATTGGGGAGTTCTTCGGCCCATTGCCCCCCAGCCTTCCCTAGACGTGTCTTCAGCCCTTTCAGGATTGTTCGGTTTATAACCTTTGTTTGCCCATTAGTTTGAGGATGGGCAACAGCTGTGTGAATGAGCTGAATATGAAAATCCCTACAAAAAGATGTAAAGATCTTCCCGGTGAACTGTGTCCCATTATCAGTGACGATTTTTGCGGGAATGCCAAAACGACATATTATGTTCTTCCATAAAAATTGCTTGGCATTTGCTTCAATAATCTTCGCCAAAGGTTCCGCCTCCACCCATTTGGGGAAGTAATCTACAGCCAAAATAATGAATTTTCACTGTCCAGTCGCTATAGGAAAAGGTCCCATTATATCAATTCCCCATTGGGCAAAAGGCCAAGGGCTTTAAAGGGATGCAAGCTCCAAAGCGGGTGTATGAGTGAGGTTAGAATGCAGTTGACAGTTTTCGCACTTTCGTGTGAATTCAAGTGCATCCTATTTCATTGTAGGCCAATAGAATCCCTGTCTCATGATCTTGTAAGCTAACGCTCTTCCTCCCAGATGTTCTCCACATACTCCTGAATGAACTTCCCGAAGCGCGTAATCAGCTTCTGATGGTGGGAGACACTTGAGGTACGGCCTAATGAAGGAGCGCTTATACAACTCGTTGTCGATAATGATGAAATTTGCAGCTTGCCTCTGAAGTCGTATTGCAGCTATAGGATCTTCGGGTAGCACCCCATCTTTCAGAAAAGATAAGATGGGTTCGATCCAAGACATCTCTCTTGGCTCGTCGATTGACTGTATGACCCATGGACCCTGAATGCTTGGAAAGTGGATTTCCTCGCTATATCTTCTCTTATAGATGTCCCCCGTTGTTGATGTAGCAAGTTTAGAAAGAGCGTCTGCTCTTGCATTTTGTTCTCGGAGGATATGTATGATTTGATGCTCCCCTATACGGGCTAAGAGTAGCTTCACAATGCTACAATATTGAGCCAATTGCGGGTTGTGAATATCAAAATCTCCCTCCACCTGAGAGGCGACTAGTTGGGAATCAGTGTGGGCTATTAGGTTCTGGACTTCACAGTCAATTGCTAGTCTCAACCCAACAACAAGGGCCTCGTATTCTGCTATGTTGTTGGTTGCCGGGAACTTGAGTCGAAGCCCGTACTCAAGGGTAACCTTCTGTGGAGAGATTAATAAAATTCCAGCCCCAGCCCCAGAACTCCCTGAAGCTCCATCGACGTACAACGTCCAGCATGGAGAAGAAGGTGAAGCACTCGGTTGTACATCAGATACTGGAACGGTGCATTCAACTACGAAATCTACTAGTGCTTGAGATTTAATATCAGGTCTAGGCAAGTAGTGGATATCAAATTCTCCCAGTTCTACATACCACTTAACAAGCCTGCCTGATGCTTCTGGCTTTTGCAGAATGCTTTTTAGCGGCAGATTCGTGTAAACTCCAATGGAATGGGGTAAGGGCGTAGTTTTCTGGCGGAATAAACTAACGCCAATGCTGTCTTATCTACCAAAGGATAACGTCCCTCTACTTCAGATAAAATCTTACTAACATAGTAGATAGGACGTTGTATAGCATTTTCTTCTCGGACCAAAACCGAACTGATGGCTTGAACAGATACAGCCATATACAAATATAATCTCTCTCCTGGTATTGGTTTAGAAAGTAGTGGCGGGGATGCCAAATACTTTCGCAATTGTTCAAAGGCTTCTTGACATTCATCTGTCCATTGAAACCCGGAGCTACGAGCGCCTCTAAGTATCTTGAAGAAGGGCAGATATTTGTCTCCTGAACATGCCAGGAAACGAGATAGTGCCGCAATTCTCCCATTCAGCCTTTGGACCTCCTTGATGTTCTTTGGCGGCACCATGTCCCTTAGTGCCTTGATCTTCTCCGGATTGGCTTCGATTCCTCTATGGGTTACCATAAACCCTAAAAACTTTCTAGAAGCGACTCCAAAAGCACATTTAGCGGGGTTGAGTCGCATATTGTAATACCTTAATAAGTGGAAACATTGTTTCAGGTCAGAGATGTGTTGTGTTTTTTCCAGACTTTTTACCAACATATCATCTACGTACACCTCCATAGTACGTCCAATAAGGCTTTTGAAAACCTTATTCATGAGACGCTGATAAGTTGCTCCAGCATTTTTGAGCCCGAAGGGCATCACCCGGTAGCAGTACAATCCTTTGTCTGTTTGAAAAGCTGTTGCTTCTTCATCAGCAGGATTCATTTTTATTTGATTGTAGCCAGAGTAGGCATCCATAAAGCTCAACATCTGATGACCAGAGGTGGTATCAACTAACTAATCAATGCGAGGGAGCGGAAAACTATCTTTTGGGCAAGCTTTGTTGAGATCAGTGTAATCTATACACATTCTCCAGGCTCCACTCCCCTTCCGTACCATGACAACATTTGCTAACCAAGTAGGATAGTGCACCTCTCGTATGAATCCGGCTTCTAAAAGTTTATCTACTTCTTGTTCAATTACTTGCTAGCGATCTGGTGCAAAGTTTTGCTTCTTCTGGATAATCGGTTTGCACGTTGGATTGACTTTGAGGGAGTGAACGATCACTTCGGGGTGAATTCCAGGCATATCTGCTGTACTCCATGCAAAAATATCCTGATTTTCTCGTAGAAAAGCTGTAAAGTTTTTCTTCTCATCATCTGAGAGAAGTGATCCAATTCGCATTGTCTTTGAAGGATGCTCTTCAGATATAGATACAGTAGTAAGGTCTTCCACAGGGGAAGCTCTCTGAGGAATATCTTCGCTCCGCAGATCAAAGTCCTCGATGCTCAGGGTAATCATTGGACGAGACTTGATCTGCCTAAGATAGCAGGTTTGCGCTATTTGCTGATCTCTGCATACTACACCAACTCCTGATGGGGTATGGAACTTCAGCTTGAGGTGAGGAATGGATGCAATGAACCCAAAAATTGACTGGAGCGGCCTCCCGAAGATGGCGTTATAAGCTGATTCTTATTTTACCACGATAAATTGAATGGAGTGTGTAGTCTGTCGAGAAAATTCTCCAAGGACTACCGGGAGACTGATTATTCCTTCTGCTTGTACAGGTCGATTATCAAATCCATATAAAGGACCTACAGCAGGTTGAAATTTTTCTCTTGAGAGACCCATGTTGAGAAAAGTAGAGTAGAACAGGACATCTACGGATCTTCCGTTGTCCACAAGAATTCTTTTGACATTGTAACACGGGTTACCAATGCCTGCGTTTATGACAAGCGAGTCTTGATGGGGGGTTTTTACTCCTTCCAGGTCGGAATCATCAAATGTGATGGAATGATCGATACGAGACTTTTTTGGAGTTGGGTTTTCTTCCACAGTTAGAAAGACTTGGTCGGATAGTAAGGAGCCTCCTGCGATTGTTTCAATTTCGCCAACCGTTATCCGGTTATTCACTGGCTGTCTTTGTGGTTGATTCTGCCCCCCAGTGGGACGAGCTTCTTCTCGGGTAGGTGGATTCCCAATAAACTGTCGAAGATAGCCCTGACGGATGAGTCTTTCAATCTCCTCCTTAAGTTGCATACAGGATTCAGTAGTGTGGCCACGACTACGATGAAAGTGGCAGTACTGATCTTGGTTTCCTGTATTCAGCTTCAAAGGATGCGGCCACTTCACTTTGTCCTGATCTTGAATCGCCATCAACACATTTGCTCGAGATGTGTTGAGCGGAGTGTACTCCTTCTCCCGTCGGGGTTCTCGTCGTGGTAGTGGGGGTCTAGGAGATAGATTGCTCTTCCCATGCTTTTTCCGTTGTGATGATGGATTATCCATCTCAGGTGCTCCCTTGCGCTTCCCAGTGGGTTGCTCGAACTGCTTTCTGTGAGTGTTTATTGCCTCATCTGCTGATATCTGTGCTTCCACACGATGGATCAGATCGGCATATGAGTGAACAGTATCGCGCATGAGTGCCGAATAGAAGGGGCCAGGATGAAGTCCTCCAAGAAAGACCCCTCTGAGCAATTCTGGGTCTACTCCTGGGATTTGTCGAGCCTCGATAGAAAACCGTTGAAAGTACTCTTTCAACGATTCTCCCTCGTTCTGACGAATCACAGAAATGTGAGAAGAATCCTTAGCAATTCTTCGGTTGGCTACGAACTGTTCGAGAAATACTTTGGCCAATTTAACAAATGTGGGGATCATTCCGGCTGGAAGTGAATAGAACCATGTTCGAGCTTGTCCTTTAAGAGTGGCAGGGAAAACCTGGCAAAGGAGCGCGTCTGAGGCTCGTTGAATATGCATGATGGTCCTGTAATGGTCAATGTGTTCGTACGGGTCGGATGTCCCAACGTAGGATTCGATGCTTGGCAGCTTAAAGCCAGCCGGAATAGGGTGTTGAAGAATGGCTTCTGTCAGGGGTGACGACTCCTGGAAGTCCCACTGACGAAGAGGTTGTCTTACGCCTCCTGTAGGGAACTCCTCCCGGACCAATCGTCGCAGTTCGTGGCGTAGGGCATTGCAAGGGAACTCAGCAATGTGAGGTTGGGCTAGCTCCTCAGGGAGGTCTTGAGGAAGACGAGATTGTCGACCTGAAGGATGGGTAGAACTTGCTGTATCGGCGAGTTCATTATCTTGATGCGACTGCGAACGCCTCCTGAGTGGAGGAAGAGGAATCTCATCTTGAAGATGTTCGATTTGAACAGCTTCGACACGTGGTGGATCTCGAGGGAGAAGAACCTCCTCCTGAGGTGCTAGGGTCGGTTGTCGAGTCTCTCGCAAGAGTTGTAGGATCTCGTTTTGAGATTCTTCCATCTTCGAATTCTCTCTTCTAGGGAGGGTCCCGAGGTCCCCTCTCTAGGTGCGTTTTGCCCCCCGGGGTATAAAGAGGCAAATATCGGACGTCTATGATTCATAGACTGATTTCTGGATTGATGAGAGTGAGAGTGGGAGGCTCCTATGAGGCGACTGCTACGCCTGTTGACCATCGTAGCAATACTTGAAGGTGTGGGATAAGTTTCCCACAGACGGCGCCAAACTGTTGCGGACTCAAATATACGCGGCGATAGAATTTAAATTTCCATCTTAGCGTTGTACGTATATCCAGCACACAAATAGAAGAATAAAAGAACACCAGGATTTTTATGTGGAAAGCCCTGAAAAAGGGAAAAACCACGGGGCCACGCCCAGTTGAAAGAGTTCCACTAGTGTTGTTTGAAATACACGAGGCTGATTCGTCCTTTAAATTCAGGATGATCAGATTACAATGAGTATCAGTTACAAGGCTAAGCAGAGTTCCGACGTCACTTTGGTGTCCGACAGAATTCCGGTGTCGCTTGGAAAAAAGTCTGGTGTCACTCGGGCGTCGGGTAGAATTCTGGCGTCGGGCAGAATTCCGAGGTTGCTCCCGTGTCGGGCAGAGCTCCGGCGTCCCTCGGGCGCCTGGTGGTGCTTCGGTGGTGTTCCGGCGGAGTTCCGGCGGTGGTCGAGGAGGAGCTGTTCCCTCCTAGGCTTCTCTTCTCTTCCTTCTCTTCTTCTCTTCTTGGCTTGGGTCCCTTCTTAAGAGAAATGAGGGGCTATTTATAGTTTTTCTGGAGTGGCATAGCCCGTAAATATGTGAGGGATCAGGGGCGAATAGGGAGTGATCCGGATGAACGGCCGATATTGAATCCCTTGATCGTGAACCGTTTATCAAGCATTTGAAAGTCTTAATGATATCATAATTCTACGATCTTGGGCTCGTTGGATTCGTCTCGTCGAGACGCTCGATTCGACTATAAGCTCGTCAAAATCAGAGGCCGTTTGGTAACTCAAATTGCTGTTTGATGCTTCCAACAGCGCTTCGGGTACTTGGTTTGGACTCATTTGGGCTCGGATTGAGTCGAATTTGGTGTCGTTGGGTTCGTATTTCCGAGATGCTCAGTTCGACTATAAGCTTGCTAAAATCGGAGTTTAAATGGTCTCCGAAATAATTTTTGAAGTTTCCAACTTGAGTTTTTCCTCGAGATTCGTGCCCGATCAAGATGATTTTTTGGCGATATATCAAGTGGAAAATTATTTAAATATTTTGATATTATGGTTATGCAAAGTAGATTATTATCATATGTGAGTTAACCTTTAATGAACATATAAAATATTTTGTGTTAAATTGTAATAAAATAAACACTAATTTTTATTCTGGCTATTTACATACATGATGCAATATCTTCGCTTCCTATTATATATCTTCTTATGCTAATGTAACTTCAAAATTTTGGAGCAATATTCTACGAAAAATATTAAGAAATAAATATTATTATTTCAATACAATTAACGGATGTTGTTTCATGTACTTACAATTTTTTACAATTTTGTGAAATCATTGTTGCCATGAATGTTAAGAGGAATTAAGACATTGTGATTTTTTTTTCTCAACCATGCTATTTTTAAGCAATAGAAAAGTTGAACAATGTGAAAACATAAAATTTCTATACCGAGAAGATTGCCGATCGTGAGGTGTTAGAATATTCATAGTGATAGAAAAAAAATTAATATTTTAACTTTATATGAAGATCTAACATTCTTACGAGGAAAAAAAAAGTTTTTTAAAAGGCAACTTTTTATCCTAGAAAAAAATCACGAGACCTAGCCCTATCATAGAATACATTATTCATGTAAGATTACATAATTCCTACAATATTAGAAGCACTAATTTGATCTCTTATGACTGCAATACAGATTATGAAAGAAATAATAGAGGATGGTGTGTAGTTGCAGCAGCAGAATCATTTTCATGCGGAAGGCTGAGATAATTTAGTTAGTTTTGGCTATGTGATGTTGATGAGTGTCGAACAGTTTGTTTGACAGCTCTATGAGAGTGGCATTGCACAGTTTTTAGCAAATAGGGGGTATAAATGAGCTTGTGATTAAGCAAGCTTGGCCCCCAACTTGACTCAAATTTTGCTCTAACGAGTTCGATTCATATTCAATTACAAATCTAAAAAGTTTTTTATGCATATTCAATTTGCTTTAGAATCATATGCAGATCAAATTATATTAAAATTTAACAATTAATGGAGCTCAATTCCGAAGAGAAGTTGACCACGATCTTTGTTAAAGCCATAAAAGCAAAGCTTTTCGCTATTCAGTCATAATATATTAGGCTGAAAACAATATAGATTTAACGATAAAAAATAGAGAAAAATAACAATACTGTATTCAACATCAATACAATTTTAATAAAATCCAAAATCAAAGCAACATATAGCACTTAAAAAAACAAGCTACTTATTTCATCTTTTAATCAACCAGCATTCTACAAAAAACAGGGGCAGCGAGAATTATTGAGGCTGCCCATTCCCCTTCCTCCCCCAGCAGTAAAGAAAACGCCCAACCGCTCAAGAGATAAAGGAAAGAAAATCAAACAAAAAAAAACTTGAAAACAAGGCTTCCTACTGAAACAGAAAAAAATTAAAAAGTTCTATAATACAAGTGCCACCCAGAACGTGGGTAGCAATGCAATGCAAGATAAATCAAAGAATTGGCATCATACGGCAATGGTTCGAACCATTGAATCCTAACCACCACCTCCCAAAGGGAAGATCTGGAGCTTGGTTACCGGATCTCGAGCTGAGCTTAATGGTCCAAGAGATTTGTTTCCTTCAGATCATTTTGCGTAGCAAAGGTTTGGCAGAAAATGGTTGGATCAACAAAAATACCTGAAGTTAAGTTGCTGCCTTACTCTGCAATCACCAGAAACTGGTATAGAAGCAAGCTTTTTGATGAGAATGCAGCCCAGCCATTACTCCATGTCATACAACAGAGTTTACAGCAGATCCTTCTGTGTATTCTTATACTATCAAACATCAAACTGTACAATTAGTTGTCTGTTCCTTGTAGCTCTGCAGCTCTCTGTCTCATCATCTCCATCACAGCAGCTCTGCGTCTGGATTCAGACTGCTGCTGCAATCTCTTAAGATGTTCCTTCAAATCCCTGAATTTACAGCAGAAGCATCAAGAAGTTCATTAAGCATATAGTTCAAATTAGAAGATAGTTGAAAGTAAATTTGAGATCCATCAGCTCACTTGCAACGCGGCACATTGCATTCCGATTCCTTGCAGGCTCGAGCATGAAGTTGCAACAAATACCACATCCTTTTGCAGAGAAGGCAACCTCCAGAAGCACGGGTTTTGCATTGAATGCCGTGGCGAAAAAGCCCTTTAACTCTACGACAGTTGGGGTACTGGCAATGCGGAAAACGGCACTGAGAAGCATGAACCAGAAGATCAAGCATTTTCCGGAGCTGCAGCATACAAAAATTGTATGAGAATAATGTTCGCATGATGTAGCAGAAATCATGAAACAACAGTTGATATGATGAAATCTGACCGCTTATACTGTGGTATTACGCACCAAATGTCTTTGCTGCTACTAATCCCAACAGGATGGTAAACCTAGCCTACTTGTATATACAAATAAACCTATGACGGGTACGGGAAGAATGGTTCCAGATACCGAGCAAAAAAATGGTACCAGCCCAAATACCAACCTCACTTCCTTTTTCACTTTGACAGTGGATAACAAACTTGAATGAAAAGCAGAGCAATTTATGATTGTTATGGATTGGGCTAGCCACTTCTTATGCACATCTTACATATATAAATAAACCGTTGAGCATGAGCTTATTAGATTATGAATAGTTATGAAAGGAACCAGCATTTCTGGCTCAAAATATACAAAACAAATATTTTATCATGATGCGTCATAATACTATTGATGTTACTTTGAAGATAAGTGTTATACAAATTTTAATTTATTTTACATATATTATACTCATCTTAAAACAAATTTAATAACTTCGAAACTCATCCTGACAAAATTTTGATCAGAATATTCTTAATTTTTTACCTTGCAGATGATTCTCTTTCAAGCTTTTGGATATTTTCAGAGCAAACTTAGCTCAAAGTATGGGTGAAAAGGTTTATGGTCTTTGTACTTGTTAAATCCTAGACGTTCCTTAGCATTTTGATCTCACGACTAGGATGAGAATCCGTGGGAGGCTCACCTATTAAATCTCAGCCGTCCCATGGCTAGGATGAGAATTCATGGGAGCCTCATCTGTTAAATCCCAACTGTCCCTTGGCATTTTTGATCCCACGGCTAGGATGGGAATTAGTGGGAGGCTCACCTAGACCAAGTCAATATTCTTCCATATTTGATTGGCTGATTTATGAAGGATTATATTAGAGAAATTATGCATAATTTTGTAATTATTTGTTTCTTTATTAATATATCTTGTATAGATATATAAATAGGGACAAGTTAGTGCAATAAAATTAAGCTTTTTTACCTCTCCAATTCTCTGAATTTAACATGGTATCATAACCTTCATTGCCATTGCTGGAATTTTGAGTTTTTTGTACTGTCATGCCTTCATTGCCGGCCTTCCCTTGTTGTTATCCTAACTATAACCAAAGCAGCCTTCATTGTTGTCCTGCTTGATATAACCTTCATCGCTACCATTTGCCACCGCAATGTCTGAAGCAAATTCCTCCAAAAGCTTTGACCAAATAGAGTACTATGATGCACGAAGGAAGAGGAGATCTCCAAAATATGCAACTTTCCTATCGCTTAAATGGGAAGAATTACTTGAAGTTGTCTCAATTTGTGAAGACTTACTTGAAAGGGAAAGGAAAGTTGAATCAGCTCCTTGGGGTAGGACCAAAAGAACGAGATCCTAATTTTTAGGCATGGGATGAAGCAGACTCCATGATTATATCATGGTTGTGGAATTCTATGACTCCAGAAATTAGTGATACTTTTATGTTCCTATCTACTGCAAAGGATATATAGGATGTAGCCAGACAAACCTTCTCAAATGCTCGGTATGCTGCCCAAAATTTTGAAATTAAGGTTAAGGTGTGAAGCACAAAACAAGGAAGCAAAACTATAACGGAATATGCCACTCTCCTTCAAAACTTGTGCCAAGAACATGATCCCTACAAATGCATAGAGACAAAGTGTCCATAAGATGTTATCTTGAAAAACTTTATTGCGAAAGATAGAGTGTATGACTTTCGTGTAGGATTAAATGCAGAGTTTGATCAGGTTAGATTCAGATCTTTGAAAAAGTTGAGACACCTTCATTAAAAGAGACAATTTCTCTCAATCGTGCTGAGGAAAACCGACGAGGGGTAATGCTAGAGCCAAAGATAATTGAAGGTTCAGCAATGGTGTCAACCAAAGAGGCCCCATGGAAGGAAAATGTAAGGATTCCTCAAAACATAAAGAAAAAACTCCCTTTAGTGCAGTTATTGTAAGAAAGCAAGACACACAAATGAGACATGCTGGAAGATATATGAAAAGCCCACTAGGAATGGAGTCAAAGAATTGGACAAAAGGGCAAATCACAAGCCAACAATACAACAAATCAGCCGAACTCAAAAACGGTCCAGCTTCAGAGATCTCAATAAAGAAGATATTGATAAACTAAAACAACTTCTGGTATCCCTTAAAAAATCACCTGCATCTTCTTCTCTTGCACTTTTAGGTAAGTTTTCTATATCTATTGGATTAAGTGCCTCTAGAAATCATTTGAAAGGATTATGGATCATTGACAGGAGACACAGATCATATGACACACTCCACTACCCACTTCATCAACTATACTCCTTGCCCAAGTGACAAGAAAATCATCACTGCTGATGGTTCTCTTACCACAGTAGCAAGCCAAGGAGACATACCGTTATCTCTCTCCCTCACTCTAAAAAATGTGTTTCACGTACCTCAATTATTCACAAACCGAATCTTCATACAAAAGCTTACCAGTGACCATAATAGTCAAGTCTTATTTAACCCTACTTGTTTATTTCAAGACCAAAGATCAGAGAAAAAGATTAGACTTGCTAAGGAGAGATGGATTGTACTATTTGGAAGAGATGAACAAATTTAATATAATCAATATTGGCTATTCTATGGTATCCCTATTTGATAAAAAAATCTACTATTGGCTTCACCATTTTAGATTAGGGCATCCATCTTTTGATGTCTTAAGAAATATGTACCCAAAACTTTTTTATAAGTTGAAAAATGAATCATTTCATTATGAAACATGTGAGTTAGCCAAGTATAAACGAGTTTCTTTTCCAAACAAACATGAGAGATGAAATACTCCCTTTTACCTTATTCATAGTGATATTTGAGGACCTTAAAAAAATCCCTGACATCTCAGAAACCCGATGGTTTATATCTTTCAATGATGACTGCACTCAAGTCTCTTGGATCTTTCTCCTTAAAAATAAATCTGATGTTAGCACTATCCTCCCCAATTTTCATTCTATAATCAAGAACAAATTCGAGATAAAAATAAGAAAATTTCGTTTAGACAATGCTAAAGATTACTTTAATCAAATCCTATCCTGCTACTTTCAAAAAGAAGGTATCATTCATGAGTCTTCATATATTCACACCTCACAATAAAATAGGGTTGCAGAAAGGAAAAATGGTGACATTTTAGCCTCCAGTCGTGCACTTTTATTCTACCATAATATACCCAAATCCTACTGGGGGAAAGTCCCTCTGACTGCCACATATCTCATAAATCGACTACCTTCAAAAACCTTGGGATTAAAAACACCAATGAATATTATATCCTCTTTTTAGCCCAAATTTCAAACTCTTAATAACCTTACACCCAGAATCTTTGGGTGCACTATGTTCACATTCATAGCCAAAATAGAGAAAAATTAGATCCAAGAGCAATGTATCTTTGTTGGATATTCATCCACCCAACAAGGTTATAAGTATTATCATTACCTTTGATGAACAAAAACCCTATTTCAACAAACCTCATATTCAGAGGGAGATTGAAACTAAGATGAGAAAAGTGAGCTTGCCCCTCTTGACCTTCTAGCTCCACCTCAAATCAATCCATAGAAACCTAAAATCAAAGCCAGGAAAACTGAGGACATAGCTATTATAGATAATAAGATGTTTGGGCAAGTGTATTCCAGGCATACAAATCCAAATTATGCTCCAGAGCAAATCCAAGAATTTTAACCGTCTCCTAAAATTGAGGTAAACACAAATTCACCAAAAAAATCTCCCTTGTATTCTATAACCAACTTTGTATCCTTCCATAACTTTTCACCTTCATATAAAAATTTTTTTGTTACACTAAATGATATTCATATTCATAATGATATTTCTGAGGTCTTATTTAACGAAAATTGAAAAAGTACTATGAAAGACGAAATAAAGGCCCTGGAGAAAAATAATACATGGGAGATCACTGACCTACCAATACGAAAAAAATCAATCGACCACAAATGGGTTTTCTCTGTGAAATACAAAGTTGATGATACATTGGAAAGGTATAAGACAAGACTGATAGCAAAAGGGTACACTTAAACATACGACATTAACTACCAGGAAACTTTTGCACCAGTAGCCAAGATGAACACTGTGAGGATCCTGCTCTTACTAGCAGCTAATTACAACTGGCATCTAGAACAGCTAGATGTCAAAAATACATTCCTACACGGAGACTTGAAGGAAAAAAAGATTTATGAAAATTCCATCATGATTCAAGGAGAAATCTGGAAGTAACAAAATGTGTAGGCTAAAAAAAGCTCTATATGGACTAAAACAATCACGTAAAGCTTAGTTTGGAAGATTCTCAAAAGTTATGTTACTTAATGGTTATCAACAAAGCCAAGAGGACTATACATTATTCTTCAAACACTCAAACTCAGGGGAAGTCACAATTCTATTAATTTATGTGGATGATATCATCTTGATTAGGAATGATGAAAAAGAGAAAGTGATTTTAAAGAAATATCTTGCCAAGGAATTTGAGATCAAAGATCTTAGTAGATTAATATATTTTCTTGGAATTAAAATAGCCCACTCCAACAAAGGAATCTTTATTTCACAACAAAAAACAGATTAATGATCTTCTTAAAGAAACAAGTAAACTAGCTTGTAAAACGGCACCAATATCAACAGAACCAAATCTCAAATTGAGGGAAGCCAAGGAAGATCCAAATGTAGATAAAGGATCTTACTAGAGACTGGTGGGAAAATTAATCTACCTTTCCCACACCAGACCAGATATAGCGTTTGTTATAAGCATGGTCGGCAAGTTCATGCAAAATCCAAAGCAGACTCACATGCAAGCTGTAGACACAATACTACACTCCCTAAGGGAAATCCAGGTAAAGGGATTCTCTTTAGAAGAGACTATGGAATAATCTCAGAAGCATATACTGATGCAGATTATACAGGATCACTAATAGATAGACGATCTACCTCAGGATACTGCACATTCCTAGGAGGAAAATTTGTTACATGGAGGAGCAAAAAACATAATGTGGTGACAAGGTCTAGTGCAGAAGCAGAATACAGAGCAATGGTCTTAGGAATATGTGAGCTACTATGGATCAAGATGATTCTAGAAGACCTAAGGATTAAGAACCCATGAAGTTGCGCTGTGACAACAAATCAACAATCAGCATAGCTCATAATCCGGTTCAGCGTGATAGGACGAAGCACATAGAAGTGGACAGACATTTCATAAAGAAGAAATTAGACAGTGATCTTATATGTATCGATCATATCTCATTAAAAGATCAGCTTATAGATATTCTTACCAAGGGACTCGATAACTCTATCTTTCTAGAACTGATTACCAAGTTGAGGATGATAGATATATATTCCTCAGCTTGAAGGGGAGTGCTAAATCCTAGTCGTCCCTTGGCGTTTTGATCCCATGGCTAGAATGAAAATCTGTGGGAGGATCACCTGTTAAATCCTAGCCATCCCTTCGCATTTTGATCCCACGGCTAGGATGGAAATCCATGGGAGGATCACCTATTAAATCACAGCCGTCCCTTGGCATTTTGATCCCGCGGCTAGGACGAGAATCCGAGGCTAACCTGGATCACGCCGATTATGGGTGTCAAAAATGGACACGACCCGAAACCCGACCCGGACCCGGACCCAGACCCAACCCTAAAAAATCAAAGTTTGGGTCAACCCATTTGTGAAATGGGTCGGGTCCGTGTTAGAATTTATGACCCGTTTGAAAAACTGGTTGGGTTCGGATTGACCAGGAAACCTGCGGGTCGACCTGAATTGACCCGGAAATCGCGTAGGTCAGGGTCGCATCAACAGTCAATCGGTAGCGTTGCAGTGGCGTCGGGGTCACGTCAAGCTCACCCCAGTCGGCCTGCCGCCGTCCTGCCCGAGCCAAAGCTGCTGCTGCCGGCCTGGCGCCGTCTCGCGCTGCTGCAGAGCAAAAGAGTCTTCTCATCTTCTGGACACCCACGAGCTATCGAACTAAAGACTGCCGCTGGACGATCGCGAGCTGCTGTCGTCCTGCTTGAGATGCCGATGTCGGCCTATCGCAGTCCCGCGTGAGAGCCGAATGCCGCCGTCACTCCCTCGTAGGTCAGGTCGGGTCAACCCGATAACGCATACGGGTCGGGTCCGGGTTGACAATCTTGACCCGTTTGCAAAACCGGGTCAGGTTAGTATCGACCTGTTTAAGGCCGGGTCAAGTCAGGTTCGACCCGAACCCGACCCGTTGACCCGAATTGACACCCCTAACGCCGATCTCCTATCATATTTAGTTGGCTTATTTAGGAAGGATTATATTAGAGCAATTATGCATGACTTTGTAATTATTTGTTTCTTTATTAAGATATCTTTTATGGATATATACATAGGGACAAATTAGTACAATAAAATTAAAGTTTTTCCCTCTCCAATTCTCTGAATTTAACAGTACTTTAGAAAACAAAGAATGTTCAAACCAGATTAAGTTTGACAATGTGACTTCCATTTGTTGGTAAGCTTAGAGAATCCTGCGACTCCTCAAAATCGCCTATTAATGGCTGATGTTGGTACCCGTTATAAATAGCAAACAAAAGAGACAACCATAGTTTAACAAGCCTAGGCTCCAAATAGTTGCAACAGAAGATTATTGACACTTTTCCTACATAACAACTCAAAAATCAAATAATCACCCCACAACCAAAACAGAACTGACAAACAAAACAAGTTTCAATATTGGATAAGAATGCCGCTGCTGGATGAGGAGCAGACAACGAAACAACGCAATTAGCATGTCAACATTGACAGGATAGAAGCTCAAGAGAAGTAAACAACGATGTTCACATTCTGCTGAGTGGACAATGACATGCAATCTTATAGAAAATACAAGTATTTTAATACATGAAAACAGAGAAAAATTCAAGTCATTACAGAAATTAAATGATGGTATTCATGGACAAAGTAATCAGAGAGTTCATAATATGATAATAATACGCATTAGTGAAAATTAGAGATAGTAATATATATTCAGAAGATCAAGTACTTGTTCTTTGTTAATAATTATCAAATTAATATCTCAACAAAAAATAAAAGATAATCTTAACAACAGGAGCTATGAGGAGGAAAATTCACTTGCAAAAGATGATTTATTGACAACAGTTAACTTAGACAAAGTAATCAGAGAGTTCATAATATGATAATAATACGCATTAGTGAAAATTAGAGATAGTAATATATATTCAGAAGATCAAGTACTGGTTCTTTCTTAATAATTTATCAAATTAATATCTCAACAAAATATAAAAGATAATCTTAGCAACAGGAGCTATGAGGAGGAAAAATCATTTGCAAAAGATGATTTATTGACAACAGTTAACTTAAAACGTCATCAGAATCTTAGAATCAATATAAAATAAATAAAAATGATTGCAATCCGAAAGCAGGCATGAAGCATTGAATTTTTAAAGATTATTTAAGGGAAAAATACGCAGCACCTGCAGTACACGTTTTTGTCGTGCTTCTTGACTTTGGGCATCACGATCAGCATTAGAAGGATGGTTAGTCAACTTATGAGGATGGTCAATACCACCATCTCTCTGGTAACAAGCATTGCATACATCAAAATCAGGGCAAACCTCACAACGCCAACCATGACCAGTTTCAATATCATGGTGGCACACATTGCAAGTGGTCACAAATGCAGGTGCAGTCGGATTATGAAGGTGATACAAGACCATCATAGAAGAATGCTTAGCCCTACGTAATGTGTCATACTGGTAATGGTTCCCTTGACAAAGGCTCAAGAATGCCTGTCTAGTGTCAAAAAATTCACTTTCAACGATCTCATCCTTGTCTTTCGTATCAGCAAGCACATCAGTGATGTCAATCTGCTCGATAGATTATGTAAACGTTAGTATTATTGAACAGTTGACCACATAAAGGGGTGAAGAAAACTTACTGGAAATAGTTCATGCCTCTCCCTACTATTGACAGGATGCTTATCCCTCTCTTCAAGTTTTTGTTCTGCTTCATAACACCTGGAAAAACATTGATACTTTGTCAAACGCAGGAAAGCTTAACAGCAAATGTTCAACTGCTAAACATCCATTATGTGATTCTTCTTAAATTATAATATCGCTACATATTACAATGAAGTAAAACACGTCGTGGAATATAACATTAAGCTGATATTGATCCAAAAAATAGGCGATATTAAGTTGGAGAGGGCAGGGATCTTGTGTAAAATGAGTTTAAGAGGTATTTAGCTTGGACTTTTGCAGTAATATTTAGGTTAATTGAAGTTGAGCATTAGGTTGGAGAGGGCAGGGATCTTGCGTAAAATGAGTTTACGAGGTATATGGCTTGGACTTTTGCAGTAGAATTTAGGTTAATTGAAGTTGAGCATTACGATGAGTTAAAGTATGCTCAGCCAAGAATAGATTTGGTTACAGTTTCGACATAAATAAGATTAGGTGAAAAAGCAGGAATGAATTGGAGAATCATTTCTATTATGGGGTACAAAATGAGATCTCTTGCTTGGATTGGATCTTATTTCCTACTTCTTGGATTTTCTCCAGTTCCTTGCTTGGATTCATGCTTAGAGAGAAAATGAGAGAGGGGGGAGGGTTGGACACATGCTTGGAGAGAAAATGAGATAGGGAGAGTTTGCAGCTCCATAGAGAGAAAGTGTACAGGCTATGTAGAGAGAGAGGAAGCAATAAAATGTGTATTGCATTAAGATAAAATAATAAATTTCATTTTCCATAAGGCTTAAATGGTTTTTTTATTTATAGAAAGAAGTAAAAAATGAGACTTGCAATAACAAATGTCACTAGTTCAAAACCACAAAAGATGAAATTATTGAACACCTATTGTGATCACTATTCTTATCGGCCATTAACTGGTTAACCCAAAAAAAAAAAACAACCCCTTGATGATTACTAATCTAATCTGCCGTCAAGTGATTAGCCTAAACAAACAAAAGTAAATGAGGGAGAAAGCTGGTCATTCCCCCATAATGATGTAGCATCCTGTAACATTTATGTTTGTATCTTTTACATGCAATATTTATGAAATTCCAGCTATGCCCAAGGAATCAAAATTAGTTTAAACCACCGGTTTGGTTAGCCCAAAATAGATTAAAGCATTCATGTTAGCCCAAAAATAGTCAGCTCACATAGAGTTCGTAGTTGAAGTGGTTCAAGATGCCCAAATTGAAGGCAAGCCTCCTAAATCAAACACTAAACCAGCATAGAAAAACGAAAAGCAACATAAAGATGTAATATCCTCAAATAAAGAATGTCACCATCCACTAAAGTTTTTTCTCAATGAAGTATCTTCTAAAGCCTTCAACTGGGATAACAAAATATTCACTTTCATTTTTCAACTTAGTACAAATTCTCATATGGTTGTCAACAATTTTCATGATTATTTAACATCAATTGAGCATCTCTTAAAACGAAAGATCTAATGAGTTGTTAAAAACCATAAAAGTTTACTTTTTACAGATGTATTTACAAAATAAGAGTATTGAGCATGCGAAAAAATCAAAATCAACCTACACATTGATTTCAAATTATTTAGAAAACCATGGAAAATCATAAGATTCTCAGACAACTGTAATATCCATCATTAAAAATTTCACAGATTTATATGCATACAACACACTTGAGAGCGATCTTGTCACACACTGACAGGCACACATGCATACCTCACACCCATAAGCAATCTCACCACTAAAGTTGGGTATTTGATCCTTGTCTTTCCTTGCTATCTCTACTCTCCTTCCTCAACCAAGAGTTCAAGACTTTTGTTGCATCACCCCCACCCCACTCATCCCACCCAATGGATTTGGATTTGCGTTCTCTCCCCTCATCTTCTCCCTTTAGGTGTAACCATTGTTGTAGCATTGGAGTTCTTCGGGAATTTTTCCTTCTTTTAGCTTCTTATGTACCCATGCACACACGCTTAGCATGCATAAAATTGTCCAAGCTTCCCTTTTTTGCATGGAGCTTCCAAAATCATAACTCAATGCGCAGCTTGGTAGCAATCCACAAACAAAATTTAGATCTTACAAAAAACAATGAGAGAGAAGCACAACCCCTTGGGTTTGTGATGCATATTGGAGAAAAAACTTATCTCTCTATTTAAAATAATCATCATAACCATGGCATGACATTGGACCTTTATAACATGGTCTCCATTAAAATGCTAATAAGATAACAATTACGAAAATACCAAACTTGTAAAAAAGAAAACAACGTATACTTTTACCCTTGACAATTGAAATAAAGGTAACGGACGACATAAAACATAAACCAACAAATAACATAACATATACATAGATGTGACAACAAAAACAAATGATAGAAAAGAAGGAAAAAAATATCAAATCAAAGAAAGATTTGCTAATTATTGTTTGCAATGGTTTAGATAACTTAGAAATAAGATCTGACCAAACAGTTCGTAATAGGCTATTGATAGGAATTATTCACAATGATGATAATATGTCAATGAGGACCACAGCGATACTAAACCCATATAGTTTCCAAGTTTTCTCTGGTTAATGACTAAGTACTAATTCTAATCTCCATGACTAAACTACATCTGATCACAAAAATGAGAGATATATTTAACGAAAACAACATGAAAACAGAGGAACTTACTTATCACAAATCTGGAAATGCTTGCATAGATGGCAAACCCAACGATTTCCGGAAACCATCAAAATACAGCAGTGTGTGCATGCATGTTGCAGATGAACCATAATAAAATCTTCTTTCATAGGAGAGATTGTTTCGCCAAGCTGTGCAGTTACAAGTAACAATAGAAAAAACTTAAAACATTTGGCTAAGAGTCTGAACAACAAACCGAATTAATCTACACAAAAATATTCTCAAGTAAATGAGAGTTAGGAGCAAACACCACTGAAGATCGGACAAAATTGAATAACTCGTCAAAATGTTGCCCCTAACTCTCACTTAAATAGAGCACATAAAAAAGAAGAAAATAGAGATCTACTTCACCAACAAAAAAAATACCTTTTGCATCAACAAAGCATCTTTAGATGCATTACAACCAAGATCAGTATGACCAGCAGCTTTTAAGGCCCTTTTTGTCAAGGTCATTTTCGTTTTTCCTTTCTTCTGTTGCTTTCTACCATCTTCCTCTTGACGAAGCTGATTGATCATGTCCTCTGCAGCACCTGGCCAATAATCACCATCAAAATAAGGCAACCGCGCTGCAGTGACCTTGGCCTTGCTTTCTCCAGCAGATACAAAGAAATGGTCATATAAATTAGTGAGACCAACAACAACATTTTCCTTGGCAGCTTTACGAAGCATTGACAAATACCTGAAAAAGCATCTATCAATAAAACCACGCAAGCTGAATTTGTACATCAGTATGAACATTAAATCTACCACTCACCATTCCCTAAGCTTGTCAGATTTTGGTGTCTTCTGAATCTCAGGGTGGCAATATAGGATATAATCTTCACCTTTTAAGGGAGGACAAGCCCATATGTAGCAACTAGTGAAGCCACGCTTTTTACAGTAATCAAGATATCCTATCTGCAAAAATCTAGCCACAACATTTTAGAATAAAACAATAAAACAAAGCTATTATGATTAAATAAAAGTTGAAGGATAGTCTGATAGATTAGAGAAATGATTATTATCACAAGAATGATCTTAAGATAATATATTGGTCAATAAGCATAGAGGGTTCATCAACAACAGAGTGAAGAAGGTTAGGAAAGATAAGAAAAAAAGATAAAATTAATGTAGAAAGATTAGGAAAGCAAAGAGACCAAAAGATAGCAGGGCTACATATCACGCAAAAAGATTTAAGAAAAAAATTAACCCCTCACGCAACCCAAAACAAAAAAGAATGAAGAATGAGGATTCATAGCTGAGGCTCAAAATAATTAGAATAAAATGAATGATAATTCATCATCTCATAATAGCCCGCATTTAAAATAATAAAAAAACTGTAAAAGTAACAGAATCAAATGTTCACCAAATAAGAAAAACACATTTTAACAAAAAAGGACATAGTTAACAGAAAAAATAAGCATGCTGAGAGCAAAAAATTTTGAAAATCGTACCAGAATTTCATGATACACAAAAGTCCTCAAAGCTTCACCAGTCACGGTTTTAATTTCAGGTCTGAAGTATTTCACTGAATCCAAATAAGAAAGATATACACGCCTCTGGTTGGGGAACTGACATTCTGAACCAAATTCCTGGACATACATGCCAAAAAGGCACACTTCTACGCCCTCTATCTTCTGAAACAGTAATATAACCTGCATATAAATTTGATGAGTGCACCGGAAGAATTGTTGATGCCATTCTACACTTTACTAGTGGCAAACAAAGCAATCTATATATCCACCCAAGCTAAAAAGTTCCTGTTAGAAATAAATCCAACAGGTGGCATGAGGGAAAATTTTTTTGTACCTTCGACTTATATGGAAACTCTGTTGGGTAATTTTCCTCCTGAAAAATCTCCAAAAAACGTTGCTTGACTTCCAACTTTTTGTCAACTGATGACACAACCCTCACAACTAGCGCTTCTGCTCCTGGTACCTGAATATAAGCAAAATAAATGCAGGTCTGAAAATTAAGGAATGTGCACTAATAAGCAATCAGTCAACAAAATTAGCAATATTTTTAATTCACTTACTGTAAACGAATCATTTATCCACAAATTGAGGGAACGAAGAAAAAATACAAGAGTAACTGTTGTTTTTGTGACAATGCAGTAATATGAATTTAATCAAACTATAATAAAATACATTTCTCTATTCAATGAAATGAAGGCAAAATAAAAGGCTCTTCCACAATATTTGGTCAGCACATATAGTAGAATGTTTAGAAACCAGCAGATGAGTAGAAATAAGTATCAGAGTTACAATTTGATATAGATTAACAAGAAGCTTCAGACAAACTAAGTTCCATACACCAAGTATAATAACTTTCAATAATAATTTATGAGAAAAGGACCAAAATGATCCCTCGACTCTTTGTGAGGGACCATAATGGTCCCCAATATTTTGAGGGACCAATTTGGTCCCTCAACACCTCCAAATAGGACCTTTTTGGTCCCGCCATCTAATGGTAGATTTGATGGTGTTAAATATGAGGGTAATTTGGTCTTTTTTAATTAAAAATTTTAATAAATGTAATTTTTAAAGGATTATAATTTTTGTGAAAAATTTTATTAAACTTTTCTTTAATAAAAAAATTATAAATAATTTTAATTTTAATAATTTCAAATTTTTTAATTTTAATTTTAATATACTCGTCTCGGCAACTCTTAGGGGTTGTTTGGCAAAAGTAGGATTTAACTTTAGTAAGATTATAGTTAACAAATTATAATGATAAATAATTTAATTAGAAATTAGCTTAATTATTAAATAATTTAATTACTAGTTATAGTATTATTTATTAAATTACTTGTACATGTGTTAATTTAATAAATATTTGATATCTAATAATATTAATAATTATCAAATTAATTAGTTAATTTTTTTAAATAACTAGTTATTTAACCAATACTCCTACTAATGATTTAATTAATTTTAAAGTATTATTTAATTAGTTTTAATTATTCATTATATTTTTAATTATCTCATTAATCATTTCAATATTTTAATACTAATTAATTATTTAAGTATTATTTATAATATTATAAAATGATTATTCTATTTGAAATTATATTTAATCATACAAATTATTTTGAAATAACTAATTATTTAACTAATAATCCTACTATTAATTTAATTAATTATTTAAGTATTATTTACTTAGTTTTAATTATAAAATATATTATTAATTACCTTATTAATCACTTATGAATTCTACAAGTCACTTCTTCTTCGTTGTTGTTCGAGTTCGCTCCTTTGACGACGTTCCCTTCTTGTCGGATCGAAAGTTACGACATTTTGATCGGAAGCAACGACGGGAGCTCGCTCGCTGTGAAGGTAACTTTCTCCCTTCAGCGCGCTTCTTTGGTCAAATCCCGTAAATTCGTCGAATTACAGGATTTAGTAATTCCGGGATTTACGGAAAAAATAGAGAAATGGAGGATTTATTCCGCCATTAGATTTACGGGGCGCTCAAATCCCATTAGGTAAGTTGAATAGGGGTAAATCCATGGCTAAGTCCTCCTTCAAGGTTGCAATCGAAGGATGCTGGGATCGACTGCGACATAGACGATGTGGGATTGCGAGGTATGGACTACGGGATCGACGCTGTGAGACGGGATCGACGCTGCGAGACGCAATCGACGCTACGGGACTGCGGGATCGACGTGATGCACTGCGAGACATAGGGGGTCGTGGCCGCAGTGTAGGCTGTTGTGCTGCTCTGTGCTACGGGATGCTGGATTCGCCCCTAGGCTTGGTTGCTCAGTTGCTAGGGTCGAAGGACTTGAATGTGCCTTGAGGATTCACTAATACATTGCTCTGCATTGCAGGGTGATCTCTTAAAATATTCTTTGCTTATTCCGATAATACCCTCGTGCCACCTCATTTTTTCGTTTAAAATTAATAGCAGGACCAAAAAAGTCTCATTTGGAGTACTTGAGGGATCAAATTTGTCCCTCAAAATAATTAGGACCATTTTGGTCTCTCACAAAGAGTTGAGGGATCATTTTGATCCTTTTCTCAATAGTTTATGAATGACATGGTCCACATGATTCAATCGCAAGAAAAAGCAACATTTTATGACTTTTACTAAACAAACATTTCAGCCATTTATCAAAGTGTATGATAATTGCTCTCAAATGAATAAATTTGAAGACATGCAATAACAAAAAATTTATAAACTTCATTTACCGTACAAATTAGTCAAAGGTAATAGACCATTCACTTTTTACATGAACTAGAGAAGAGTTAATATGCCCCAACACTTATTATTATTTTCATTGGTTTCGCAAATATTACCAGTTAAAAAAATTACCTCATCAAAGCTTTTTCCTAGATGCCTTGCTCTCTCTTGTCTCTCATGCTTCAGCCTTCTAAAGAGACGTTGTTCAATGTGATCACTAAGAATAGTTCTTGGTAAATCTTTAGCACCAAGTACAGTATTCTGAGGCAAAGGCTTGCGTTCTCCTTTTTCTATCTCCTCAATGTAGCAATTAGGACATGTGTATTCTGCTTGTCCACCATCATTCCTTCTACCATTAAAAAGAGCACAAATTTGATGCTGCCATGCTTCACACTTGTCGCATTGAACCCACTATGACACAGAACAAACCGAAAGATCTATCAGCAAACAGTAGGCAATAAGCTTGCAACCTAAAACACCTACCTACTAGCAGGGCGTAAAACCAAAGAAAACTGAAATGAAGGGAGAAGATTACCCATTCTTCAGTTTCTTCATCATTTTTCTTTTTCTCAAGCCTCGACTTCGGAAAGGTAGAACCCTCAGCTTCAATAGTGTCACATCTAGCCTCATTGTAGCATGGAATACAAAAGTAGTGACGTGTGTCACCAGTCCCCACAGTATAATACATTGCATTTCGCTTTATGCGAGCACCACATAGTGTACAGTATATAGGAGGGGGTTCAAAGGTAAGCTTCTCCACCGCACACAACTGACATGAGTTTTCACTCATTGAGCGTTCCATGGCTTGATTCTTTTCTGCTTTGGCTTTGCTCTGCAACAAAATATTATTTTTGGCATTTTAATCAATCAATGAAGAAAAATAAAGTTTCTAGCAACAAAATTGCATGCAGAAGGAGCTAAATAAAAACTAAATTGCGGGATTAGTGAGAAATTAACCTTATGAGTTCTAGTCAACTAATGGGGAAGGAGTGATGGAAAACAAGTTAGAGGGAATCACAAGATCTAGAAACATCATGAATCTAAGGAAATGTACAATAAACTAGAGACTAATATCAACCATATATATGACACGAGACCACAACACAAATGCATTTAAAGTAGTTGTTGATGTTCATACAATGGATGACTACAAAAGTACGGTGGTATTTGAGATTTTAAGGCGATAAATCCTTTTAAGTGGAGATAAATTAAAATGTAAAGACTAAGAGAAGAAAGATGCAGGAGACTAAACTACATATAGTCAAGCTATATGTAAGCTGCCTCT
Source organism: Dendrobium chrysotoxum (assembly GCA_019925795.1). Classification (NCBI taxonomy): domain Eukaryota; kingdom Viridiplantae; phylum Streptophyta; class Magnoliopsida; order Asparagales; family Orchidaceae; genus Dendrobium; species Dendrobium chrysotoxum. The sequence goes on along the minus strand of CM034308.1, from coordinate 56,457,204 downwards.
ATGAATTTTTAGTGCCTTGGACCTATTATATAAAAGAGTGGAAACAATTAAAAGGATATGGCTTTATAATTAATAAATGTTGAAAAATACACAAATTTTTCAGTATATTCAACCTGTTATATACAAGAACAGAAAACTTGAAAATAAAGCTAGATTTTTAAAAGGCAGTAGCTAACATAGCCCCTCATAAGAAGGACCAACTGTAAATGAAGTAAAATTGAACCAAAAAGAAACATGATTAGTTAATTATACGAACCCAATGTAAACAAAAATAAATGATATTGTTTTGATAGATATGGGTTAAAAATGAGAAGGATAAAATGTGAAATACCTGCACTAATAATAGAGTAGTTAATATCGACATGATAGAAATTAAATTGAACTGATTTGTTCAAACATGACAGAGAAGCATAACACAAAAAGAATTTGAACTAACTAGAAAGATGTTAGACCAGTCCAGCCGGTCCATATGGGACTGGCAGGCGGAACAGAGGCAGAGAGTTCCGCCTCTCCTGTACGCGCGACCGAGCCGCCCAGTCCAAGAACACTATTTAGGAAGGATTTTTGAGTTAGGTGGTAAATTCGAATTTAGAGACTATTTAGAGATTTCCTTTTGGATTGTATGCATTAAATAGTTTGTTTTTCTAGGGTTAGGGCATCTTAAATTTGGCTGAAATTTAAGATATCTTAGATTTAGGTTTTTGGGCTCTAGCAGCGTCTATAGATTTGGGAGAGAAAGATCCTCCTCTCGAATTGAGAATCGACTATATCTTGGTATTTTCCTGCCATATCTTTGATAATTGCATAAAAACTATTGTTTTTCTTATTTTCATTGGAGTTTGGAAGAGTTATCTCGCTGTTTTTCCAAAATTGATAGGATTTACTTGAAATCTTCAAGTGTTTCCTATCAAAAGACTTGAGAAGTGAAACAATAGTTCAAACCCAAAGTTAGAAACAGATCGCAATGATTAGGTAAAAATTAATACAATTAAATGTGGCTAAAACAATAATGTATTGCAAGATGTATTCCAAAAGACAAGCTTAAACAGTTGAACAAGGCTTAAGATGATAGTTTGGAATTTACTCAAATTCATTTATTGTACTCCAAGTTCACAATCCCTGAGAATAGTGAGTGATGCATGAAAATACAACCTACAAAAACTATAATGCGTGCTTCAATAAAGAAAAACTTACACCACAAAGCTATAATTGGGGCAATGCTCATGCTGATGATATATTCAAATACATAAAAATGCATTAGGTTTCTAATTGCTATTCTAAGAATTTTTTAAGCATGCAAGCCACATCTGCATACAAATAAATATCACAGTAAAATTATTCAATCAACAAAAGTCACAAAAAAAGGAAGATTAAACAAATGGAAAAGAATTCCTGCTTACTCAACCCCATGCCAACTAGGAAAATTTCTTAATCAATTTACTCTAAGAATGGTGAATTTGGCATACCAAGACCGAAAAAGAAATGACTCATGTGGCATACACGTACTCACTTGGACACTCATACAACAAGACACTTTATACATTACTGAAAAACTGAATTATATGGAAAAAGAAACTGAAAAAGGCAGAAGGGACTCACAGGAAAGCTCGTCTACTATTATCCCACTTCTTTTCTTTATTTCCCCATACTTTTTCTCACACATTATTTAATGCAATGCATAGGTGGAGTTTATTTCTAACAATTATTCATTCCCTTACTCAAATCAAAGTGAGGGTTGTAGATATATTCTGATAGCAGCCGCCCACCCTTTTAATGACAATTATTAAACCATTCAAGAATAAGTTCGCTATAGTCTATATTTAGCACAGCAGTAGGGGCATCCCCCACAGCGACCACCAACCATGTTGTGGCTGCAGCCACTGTAAGGCATGGTCCTATCCACAGCTTCCTCATGCAGGCAGGAAGAACACCACCTGCCCACGTACTGGTCATAAGGGGAGCCCAAAGCAGTGCATAGCAACTTGCACGCTGTGCACAGGATTCCACTATCAGTTTTAGATTAATTGAAACTCTAATGATTATGTCAAGAATGATTTCGCACATCATAGTTAATAATCATGTTGGCCAAAAGTAATTTCACCAAACAAATACTAACAGTTGGAGAAGAGATGATACGATTTTAAGAACATCATTAAAGATCAATACATCAATGAATCAACATCTTTAAGATGTTAACAAAGAAATAATAATAAAATCTGTATCTGCCAAGTTCATCTACAAATTTCTTGAGCATAGAGAAAAAAAATAAAGTTCCCTCAATATTTTGTATCTGCCCTACAATCTACATATGAACTATTTTGACTCTAAAGCAATTCATCTATTTCAAGAAAACTCCATCATAGGTTTTACCAAAAAAACAATCTGAATAAGTTATTTCACGGTGAATGGCTAGCACTATCAATTTTAAATTATGGAAATTGTAATGTTGTTGTAAAAAATGATTTCGTACCTTTGGTATTAGTAATTATGTTGGCCAACAAGTAATTTCACCAAACAAGACTAATAGTCGGACAGGTGGTGACACAATTTTAATAACATCATGAAAGTTCAATACATCAATGAATCGATGTCTTTAAGTCATACAAAAAGAAATCAAACTAAAATCTGCACCTGCCAAGTTCAACTACAAATTTCTTCATCATAGAGAAATAAATATATAGTTTTCTCAACATTTTATATCTTCCCTAAATGTAAACTATTTTGACTCTGAAACAATTCATCTTTTTCAAGAAAACTCCATCATAGGCTTTACTAAAGAAAATCTGAATTAGCCATTTCACTTTGATTGTGCACAGAAGTTAGAAAAAAAATCAGTTGTTTTAGCGTAATTTTTTCATTCATTATTCACCACATCCTGTTCTGCTCTCTTGACAATTTCTGGTGGTCTTATAGTTATTCCTATCAGTGTCTTTTTAAATAATTCAGTTCAAGGGTAGTAATGCTAACAGGTAAAAAAAGGTGCCCAGAAATTTGCCACATGGATGCCAAACAAATAAACCGAATGAGCAGTCACAAAGTCTCCCCTAAAAAGGAGCTATTTAAGATTCCAGCAGGACCAAACCCAATAAAAAAATTGGAGAGAAAAAAATTCACATACAAGCTCCCACTAGTCACATTGGGATGCACGTAAAAAGCCCTAGAACCAAAAAAGAAGCCCACATGACATTATTAACACAAAAGCTCATCTAACCAATGCTTCAATAGTTGTCTATATGTAGAGCTCCATTACCAATCCTTGGTGCCTAACCAGACTAGCCACTAAATATTGTGATGATGAATAAAAAAAGATCAAGAACCTCAGAAGCTTATATGAGAGCAAGCAAATCAGATCACAGTTAAAACTTTCATGCAAACAGATCCGCCTACTTGAGCACTCGACAATTAGAAAAGGGCATTGCATAGCGCTCGTCACTTATAACCTGGACAAACTGCTGCCATGGCATCTCCAAAAATACTGAAGAATAAAAGAGTTAAATAGGCCTTTGGAAGAAAAGTGAAGAAACCAAACTTGTTGATCAAATTGCTACTAGAAAGAGATTGAATGAGAGCCAAAGGGTAGGAGGTTTCCAACACTATTCTTAATAATATAGAATGCAGAGGACTACTTTGAGAGACTGTTTCAAGAAGATACATGCTCTTAGATCTCCCAAGAAGAAAAGCTATGGCCCTTGATCAAATGGTCAAATCAAAAAGAGATGATAAAATGATATTTATCGATAATGAGAGGAATGGTATTTTGTATGAATCTCTAAGTGAGAGAGGCAGCGTAAGGCATAGGGAGCAGAACAAACATGCATCAAGCTTAGATCCTTACCTATCATCACCTTGCTAAAAGAAATCTTCCTATCTGTTCAACAAATCATGGGCCGAATATGCATTGGTATAGGCACGAGGTTGGAACAAGATATAACATGGACATAAGACATATCAAAAAGTATAGTATAGTAATTGTATAAATTAAATAAACATTAAATGCATATATATAGTCCAATTCATAAAATAATAAATTTTATTACACTGCGAATGAAAAAAAAAACTATAAAAAAGACAAGCTAAATAAATTAATTGTGAAAGGCACATTTCATTTCTCATTCAAAGCTAAAAGCATTTTGTTGGAATTCGACTCTTCTACAGTTCAATCATTTTCAACATCATTGTTACACCTAATCTATGACATGCGAGTCCAATGCACATTTTATTTATTTATTTATTTAGTCAATATCTGACATGTGTAGAGTGTATCGGATACATGCCATGCCTTACATGTGTTAGATACTGCATACTTTAATGTTATAAAATATCAGTGCATCATATCCTTATGCCTTTAGGAAATATTTGGTTGACCTCAATTAAACTATTAATTAATAAATGTTAACACCTAGAAGAAAATTGCAAAAGACCAATAAATTTATTTTTAAATTTTAAATTCACAAACATGAGCTATAACTTAGCAGTAAATTATGTGCATACTCATACATGCAATACCGCCCATATTTCTACAAATAAATAATAATAAGGATTCAAGAACTCAAATTCATAGCTAATTCAAAAAGTAATATGGATAGTAAACTGAATCACAAGCGTGATTTTGAACAATAAAAAATTACTACTATAAATAAACATGATTGCAATCTCCAATATTTATGACACCTTAAAGTCAATGCATTTGACATAAGCAATACATTTAAAGTATACCATACATTTAGAGCAAGTACTATGATTTGATTAATTCCTAATTCTATTTCTCATTTAATCAATGTTGTCAATACACATTGCAAACAGGGTTTAAAGATATCATGAATTTCATAATATATTTAATTATCAATGTAATTATATTTAGTGAACATGGCATATAGTAAAGAAGAAAGAAGAAAATAGAGAATAGAAATAGTTTGCAGAAATCATAATGCATAATGCAAAGAGCACAAGTGGGCCGACAAGGTTGTGAAAACCGAACCGGACATAAAACTGGAAGAATGAGAGAGGTGCAAGGTTCAATCGGAATGGAACTGGGGTTGAACCGGGGTTGAACCGTATGACCTAATATATATTAAAATAATACAATTATAATACAAATTATATAATAAATGAAATTTTTCAAAGTGAATATATAATTACCTCAATTAAGATTTTTGAACAAGCTTGATTAAAGAGATATAAAGTGCATTAAGAAGATTGATTAATCATTAATCTGAATATGAATATGAATATATATATATATATATGAGCATTAAATATATTTACAAAATTTTTAAAAATATATAATATAAAAACAAAAATAAAGTCTTAAACTCAAATAAAAATTACAGGATATAAAGTAATTATCTTTAATTAGTATAATTAACCATATTAAAAAGAAAATAACAAATTTATTTAAAATATTATTAATTAATTTTAAGATGAAATAAAATTTAGCTCATAATTATTAATTATTATGATTAACTAATTTCAATACAACAATACAACAACAACAATAACAAGCCTTTGTCCCACTACGTGGGGTCGGCAACATGAATCCTTTTTCTCCATTGTGTCCGGTTCAAAGTCAAATTCTCGTTTAAATCTAATAGAGAAAGATCATTTCTAATATTTTCTAACCAAGTCTTTTTAGGTCTACCTCTACCTTTCTTAACATAAGTCAAATCTAATACCTCTACTTTCCTAACTGGGTCATCGGAAGGCCGCCGTTTTATGTGACCAAACCATCTAAGGCGACTCTCTCTAATCTTATCCTCCACTGGAGCTACTCCAACCTTTTCACGTATATGCTCATTTCGTATCCTGTCTCTAAGAGTAAATCCACTCATCCACCTAAGCATCCTCATCTCCGCAACACATAACTTAGTATTGTGCTTCTCTTTTAATGGCCAACATTCTGCACCATAAAGCATTGCAGATCTCACCACCATCTTATAGAATTTTCCCTTAAGTTTAAGGGGGACTTTTCTATCACACAACAAGCCCGATGCATTCCTCCACTTCAACCATCCAACTTGAATTCTACTGATAACATCCCCATCTATTTCACCATCACTCTGAACAATAGATCCAAGATATCTAAAACGTGTACTCTTATTAATGACTTGATCGCCCAAAGTCACAATCCCCTCACTAGGTCTATTACTGCTAAAATTACACTCCATATATTCAGTTTTAGATCTACTCAAGCGAAAACCTTTAGACTCTAAGGTTGATCTCCAGACTTCAAGTTTACCTTCAACTCCCTCTTTAGTCTTGTCAACAAGAAGAATATCATCAGCAAAAAGCATACACCAGGGTACATCCTCTTGTAAATGTCTAGTGAGAACATCCATGACTAACGCGAAAAGATATGGGCTTAAAGCTGATCCTTGATGTAATCCAACCGAAATAGGGAAATACTTGGTCAAACCACCTTGTGTTTGAACACAAGTAGTAGCTCCTTCATACATATCTTTAATGATTTGAATATAAGCATTATTAACTCCTTTCTTTTCAAGAACTCTCCATAGCACTTCTCTTGGAACTAATTTCAATATGTTAAAAAAAAGAGAATAATTCAAATAATTGGAAAGTCAACTCAACCAAATTTCCAAAAAACTACGAAATGATTGTTGTAAACTATAAGATATATTAGAATATTGATAAAAGAATTCCAATTAATTTTATTTATTTTTCCATCCTTGAGATCTTTTACAAGACCCACACAATTAATTTACAATGAATGCTAAAAAGAACAATTATAATACACATTAGAACAAATTTATAATATACATTAAAAAAATTTACAGCTCAATCACCCCAAATTCATAGTCCAACCAACCCAAATTCCTAGCCCAATCAAACCCAAATTCCCATTCTAGCTGATATAGAATTCAATTATTCATGTTGTTTTTTTAGTCCCATATTATAGGGGAGTTTGAGCTAGTTGTCTTTACATAGTATAAAGTACATAAAGCTTATAACAAAACATGTTATGTGGGATGGATTCATCTCCATATCATAATAAAAATATTTTAAAATTTATAAAAAAGATTTAATAAACTAAAATATATTATTTAAAATATAATTTAAATAAATTTAAATGTTTTATAAAACCGGGACCGGTTCGACAGTTATCAGGTCAAACCGGCGGTTCGAACCGGTTCAAGCGGGTTTGATGCAAACACAATTTTTATGTTTGACCGGACTGATAACTTGGCTGGTTCACGGTCAAACTGGTTGAAGCAGTTCGGCCTGTCCGGTTCCGTTCGGTCCAGTTTTCAAAATGTTGTGGGCAAATGAATAATCGTATATATTTGCACTAAAAACTATCACTATATTCAAGCAAAATGTAATGCACATATTTACTCTTCATTATAAGGAAATGCATATTTAACATAATAAAGCATGTCTAGATCTTAGGGTTCCTATTAACAAGAGGATGAGAACCCAGCACAATAAGGGGCAAGAGAAAACAACTTGATCCATAAAAAACTTGAAACAGGACTAACATAAAAAGGAAGGAGCTCTCTCTCCCCCTACACCCACAAGCATTTTTTTTTAGCTCATTGGTTTCAATACATGAATATTATCGTTTGCTAATTAAATATGGAAATAGAAAATAGTCCCTAGATCTATCAAATAAGAAAACCTACAAATCATTAAAGATTTTCATTCTCAAAGCTGAGAAAGAATAAGTTCAAGCAACTTCCTCTTCCATGAAATTGCAACAAATAAATGAGCTCAATCATTAAAGGAACATAACATGAACATAATACAACAACAACATCAAGCCTTAATCCCACTACGTGGGGTCGGCTACATGAATCCCTTTTCTCCATTTTGTCCTGTTAAGAGTCAAATTCTCATTTAAATCTAATAAAGAAAGGTCATTTCTAACATGAACATAATGGAAATAAAAAAATAATTAATTTTTTAAGACAAAGTCGAGCAATTAAATTTCTTATAAGATAGATAATATGCCATCCCTCAAGCCTCTTAAACCATTAACAACTTTATTCAAAGTGGGAAAGATTTGAAAGATTTCAAAGAAAATGAATGTGCACGACACCACATCCTTGAAGAGGAAACTTTTGCTTTTGTAGTCTCAAATTCAGGATGGAAGACAACAAGATAGTACAGTAATCTCGGCAAGACGGTACAAGTACAGCCATGGTAAAACAACGGTGCAGCAGAAGTAAAGCAAGTGCAATGCCAACAATACAACAATATTACAATAGCATTATTTTCACGTTTAAACAATAATTGAAAGCCATTTTAGCCTTTTTCTTTATGGTTTCCTTAGTGGTCTAATGATGGAGATGCCAAATAAAGCATGATGTAAGATACGGATCTCATGATGAGACCACACCATGACAATCTAGTTTTCTGTCCATTTCTTAACTTCAGATTCTGCTTCGTCATCTTCCTTTGCATTGACCTTTTGGTTTGGTCTTTTGATAGTAGGTTTCTTGAAGGTTTTGAACTTGGAGAAAAAAGTACATCTTAAATAGTATTTTATTTTTACAGATCCAAAGAAAGGAAAGATCATACTCTGTTCAACTTTGTTTCAAAGATGATAAATGACAAAATGCCATAATTATGACATTATTTGATATTATGGGAAAAATTTATGCTTCTATTTTGAGATCTAATAGTATTCATACACATATAGTATGATAAAAATTGGATAGATTTTTGCAGTATCAACACTTTGCAATTTCAAACATCAAATATAAGCTAGATGTTCTATTAAATGCATAAGTATGGTTTTAGGGCTACATAAACATTGTTTTCATCAATGATAAAATTCCTCAGGCAGCATGTCTTTGATTAGGCAAAACTAAGGCTTCATTTGGTTATTCTGTACATTTCCTAAAAGGTGGTTTTAAAACTGTTGTTTGAGAAAAACGGAGTTTTCTAACGGAGAAGTTAATATCAGAAAGCTTTTGAAAACAGTACAAAAATATAGTTCTCTAACAAGTATTTCTGCAAAAGTGGAACATACAAACAACAGCCAAAAAAATTTTCTGCCATTTCAAAACTGAAAAGGCGAAATTAAGCCGTCTCAAACGAGGCCTAACCCCATCCTGCTTCATATGGTATCAAGGTTGACGAGCATGTATGCTAGATGCAAAAGTAATCATAAGAGTAGACTGACAAATCATTTAAAAAAGATTTTCTTTACAACCTGAATTATTAGTTTGAGAGCTTGTAAGATCGGTTAACCCATGATCTTTTATTAGAAGCATCTAAACAGCGCAAGGAATCCTAGCCTACATAAGTTAATAAACCTAGACCCCACAAGCATCTACCTGTCCAAAACATTAAGGAGCAACTCTAAATACTATAAATCATTAAGATGGGAATGATGGCTACGATCACCTTAACCATCCTGTCCATATCATTGAAACCAATATAGGTTGTAAATGGACTTCTATAGTGCTCAAGATTAGCTTGACTTCCATCAAATATTCATTGCAGGCCAATGCAAGGGCAGCAGCAACAGTTGTGGGTGTGGGTGAGATTATCATGATGATAGGATACTTACAACTTAGTGTCAAGGGAATGAAAAAGTGACAATAACAAGAAGGAAAAAACGGAACCTTCTTTTAAAGCCAAGCTCACAAAAGTATGGATCTAGGAAGTACGAAGTACTTAGCACCTCAAATTACCAAGGTATTCATCCTAAGTAAGTTGGTTGAATTTAGCGTGGGGAGAAGCTTTCCTTGAAATTCTTATCATTTATTTCAAAAGAAACCACAACTCCTATAACAGAAGGAGCTAAAGGTTGCAATGACTAAAGTACCCTTGTACCACAAATACAGGACAAATACAGGTTAAATAGTCAAGTATAGCAAAAAAACAACCCCTAAAACTATGTAAAACCAACATAAGTCTTAGAATTCATGACATACTATGTGACTAGGTACATTAAGCTAAGCCTAATAAAGCATCTTATCTTTCATCAGTTGCATAACTTAGATTAGCCAAACCTAGACCCTTCATACATCAATTTTGCTTTGCCTGCTCGCATGAGTAAGTGCATTGAAGTGAGCTTTTCACCGGCAATAAGAACATTGCAGACATGTGATGCACAATGATAGTGTAATGGCTCACTTCTACTGCATGTAGATTTTAACGCTATTACTTCCTCCTCCCACACTTTTTTTTATAATTTTGAGGGTATGATATTCTCGTGGATTGTTGGGAACGTCCCATGAAAATCCTCATTACATGATTAGGAATGCACCCAACAATTGAAATATTTAAGCATATGCATTAAAGTTGTGGCCCAATCCAGCAAAGAAATAAGCCAAGGCAAGCATTACTCGCTACTCAAAGAAGCAAGACAAAGTTGAAGGCATTTGAGTCATGACTTAATCACAACAGTGGGAAAATCTACTTAAAATCTGATAAAACATACTGTATCCTAGACAAAAAATACCTCAAGAATATCTAACCTAACCCAATCGTTCAACTGTCTAAAATAAATGTATTTTTGAATATAAAACTCCATCTATAATCAATGGTGCAAAATCTCCCTATTTCTTCTCTGGTGACATTGTATGTGATTTCCTAAAACTTGAAGACCTTCCTATTTTAGCGTCATAACAATATTTTTATCTATCATTTTCAAAGGTATTTCCCATGCGAATGGGAACTGTCGAAGTAGTTGGCTTCTCAACTATATTCCATGAGATTTTAAGCTTATGACTGCCTTTATGCCATGATCTTCTATTTGTGCAGGATGTCGATATGCTCTGTAAGTGCAGCTTGATTCTTTCAAAGATTCCTACTTGTGTAAGTTATAAAACAACTATTTTTTCTCAACATCTATAAATTGGTGATTCGTCTAAGGTTTGCTATTCATAATGCCTATTCCATCAGATTTTAGACGTTATGGCCTTCTTCATCTACTCTGTGGCGAAGATAATTGAGATTAGATGTGAAACTAAAAACTCTTCTAAAACAAATAGTGTGAGGTATGCTAGCTTATCTCTTTTCTTTTTTTCATCCATCTTTTCCCTCTCTTTATTTTGTCGTTGGATTGTAAGTGTGTTAATTTTATTCAAATCTACCACATTCTTGGCTTCTTTCATTTGAATGAAATCTTAATTTTATTACACTTTAATGATCATCGTTTGTCAATCTTATTTCCTATTAGGAGATCAGTATTTTTTCATTGAATTATGTTTTCATCCATTTTCCTTGGCATTCATTACTAATAGAAAATGGATGTTATGTTAGATAGTTTGCTTCCTAGAGGAAATTGCATATTGAATTGCAAACAACTTCAAAGAACATCTTGTATCAGTGATACTTACACTATTAATGAATTTAAAGTTTTATGAATTTCAAAGTGCACTCCATATATTGTATGCTATTGTCGCACATGTGCATGAGAGAGAGAGAGAGACAGAGAGAGAAATCTAGAATGCCACATCATCTAACCTGCCCAATCCATTGCCTCAAACTGATAATGTGATCTCTGACTTGCTCTATACTGAATAGTTCAGTCATTGATACTCCTTTTATCTTTGGTTTGCCAGACTTGCTTGCCGCAGCAGGATCAGTTGATGGCATGTTGGCTTCCTGATTCATTTCCATCTTAGCTTGAGAAGGCTCTTTACCTACTGGCTGCATTTCCTTCTTGTTAAAAGCATCAGCTTCCTTAGAAGGGCAATGTTCAGCAGCACTTTTTGCAGGAAGTGCACTGTTTGACATAACATCAAGTTTGGTATCTGGTAAAGGACACCACCCGTCTACTAATGATGTATCCATCTTCACTTCAAATGCCTCACTTTTACAAGGCAAAGCTGCATCAACTTGTTGACACATATTGGATTGTCTCTCCTTGGGAACATTGAATTGATTTGTAGGAGCAGAAATCAGAGATTCTTCAATCTTGGGTACAAAAGAAGGGGCATTCTGAATTTTCATGCGCTTAGATGAAGGTTGTTGACAATCAGATGTTTGACAAGGAGATAAACCTTCTTTACTCATCACCTTATCCATCCCTGGGGACATGATATTCTTCCAGGAGCCATTCATCTCGTTTGTGACACCAGTATCAGAACATTTTCGATTGCACATTTTGATGGATGCTACAAACTTCTGCACAGGAACGCATACAGGACAATCTGCTATTTTACAATTCATATAATGATTAAACAGTTTTCTTGATGGAGCACATCGTGGAAACATGCAGTTTTTTGAATTACATGTATCAATATGCATCCATAACTGCTGAACCGTAATGCAGTTGACTTCTTCACATTGTCCTTTAGGAGATGTGCACTTACGAGAATGGAGCAGGAGTAAAAGCCACCTCTTCTGCTTATAATAATCTTGTTCCCTATTGGAGACATGAAACATTTTATTTGACGATTCTGGCACAGAAGCATGTCCAACAAAAGCATGAGCATCAGGAGGGGTTTCGCGTGTTTGTGCTTCATCCTTCCCTGCCATTCCCTGGTGAAATTCCCTCTGCCTATGCTGCTCAAAAGAAATATTTTCTTTGTCATGTGATTTTTGTGGAGGCAGAGAGTACCAATGTTCCTTGGAAAGTGCATCAGCTTGTGATTTCACAAAGAGACAACTAAGCTCGTTTTGTGATTCTGCATTCTGTTGCTCTATTTCCCAAAGCTTTTGTGAAACCTGCGAAGACAAAGCCTGAACATCCTGAGGGCCCTGTATCTGACCAAGCAGTTGAGCACCTTTGGATAGGTTTCCAGAGGATGTATTCTTCTGATACTGATTTTGCAATTCGGAAACATGAAATTGTTCATTGACACGTGGAAGCAAAGATTCATTAGTGGATTCAAAACCATCTGCAGGCATTAGCTGTCCTGAAAAATTAGAAGGCATGGAAAAATGCCTTCCGTTATCCGTATTTGATATAATTTGTTGATGCATCTGGTTATGCTGATATCTTTGGTTCTGAACAGCTAGTACACTTGGCTGGTTAGACTGCTGAAACTGTTGATGATGAAAATTTTGCATCTGAAGTGATTGTAGTGTCGAGTGTGTTGCTTGGAAATTCACACTTCGCGAACTATCAAGCATTTGAGGTTTCAGTTGCATTGATGGTAAACTTGTTTGACTAAGCATTCCATGATTAGTTTTTGACTTAGAATTCATGCTCGGGTTTGAATTTTGACTATTCACTGTTGATATAGCAGTTGAACCACAACCATTTATGTTTCCAGACCCAGAGAGATCAGCGGTGTTCATAGCATAACCATCACCAGCTAAAGGTAACATTTGCTGCGACATAGATGCTGTATAATCAAAAATGACAAAAAATCAGTTACAGTCAACCACAAAAAGCCAACAATAAGAAATTACCACAGATGACGGCCTGGGAACCAGAAAAAGTTTCAAACAGCCAGAAAGCCCATATAGCTTTATTGACAAAAAACGTAACAGAGGTAGAAGGGACACTTACCTGTAATTAAAGACTGATGTTGTTGCTTATCTATATGTTTCTGCAAAGGTTTTGGAGAACCCCCATAAGAAACTGGACCAAGATACCCTTCTGGGGCTGTAGGACCATTCATGTGGTGCATGTTGCTCCCAACTAAACCACTCATACCTCCATTCATAACAGCATTGGGGAAAGTATATGGAGATTTTTGCTGTATGTTGGACCTTATACCAACTCCCATTCCAACACCATGCAGTAAACGGTTGTTCTGACTTCCATCATACTGCTTTTGTTGTTGCTGTGAGACCATGGGAGAATCCATATTCAAAAATCCACCACCGTTGGAAGAGTCCGAGTTTATTGATATGGATTGTTGATTATTTAATCCAGGGGTTGGGATCATCATACTTGATTGTCGCATTATGCCCAGAGATGAAACTATACCATTTCCACCAGAATTGTGGATAACATTTACAGTTTGCGGCGGATATCCATTTGGAATCATCCCTGAATAAAAATATAATGTAATTGCAAAAGACTACAGAAGAATATCAAGAGTTATAAGGGAAAAAAAAACAGCATAGCTGCCATACCAGTGGATGCATTGAAAGAGGCAATTTGTCCCATGCCAATTGGTCCATTATTATTAGGTAAAATATTCCCCACATTCACTGCAGTTTGCCCCATCATACCAGCACCACTGGCGGTTATCATGGTGTTATCTTGAGATACTGTAAGGCCTTTGTTTCCATAACTGGGCATGCCAGGTGTCGGTATCATTGTACTGACAGATGATGATGGCACATAATGAGCTTGTTGGCTATTATTTGAGAACCTTGTTATTCTCTGCAAGCGCTGATCAATAGCTGATGATGACATGTTGCCATAATCCTCTCCCTGCATGGTTTATAAATGTTCTAAAAGATGTAGAAATGAAAATAACCAATGAACATTCTTAGAATATAAAAGAACATTACAACAGAAACCATACTCCGGAGAACAGTATTCAAGCTCAGAAAAGGCCCAATAGAAGTGAATCACAGTCCAACAAAAAGTATATAAATCCTTATCATTGATAAAAAAACACTAACTGAAACAACTTTACCTGTAAAATTGCATCCTTAAATATGCGCTCTTCTAAGCGCTTAGCAATCTCAGGTAATCTTTTCATAACTTCTGAATTCGGATTATAACTCTTGCGCTGAAGAAGCTGAATGCTGAAAACAGATTAAACAGCTACCATAAGAGACAAAAGATGATCTAACAGTGGAGAATCAGCATAGACAAACATGATAAAAGGATTGAACCCAGACCGTGATCATTGTAGAATGTATGCTCTGTAACAAACTAACTAAAGTTGACAACATTATCAATGCCTCAGGTGACAGATCCACCGACTAGGATTTCCAAATATAATAGAAAATTCATAACACGCTTTAAATGTAGAAATAAAATAATGTATAACAAGCATGTCGGCGGGGTATGTACAAGTGGAAAATGCTTTTGCTGATAACAGCATATCTTGAACAGTAATAATAGAAATAACAGACTAAATTATTCACAGCGCAAACCCACCAACAAGCAATTATTTATATCCTACATAGCTTTTAGAATACAACCTGCAGTTCTACAAATGATATACAACTTTAACCTTTAAAAATATAGAATCCAAGATGTTAAACATTAGCCAAAAAGCGGATAATCCACAGCATGCTTGAATTATTAGCCGAACATCATAGTAGTTACGGATATTATGGCAACACAAAGGCATGGTATACACTCACCTTCAAGCAATATTAATATTGCCCAAAGGTTTTAAAGTAAAATCTATATTTCTATAAATACACAATTCTCGAGTAGTGAATAAAATTATTCCATTTTCAAACCTCAAAAAATATAAAATAATAATTAACACTTTCAAACTAAACAGCACACTGCATGCCTAAACTTCTAAGAGCACATCCTTTATGCAATTATCCATCAACTTGTCTGCACAAACCTTTACAATAGTGGTCCGATCCCATTCTCACATGAGTAGTCTTTTAGAAGTTTTCCCATACATGTGCCACAAGTGCATCATAATTATGATAAAGAAAACACACACAGCAAGATGAATTTATATCAAAAGGTTATAAAAGAAGAATATCCATTAAAAAAAAAGTTTCTAAAGAATGTTTGATATAACAATCTTTGAATGATGAATTTAAGTCAAAGGATTTAGTATATGGATTTCAACACAAATATTAGAATTTTAACAGGCCACGGACATGCAATTCAAATTAGATGCAATATGCTGGGCAATTAGTTTCTGCACTTGTCCTGACAACATAAGTTATGAGCTTACCATAATGCCATGGTAGTTAAGGAACACTAAATAATCACAATAACTAGCAATAAACATAATTATAGTTTAAGCATGAATGCTTGACTACTATAAGACCATGTGTGTAAGTAGAGGGACTGGAACTAGGTAAATTGTTTAGTATTTATCATGGATTGTGAGCTCACCCAACTGCCTTGAACCTCACAGTTAGCAAATTTAATTTAAAGGCCACAATCATCTTGAACCGTACAGTTAGTAGGAACAAGTTAAAAGCCAAATATAGTACACAGATCAATAAAGAAAACTACATCTATTGCCCCTCAGATGAAGTCACGAGGTCAACCATGAAAAAACAAATATTGAACTTCTAAGCAAAAACAGAAGGTGTCCTACAGCATTGAGAGTTTTCCTTTTAGGCATAATCGTGAAGCCTGGAAAATGAACTTCAAACCACATCATGAAACTCTTTTGAAAACTTTCATATTAATCTACTAATAATAACTAAAGTAAAGCTAGTGCACCATAATCCTCTTTGCTACTCAAACAACTAAAGAACATTTATCATAGTTAATAGTAAAAGGTGACTAGCTCACTTAAGCATAAGCAGCAATCAAAAATTTTTCAAACAAGATACAAGATGCATCATTGGAAATAGTAAAATACGGTAGTTAGCAATAAATGTTTGAAAAGCATTGTGATTTATTACATGAGAAGATAAAAGTAAGTGACTGTAAAACTGTAATTTAAGAAGCACATTTCGTGGATTTAGACTTACATATAATCCTGTGTCCTCTTGCGCTTGATCAACAGCTCAGGGTCCATTTTATGCGCATGATTGCCTATACTTTGCATTTGGGAAGACAATGAATTGACAGCCAATTGAGATGAACCAAACACCTGCTGCCCAACCTGTGTAGGCACTTACCCGGGTATCTGCCCAGACAAATGTGTCGGTACATTAATCTTCTTCTTCTATCAAAAAAACTGCAAGATCAATCAAAGCACAAGCTTCACAATTTTTTTGCTTCCGTACAGTGAAATTCATAACGCAAAGCCACTAGAACAGAACCTCAGTAGCAGCCAACTACATCCTATCAAGTGCCAGAATCTCTTCCATGCACCTTCACATACAATAATTAAGCAGCCATGTTCGTTAGACACAACAAAAGGAATATAAGCACACCATATTTTAAAGCTCGACAAGGAAAATGGATTTAACAAAATGCTAATCTTTCAAGGTAGTAACCTAAAGTACTTCGACGAACAACGTAAAGTTCCCACCCTAATAACCGCGATAACAAACTGGGCATTTAGATGTAGTGACGTCCAAAATAGATTGACAAACGTAAATTTTCACAAATTCCACGCACGCATCGAATCCCTAGGCATCCCATGGCATCCTCACGAAAAATAACTCGGAACCAATACAGAAGCCCGAAGAATTGCTTGAATAGGGCTTCCGAATAAAAACAACCAAACAAAAACGTCTATGTTCCATTAACGCGAGCTTAAAATCCTTTTGTCATTGGCGATTCAATTGAAAGGAACAGAAAGAAGAAATACAAAATAAACTCACTCGGTGCATTTTCACGTAAAGCTGTACGCGGAAGAAGCGATTGAAGGCGAAACGAATCGTGATCGGGATCAAGACATCCGCAATGGGGACGAGGAAAAACCGGAAGACAAAGCCACAAACTAATTTCAGATCTTTAGGGAGCTCCTCGGATTGGAAAGGGTGCACAAGCTTGAATCTTTACTGTTGTTTCGGAAGAACAAAGATTCGTGCCCTAACGTACCAGCTTGCTGGGTGAATTCCGATTCTCCCTCTTGACTTCTCCCGACGAAAGTTCTAATTTTATTTTGAAACAAAAGTTTCGACCCCTTTTTTTTGTGTGCGTGTTTTTTTTTTTTTTTTAAGGATTTAAAGTCGATTTTTATTTCGGTTTCCATGTGATCACAAAGTTTCAATTTTAATAGTTTTGATAATTTTATCGATTTCGGAATTTAATTTTAATTATGATTTTATATTAATTTTTATTATAAACGGTTTGTCCAAATATATAGTTAATATATATAATAAATCTATTTATTTAATTGAATTTAAATTTGATACACCTAAAATTAACAAAATTATTCTTTTTTTATAAAAAAAATTTACAGTGCCTTGAAATTTATTATTTAATTTGAAGAATCTTCATTAAATTCTTTTTTTTTTAATTTGGCACATACTATTTAAAAAATTTTAGTTTTTTTAATTTGATGCAATAACAATAAAAAAGTGCACAATAATCACTTGGATGCATCAGATTTTCTTTTTATCATGATAGGGGATTATGAATCAAAATTATTTCATTTAATTGAGTATGATCATATGTGATTTTGATTTTCTAAGCATAATAATATTATGGAGTCTTGCATGAAATATCTAAGAATATGAATAATGAGGTGATCAAATAAGTTTTGGTTGAATATCAAGAAATATGAGACACTCCTCTCTAAACCGAGTAATCTGATTAATCTAAAATAAATATTGTGTACACACTCTCATATTCGTACTTAAATTAATTTGAAATATAATTTCAATTGTATAATTTTTATTTCTTTGTAGACATGTTAGGGGATGAAGTTCATCTTTTGTTGGTCCATCCTATTCCAGTAAATTTTCATAATAGCATCTGTATGTTTGTTTGCATTGATTTCTTGCAATAAAGATGAGTGTTTGAATAAAAAAAAGTGCTCTAAAATTCCTTTTAAAGCATATTTTAAATGCTTTTAGTTTTCAGATAATTATACAAAAAGATTGTTTAATGATCGTAATACAATTCCCTTGAAAGCTTAGTAGAACAGATTTGACCTACAATGTTAAAAATATATTGTTGAAGTTGTTATAAGCACAATTTAAAAATTGAAAAGGGGTTGTTTAGATATTAAATTGAAAAGAACTTGATGGGTTATTTCCTTCAATTCAATGATAATAGTGCTTATGTATTATTCTTTGAAAAAAAAAAAAAGAATTCCTTTCAAATTGACGTTGGGCATTATATGTTATACACATCCAACGCAATGTGACCCATTTGATGTAAAGGCTATGTCATTTTGGGTCATGATAGTATGGAACTTATGCACTGGGGTAGCTCTTCTACTTCTTCTTAGTCACTGTCATCAACCTGAACAACCTATATTTTTCACTAAAGAAGATGTGAAAGGAGTACTTCGGGAAGGGTGTGGGTCTTCGAAAGAGAAACTGCAAGCGGAGATTAGAATGCAAAGGGTATGATCATACTATCCCGTAGGACAAAATATTTGTTGACATTTACACTCTATGCATACAGGCCAATGGAAGAGCAAATAAAATTATACATATGATTATCCATAGAAAAATAGCAGCTTTCTCCTACACATCTCAATAGATAATGATATATATAATTCAATAGTCACTAGATTTCCCACGTTCAATGCATCAGCTCGAGTAGGGTTTATTTGATATGGGTGTGATTTCCCACAGGGGCTTTTAATTATGTCGTAGGCCTTAGTCTGAGAATATTCTCAATTAGGGATGATATTTTATTCTTTTCTTAGTCTGATACATAGTGGGATTCATAGGTTCTTCTAATCCAAACGAGATAAGCTGAATAGGCTATTCAACACACTCGAAGATCATGCAATCATCTGATCGATCGAAAGGGGAGAAATCCAAGGAAGAGAAATCACACATCAGGCATACAAGAAAGAAAGATGGAAGAGACATCATCAGTGTGACATGGATAAGTGGGATTTATAGTCTTTCAAGAATGGAGAGCTTACTCAATGATAAAGCATGTAATAATATACTCATATCACCGGCCTTTAATCATAGATCTATAAGAGACGTACTGTACCCTCAGTACTATACCCCCAACTTAGCTAATGAAAGATAGTGAGGGGACTTATAACTCAAATCCCACCAAAGATCTAAGCATCCCCGACCTGAATTCACCACCATACTCGGAAAGGGGTATCAACTAAAACTCCACATAACATTTTAAATCCATGAAATCTTGGTCTTATAAATGCAAAAGTGGTGTGAGGTATAGAAGCGGAATGGCCCTTAAGCTTGATCATAAAAAGTACTATGTAATACAATAGTGAACTATCTATATATGTGATAAAAATAAAATCTATATGATTGACTCAGGTTATGCATGAGGGGTAGGGCTAATTAGAACTAGTCAGTAGCCACTGGAAGTAGACTAGGTTTGAAATATCAATTATATTTTAAAAGTTAACCCAATAGTAATCATGCATTAATTTTTGAAATATTGGTTGATTTTAAGCCCCATGTTCATTTTATCTTGCTTAGAAAGATTTTATCGTTTATAGAAAATTTAATATCCTAAAAACCTAACGTAAGGACTTCATCCGAGCCACCTTTAAGCTTAATAATGAAAGAAACCTATGAAAATCATGCAATTTTAGTGTGCAATCAATTTAAACACTTCAATCATTAAAGAATAATTAATAAAAAAGGTCATAAGTGTAGTTGGGTTCTACAATACACCCCAAGAAAAGAGAAAAGGGTAGCTAAGCTCTACCATAACTAGAACTTAGCCTAAAACTATATATCAATGGAATGGTATGTGGGATCTTGATCGATCTTCACATATTTGACCTCCTACCTTCTAAAATGCCCACATATCCACATAGCTTTCTTAACTAAAATTACATATAAAAAAGAAAAATTACATAAGCTCTCTATAAAATAGAGATTAATAATGTTATAATAAAATAATTATATTTATATCCAGACCTTAACTTAGGATCACATTCCAAGGGCTTAACAATCCTCACAATACTTATTAGAGAGTGTATTTATGATTATAATTATAAAATTTTTATTAGCCCTTTTCGGAGTGAGACCACCTGTAGAAGATATCTCTATAAAATTCTACTATTTAAGGGCAAGTGCCCACTAATCAATCAACAAAATAGAAAATAAAAATAAATATAAATAATCCAAATCGAAAACACAATATCACCTCATCACAAATGTAAAGTAAAAAATAAAGAAATTAAAAAATATTTTCTGATGGGGGCTGTAGAGTGAACTTTTGAATTGTATAAAAGTTATGGCTCTATCACTTCTAAACAATACTTAAGTTTTTTTATATAAAATTAATACAACTTTACTTTATATATACAAGTCTATATTCTGAATCATATAATAAAGTGATAGAGTAGAGTGTCAAACTCACAAGAGAGTATGCTTACTTGAAACAAACTACTACTATTTACTTTAATTGTAATAATTATCCTACTAAAATAAAATTAATATTTATGAAAATTCTATCATTTAATAAAATAGTAAAAATATAAGATATTATATTTAAATAAAGTATTTTAGATTGATGAGTGTAAATTTCATATCTTTTCTAATGAGACTATTAATTATTGATGTGATTCAGAGCCTATGCATCCCTAGATCTCTATTAAGCTTGTAAAGATAAAAAGGATATCTGCTGACCTCCTATAGTTATAATATCTCCTTAAGAATCTAGAATATTTTACATCTCATGTATAGACAAGCAAACATCTTATTTCAATATTCCTGGTTATTCTTGCATTCCTCCGTCGATGATATACATCACATTATATTTTAACTGCACATATAGTCAGTATATGCATTAAATTAAGAACGAAATAATATTAAAAATATTATTTAATATTTATAAAATATGTCTTCATTAATACTTAATGTGCACTTTACATCATCAATCCAAAATAAAAGATTTAGTCATACAAAGAATAAATAACAAGCAAACTCATTTTCATTAAACTCATAGAAAAATAAAAATACAAGAGAGTGATATCATCAAAAAGGATTAAAGTATCTCCTCTACACTCCTTCTCCCTTAACTTATATTGTTACTTCAAGAAACACAGGCTAAATACACGAAATGATCGTATCTTGTACTATCCTAGCCCCCCTTAGATTTTACTCTGACAGAGAACTAGAAAAGTACTCTAAGAAATATTAAATATTATATAAGTGACTAAACTATTCTATAAACATAATATCATAACTATTTATAGGACAATACAAAAAGGCATCTGGCACTATGATGCTTGAAAGAGTGGTGCTGCGATGCCCTTGAAATGAATTAATGCCTCGATGCTGAAACTTTTGCACCACCGCAACGCTTGCTAACATAGATCAGTTTCTTAGTGAGCAGTCTCTTCTTTTCACTGATATAATGTGGCCCTTAGAAGTTATAAGCAACACCACAGAGTTGTTGACATTCTGCGGTATTGAAGGTGATGCTATAGCATTATTTCATTAGACACTACAGTACTGTAAGTTCCTTAGAATTTTCTATCATTTTTAAGCTTTTTCTATACAAAATAACTAATATAACACATTTTTACTAAAAATAAAATATGTAAAATATTACATAATTTATACTTATCAAATTCTCCCCATCTTAAACTCTTGCTTATCCTTAAGTAAATTGAGAAATCTGCATTTTTAATTAGTTAAAATAATTGAAGTAAAAAATAATAATTTAAAATTATTAAAATATAGGATAATACATCACAGTCTAGAAGTAGTGGAAATAATAAAGTTATAATTCTAGTTTTAAAAAAATACTAATAATTATCCTAACCAGTCACCCTTATTACTGCTTAATTTAAATCTGCATGTTATGAATATAAACATTAACTTTTGAATTCTGAATTTAATTATTTAGCTTAAAGATTAGATATGTTTATAGTTAAAATTAAAATTTTATTAGTTTACTATCATTTGTATTAGTACCCTAATATTATCCTTTGTGAATTTAAGTATAAGGTTGCAGTCAAACTTTAAAATTTGTTAATGTACTCTTTTTCTTTTTCTTCTTTTATTTTCTTTTCTTTTTAGAACTCTTTTCACATTTTATTTTTAATTTTTGTGGAGTACATAGTTAATGATTTTGAATATCAGTTTTGCTTGAAATCTTCTTACAATCTTAATAAGTTTAATGTAAGGATTGAATAAGATTACTAATTCTAAATTCAAGTTGCTATGATTTTTAATTTTAATCAACCTATATATATTCTTTAACCATAATTATTCATTTTGAATTCAAAAGGTTATTGTATAAATATATAACTTATAAATTCAAATTAAGTCAATAATTTAAATGATCTAAGTCAGTTAATTATTAGCTTTTTTCTAATCTATGAATTATAAAGCAGTATTTATTTGAACTATGATCTAGAGTTTTATTATTATCTTAATTTTATATAATTTTTAATTATAATTTCTATTAGAGTTAATTAAATAATTTTAAATATATATATATATATATATATATATATATATATATATATATATATATATTAATAGAAGATAATGTAATAGTATAAGTGTAAGGGAAATTTAATCAAATATAAATAAAAACACACATGAACATTAGTAAATACACATATTTTCATACAAATGATAAAAAGGTGCTAAATATGTGATATATATATAACTAAAACACAAGATACAAGAGAACTAGTGGTTTAAGAACTACTCTAACTATCGCTACAAGATTACTAAAGACACAAGTGGGTTGCTCCCCTAAGCGCTAAGTTTATAATCCTCAACCAGACTATACAAATTATTTTTTTTCAAGATGAACGAATTTAGTTTTACTTCGTAATCGATCAATGTACGTCTCTACCTAAATAAGATTTCAATATATGACCGTTCACTTTAAAAATATTTTCTTATCTTGAATTTCCACAATTCTATATGGAAATATTCTTATGATAGTGAATGGTCTTGACCATCTGGATTTTAATTTTCCTAGGAATAGCTTAAGTCTAGAATTAAAAAGTAAAATATCATGTCTAGGAGTGAATTCTTTCTTAAGAAGCTTTTGATCATGCTATTTTTTAACTTTATTTTTATAAATTCTTGCATTTTCATAAGCTTCATTTTTTATTTCCTCCAATTCACTCAACGGCATTGATCTTTTTTCTTTTATATCTTTAAAATTAGAATTCAACTCTTTAATTGCCTAGAATGCTTTGTGCTCTAATTTTATAGGAAGGTGGCAAGCTTTTTTAAAAATTAATTTATAGGGAGTCATACCAATAGGAGTCTTAAGAGCAGTTCCATACGTCTATAATGCATCTTATAACTTAATCGCATAATCTTTCCTATTAGAACTGATCATTTTTTTAAAGATTTGCTTAATCTCCCTATTGTTAATTTCAGCCTGACCACTAATTTGGAGATGATAAGCAAATGTTACTCTTTGATATATCTCATATTTCTTTAAGACTGTTTTTATTCTTTTATTACAGAAATAACTTCTTCCATCACTAATTAAAACTCTTGGCATTCCAAATCTAAAGAAAATATTTTTCTTTAAAAACTTGATCACAATTTGAGCATCAGTTTTAGAGGTTGCCACACCTTCAATCCACTTTAAAATATAATCCACAACAATAAGAATATATTGATTTCCAAGGGATGGCACAAAAGGTCCCATAAACTTTAATCCCCAAACATTAAATATTTTTATTTTCAAAACATAGTTCAAAGGCATTTCATTTCTTTTTGAAATTTTTTTATCATTTGGCATTGATCGCATTTCTTAATGTATTCATTTACATCCTAAATAGAGTAGGAAAAAAAAATCAGATTGAAAGATTTTAGAAGCAGTTCTAAAACTTCCAAAATGTTCTCTATAATGAGAATCATGACATCTCTAATGATTATTTCTATTTCTTCTTTAGGGACACATCTTATCATAATTTGATCATTACAATATTTAAATAAATAAGGTTCATCCAAAAAATAAGACTTGATATCATACAAAAACTTTCTCTCTTAAATTAGTGATAAATCATAAGAAAGTATACCACTAATAATGAAGTTAACAATGTCAACATATTAAGGTGATTTTGTCAAATATAGAGTAAATAATTATTCATCGGGAATGTTTTTATTAATCTCACCCTCATTTGAAGCATGCTTTTCAATAGAAAATCTAGAAAGATGATTAACAATTTAATTTTCAGTACTCTTCCTATCAAAATTTCTACATCAAATTCTTGTAATTGAAGAATTCACCTAACCAATCTAGGTTTAGTATCTTTTTTTGTCATAAGATATTTGATAGAAGAATAATTAGTATAAATAATTACTTTGGTGCTAATAAAGTATGATCTAAATTTATCAAAAGCAAAAATAATGACTAAGAATTCTTTTTTATTAGTTGTATCATTACACTGTGTAGAATTTAAAGTTTTGGTAGTATAAAAAAAACATAGAATTTCTTATCTCTTTTTTATCCCAGAACTGTACCCACAACATTGTCGCTAGTAGCACACATCACTATAAAAGGTAAAGACCACTAAGGAGAAATAATAAATGGAGCAGTAATCAAATATTATTTTAAAGTATTAAAGGCTTCAAGATATATAGAATTAAATATAAAAGAAACATCCTTATCCAATAATTGACAAAATATTTTTGAAATTTTAGAGAAGTCCTTAATAAATCTCCTATAAAATCATGCATGATCTAAGAAACTTTTAATGCCTTTAATAGAATTAGGACGAGGTAATTTTTTATCACCTAAATTTTTTCAATGTCTATCTCCAATTCTTTCTTAGAAATCTTATGCCCTAAGATAATGCCTACAGTTACCATAAATTGACACTTCTCCCAATTTAACATTAAATTAGTTTCTACAAATCTTTATAAAATAGAGTTAAATGCTCAAGACAATAATCAAATGTAGTGTCAAATACAGAGAAGTCATCCATGAAAATTTCAATACCCTGTTTAATTAAGTTTGAAAAGATTGATATTATACATCTTTGAAAAGAAGCATGAGCATTACAAAACCAAAAGGCATTCTCCTAAAAGCAGAAGTCTCATAAGGATTAATGAAGGTAATTTTATCTTGATCCTCATGTGTAATAGGGATTTGATGATATCTAGAATATCCATCTAGAAAATAATAAAATGGATGCTTTGCCAACCTATCTCGCATATGACCAAGAAAAAAGCAAAAGAAAATGATCTTTTATAGTGTCTTTATTTAATTTCTTATAATTTATGCAAATTCTCTAACTTGTGATAGTTCTTGTTGGTATAAGTTCATTATTTTTATTTGTTATGACAGTCAATCCTCCTTTTTTTGGAACGCAATAAATAGGGCTAACCCAAAAACTATCAGAAATAGGATAAATAGTTTTAGCATCAAGCCATTAATAATCTCTTTTTTAAAATATAGCATCTTTCATGGAAGGGTGAAGTCTTCTTTGATGGTCAGTTTTTGGTATTAAATTACTTTCATTAAAATTCTATATATGCAAATTGATGGACTAATCCCCTTAATGTCAGCAATTGTCCACCCAAAAGCTCTTTTAAAATCACTTAAAACCCTAATCAAGTTATTTCTTAACATGGTTCTAAATTTACTGAAATGATTACAGGAAGAGTAGAGTTATTACCCAAAAAAGCATACTTGAGATGACAAGGTAAAGCCTGAAGCTCTAATTTAGGGGCCTCTTCAATGGATGGTTTTAAAGTTTTCTTAAAAGAGGAAGTTTCTAACAAATCAAAATTTTCATTGATCAAAATTTCACTCCATTTATTACAATAGATTTCCCTAACATCTCTTTATTCTTTTCATCTTCTTCCTCTTCCAATAATTCATCTTCTAACAATTCTTCCTTTAGACTTTCTACTACATCTTCCAAATCTACCCTAAAGCAATCTTTATTCTTTTGTTGAGGGGATTTTATAGATTTAAATACATCAATTATAACCTCCTGGTCTTAAACCCTCATAGAAATTCACCCTTTTACACATCGATCATGACTTTTCTAATAGCTAAGAATAGTCTTTCTAAATGAGAGGTATTTTCCTATCTTCTTTCATATCAAGAATAATAAAATCAATAAGAAAAATGAATTTATGAACTTTAATTAAAACATCTTCTATTACCTCTCTATGGCATGTGAAAAATCTATCAGCCAACTGAAGAGTAACAAAAGTAGGTTGAACCTCACCTATATCTAATCTTTTTAAGATAGAAAGTGGCATGAGATTGATACTAGATCCTAAATCACATAAGGCTCTCCCATAAAGTTTGCCACTAATAGTTAAAGGAATGGTAAAACTCCTAGGATCTTTAAGTTTTTCAGGAAGTTTCTTTTGAATTATAGCACTACACTTTTTAGTTAATGCTATAGTTTTAAATTCTCCTAGATTCCTTTTCTTATTCAAAATATCATTCATAAATTTTTTTTAAGTGGGCATATGCTCTAAAGCTTCAAAAAAGGGTATACTAATGATTAATTTTTTAAATACTTTCAAGAACTTTAAGAATTATTTGCCAATATTTTGTATGATTAACCTCTGAGGAAAAGGTGGTGCTAGTCTCTCTACAACTTTTCTAATTAATCTTTCAAGTTATTTTGTAGCGTCAGGTTGTTTAGTTAAAGATTTATTTTCTTCTTGTTCATCTTCACCATCATTCTTCTGAGGTAGATCTCTAACTTTGTAAGGGTCTCCCAAATTTTTTCCACTTCTAAGTTGGATATTATGATATTATTCTTCCAATTTTTGATAATTAATCAGCCTAGGAAGATGCCCTATTTGATCCATAATTTTTCTAAGAGTAGTAGATTGATTATGCAATTGGTTTTCTAGTGGTATAATAATATTTTCCAATGGTATCTTCCCATTTCATTCATGATGGGGTTATTCAAAATTTGAGTGATAATGATGTAGAACTACGTAGCTCTGTGCTGCTACGCTTAAATTTATAGGATCTCTTTTGACATTATTATACCCATTTGTCCTGGTTCTAACTTTTAAGTTATCTAATTTCTAAAAAATTATTGTATCTTGTGCAGTCAAAATTAACCAAGCATCAAATTTATAAATTTCAACTACTCTTTTAGAATTTACCATATCAACTGGCCATTAGAAATTATTAGTAGACATTTCCTCTATTAATTCATAGGCTTCTTCAAATGACTTAAACATTAATGATCCTCTAACAATAGCATCTATGATTGTTCTAAGAGATCCTACTAATTCATTATAAAATATTTGAATAACCAACCAATCAGGTAAAGCATAGTGAGGGCATTTCTTAAGTATTTCCTTAAATCTCTCACAACTCTCATAAATTGATTCTCTTTCAAACTGGATAAAAGAAGTGATATTATTTCTAAGTTTAGGAGTCTTTAATGATGAGAAATACTTGGCAAGAAACTTATGAGCCAACTCATTCCAAGGGGTTATAGAGCTTGGGGGTAAAGAATTCAACCACGTTTTAGCTTTTTCTCTTAGAGAAAATAGGAATATTCTAAGTCTAGTAGCATCATCATTGATACCATTATACTTAAATGTTGTACAAATTTTTTAAAAATTAACTAAGTGTAAATTGGGATCTTCAACAAGAGTTTCCCCAAACTGGAAATTTTGAACAATTTTATTTATGATAATTTTAATTCAAAATTATTAGCTTAGATTATAGGTCTATTAATATTTTGATGAATTTCATCTACTAAAGAGGTCTAGATTGATCTTGATCTAATATAGGTTCAGTCATTTTCACTAATTTTTTAGTTTTTCAAAACTTTTAAAGGGTTCTTTCTATTTCAGTGTCAAAGAATAAAAGTTTCTTTCTTTGTATATAAAGCATACAACTATGAATATGCAATCAACAGACAAAATAAATAAAATAAAATAAAATATACAAGTAGGTCTTATTATATAATTGATTCAACAATAAAGTTAAAATTTATAAAAAACAAAATACTTCCCTGACAACAGTGCCAAAAACTTTAATGGGGAATGTGGAGTGAACTTTTGATTTATATAAAAATCTAGGGCTCTATCACCCCTAAACAATACTTAGGTTTTCTTTGATATAAATAATAAGAAATCCCACTTAATATATGTAAGTATACATGCTGAATCAAGTAATAAAGTTTTAGAGTAGTGTGTTGCTTACTTATAACAAATTACTACTACTTATTCTAATTATAATAATTATCCTACTGAAACTAATTTAATATTTTTAGAGATTCTATCACTAAATAAAGTAGTAAAAGATTTAATATAATATTTAATTAAAGTATTTTGAATTGATGAATATAAATTGCATATCTTTCTTAAAGAGATGCTTCAAAGTAATGTAATTTAGAGCATATGCATCCCTATATTTCTGTCGAGCTTGTAAGGGTGAAAAAGGATATCTATTAACCTCTTAAAGTTATAATATCTCCTTAAGAACCTAGAATATTTTACATCCTATGTCTAGGCATATAAATATCATATCTCAATACTCCTAGTTGTTCTTACATTCCTCCGTCAAAGCTATACATCACACTAAATTTTAACTATACATATGGGTACTATGTGCATGAAATAAAGAGTGGAATAATATTAAAAATATCTTTTAACAGTGATAAAACAAGAGTCTTCATTAGTACTTAACATATATTTTATATTATAAATCTAAAATAAGAGAATTAGATAGACATAGAATGAATAATTAGCAAACTCATTTTCATTAAACTCATAGAAGAATGAAAAATACAAGAGAGTGATATTACCAGAAAGGATCAAGTATCTCCATTATACTATTGCCCTTAACTTATAGAGTTACTTCAAGAAACACAAGCTAAACACTCCAAATGATTGTATCTTATACTTCCCTAGTCTCTCTTAATTTTTACTCTAAGAGGTTACTAGAGAAGCACTCTAAAAAGTACTGAATTTACATAAGTGATTAAACTTCCTTACAAATATAACATCATAACTATTTATAAAAAAATATAAAAAAGGTAACTGGCACTGTGGCGCTTAAAATAAAGGCATTATAGTGCCCCTGAAGCTAACTAGCGCCTCGGCGCTGAAGCTTTTGCACTGCTGCGACACTTGTTGATGTGGATCAGTTACTTGGTGAACAGTTGCGTATCTTTATTGATAGAACATGGCTCTTAGAAGTTACAACTACAATGCCATGGCATTGTGAAAATTTGAGCGCTACGGTGCTCAAGTGCAAAAATGGCGCCGAAGCATGAAAAATTGTGGTGCCGTGGCATTAGAAAATAGAGAATTTGGTGCCACCGAGCTAACTTTCTTACGTCGCAGTGCTGCGAATGCTGCGACACTGATTATCTTGCCACCGTAGTTCTTACAAATAAAGAACTCAACGCCACCATGTCAAAATTTATGCGCTTCGGTGGTATTGAAGTGAGTGTTGTAGTGTTATTTCATCGGACACCATGGTGCTGTTGAATACTTAGAATTTTTTGCCATTTTTTACTTTTTTCTGCACAAAAATAACTAAAAAACACATTTTCATTAGAAATAAAATACATAAAAAATATGTAATTTACAGTTATCTCTATAGAATATAGGTCAATAATCATAATCAATGCCCAAATTGACTTCATGTAATTCAACCATGCCAGAGCTTGCACCATCTTCAATTTCATGTGGAGAATCAAGGACCCTATGCTCAATTTCATCTAAGTGCTCATTACCTGGAATGGAAATAACTATATAAGAACAAGAGACAAATATGAATCTCTATAGAAGGATATTGATATGTATCAAAATATCCTAATCATTACTGAGTTTGAGGTAAATTAGTTCTCCTAATATAAACTTGCTATTGAGCTTATCCATCAGACTAAGTTGAGGGAACAATATCCCGTTGAATACAATTATCCAAAAAAGAGGAAAAATAGAGAGGAATATATGTGATTTCATAATCTTTAATGGATTTCATGGGACCCAGTATGTCAGGATGCTATGGGACACCTACACTCTTGTTGACCTTATTTTTATATGAGGTCAGCTGACCATGGGCTCACTTAACCCCAAAACCCCTAAAGGGAAAATAAAATAATCTCATAAACCTCAACATGGATTATTCAAACCAACCTTTGGAAACTCTTCTAATGTATTCTAAACATCGTTTAGGATGTATTAAAGCTAAACACAAGTCTTGGTCAAGCCTTATTGACCAAGTCAATCATGGTTGATCATAGTGCCCCATAAGCACTTAAACATGCATTTAATGCAAGAAGATCACCTCCATTGGGTTGAAAATGTCATTTTGAATTTACTGGACTCAAACCTAACCCTTGGTAAAACTTAGTTAACCATGGTTGACCAAACCAACCCTATACTCAACCTAACCCAAATCCAATGCTCTAAGCATTTCCAAACTAAATCAAGCTCCCAAAATTACTTCATTGCATGCTTTAAACATGGCCAACTCCTTCATGAGTCAAACCCCCATTGGTTTGACTTGGTCAACCCACCAAACATAATCAAACTCAAGCATACACTCACTCATTCACTCAAATACCCAAACCCTTTGCTTCAAACCTCTTGGAGTTCATCCCAACAACAAATGATACTCCCCCACCTAGAGAGGAGAATAAGGTTGCAAATTATTATGCTACCTATGCTTTAAGTGGTAGTTTTTTTTGGGACTTTTTCCATAATAATCTTCCTTCCCTTTTTATCTCCTTAGTGAAGGAAGAATGTGACAAATTAGCTATCATATAATTGTTGTTACTTTTTTTTCTAACAATATTGTTATTTACATTTGCCTAAAAAAAAAAACTCCCATTCCAGTCATCTTTGACTAGTTGACTAGTAAAATAGTCAAAGAAACCTCCAAAATGGGTCAAAATGGTCAAATATTCCCACACATTCCATTTCCCTCAATGGAAGCCCACTTAGCCTATTTAAAATCACTCTAAAATAATTCTAAATGGCTTCTAAACCTAGCCCAAGCCACTATTTAGCCAAAAGTGGAAAAATGTGGTCCCCTCACCCATAAAAAGACAAACCTAAGTCATTCTCAAGCATGTAGCCTTCACCTCTAGCTTGTAACCACCTATGACATGTTATAATCATCTAAGGGGGAGCTCTAATAAATCCTAGCCATCTACTCAAGCCTTAGGTTACTAAATGGGCAAAAGGCATGAAAATGATCATTCTAAAAAAACTCATTCCCTAAGCCTCCTCCATCCTAGAAATTTTCCTCCTTAGCCTCTCCAGGTATCTCTCTACTCTTCCCAAGCATTTCCCCACCATTCCTTAACTCCCAAACTGCCCATTTGAGAGGAAAGAGAGAAAAAAAGAGAAAAAAATGAAAAATCTAAAGTTATCTTTCAATCTAGCCCAAACTAGCTCTTGGAGTCTTTTGCAAAGTTGAAGAGGATTTCTCTAATAGCAAAATGAGCATAAGATCAAAGGAATCCATCTGCTATTAGAGAGTTATAGCCATTTGAAGTTTTAAATTCAAACTGAAAATACCCGAAGATCTCATTGCATGGAGCATTGAAACTCCAACTATTGAAAGTTTAGGGTACCATGATCCTCTCTTTTAAATTTTATCAATTTGGATAGTTAGATCAAAAGTTATAAGCAATTGAAAATTTCAACTCAATTTGAACTGAATTGGCTTGATCAGAACTATTCAATCACACGTTCAACACGATCAAACAGCCTAGAAGGAGCCACATCACCCAGAACAAAACTGCAGAGGGCATTAGGGCTCAAATGTATGGAGTTTGAGCTTGGTTTGGCCATGTGGCATGATTGGCACCATTGATTTGATCAGTGTGGATTAGATGGAGCTGGTCCTCTACTGATGTAGATTATTGGCTCGCTGATGGGAACATGCATCCCGACAAGCATCAAATGGCTGCGCGCATGCCAATGATTGCACCATCAGCCTAAAATTGAATTAAAATTCAATTTAATTATCTATAACTTCATAAAATTAAAAAAATCCAA
The DNA here is from genome assembly GCA_019925795.1 of Dendrobium chrysotoxum. Taxonomy (NCBI): domain Eukaryota; kingdom Viridiplantae; phylum Streptophyta; class Magnoliopsida; order Asparagales; family Orchidaceae; genus Dendrobium; species Dendrobium chrysotoxum. The sequence goes on along the minus strand of CM034308.1, from coordinate 56,424,657 downwards.
ATCCCCATAATATTGAGTGTTTTTAGACTCATTGGAAAGGTCTTGAGACCTAGTATTTTCTAAAATTTTTTTCAATAGGTCTTGATCACTAGATTTTAAGAAAATAATTCTTGTTTGAAATTCATTTGCTTAAATTTTCTCAAGCTCTAATGGTCCAAATGAGCTCAATTTTTTATTGTAAATTTTTAGGCATTTTCCCACCTCCTATAATTTTCCTGATTCATGGTGAGCTCTAGATTACTGTGGATTGAATTTTCAAGGTGATAGGTCCATTTTGGACCCATAATTTTAAAAATTCATAATCCTCCAAATAAGTAGAATTTTTCTATCATTTTTTGTGGTGTGCTTGTGCATGTGTAAGGGTTAGCTAGACCAAATTTTAAGCCCATCTAAACACTAGTGAAATCTAGCAAACTTAGTAAAATTTTACTCATTTATGGATCTAAAGTTTATGAAAAATATAAAAACCTTAGAAACTAATGTAAACCAAAAAGTCAGGAAATGGACATATCATTCAATGCATTAAAATGTTCAATAAAATATAAAAATTTAATATATGATCAAAATTTCAATTAATCACCAATTTAATGAATTAAATCATAAAATAATAGTAAAATGAACAACCATTATTCCATTGATGAAGTTTTTAGGCTGGTCTACCTTGAGCTACAGGGCTACATGTCCTAAGGAGGCCTTCGTCCTCATTCCCATTATGATAACGCCACAAATGATTTTGATGGAATGTAAACCATAAACCTTAAGTTTAATGGATCAACCTTAAGATAACCATAAATTTAGATAACTTAATCTACTAAATTAAACCAAACTTAAATTCAAAGATAATTATTGGGTAACCCTGGACTACGAGGCTATGAAGTTTGTCCCAAGGAGGGTAAAATAAACCTCACAATCCTAAAGTAAAAAAAGATAGTTATTGTTCAAGTTTGTATTTAATAATAAATTGTTAATAAATGATAGCCTTCACACCTTATATAGATTCCAATTGGAGAGCATAAGTGTATAGGATTTTAAGGTTTAAGGGCTAAAACACCGTTTGTGTTAAAAGTTTGAAAAAGAGATTTTGAAAAAAATTAGTTTTCTTTGGGAATTTTAATTTAGGATTTCAGTCTCAAAATTAAACACATGATTATAAATGATATATTGCCTCATGAGGCAAATATATCATTCCTTAATGGGTTCAGATAATGAAACTAAAAATTTTCATCCCGATTATAATAGTCAAGTCCAAGGAAGAACTACGTATGATCCCAAAGAGTCAGAATGACGTTCTAACTAAATTTAACTATCATAACCTGGATGAAACATCATTATCTTCATATTCAAAGTCATAATATTAGTTGATATATCTTCCCAAGGGAAAATATATCACATATTATCGATAGATCAAATATGACGATATTGATCATCATTGATTTAATTTTCCCAAAGAGGATTGGTTGAGTTTTAAAAATTAATTTTTGAGAAATAGATGTGGGTGAGATTAAATTCCCTACGAATACTCTCGATGAAAATAATAACAGAAATTATGTTTAGAGATTTTCTAGGAGTGATGTCAAAGGAAGTGAGTTTGGAGTTTCAACAAGGATTAGATCAAAATTTGAACATTTATTTTTGGAGTTAATGGAGGAGCGGTAGGAGGCACTTTGGAATTCTAAAATAAATTAGAAGTGCCCCAACCTAAGCTAAGTGTTGGGATTTAAGTTTTAGATTGAAATAATTTTAATTTGAGTTGATTATTTTATTAGAAATTTGGGACTATATATTCCCATAAAATGTGGTCTTAAGGCCTACACCTGTCTCAAAGCCTTAATCTAAATTGGGCACTGGACAAAAGTGACACAAACCTTGCTAATGCAATATAAAATTTGGACTTACCTAGGACTAGATTGGGGAGACACCTAACCACCTAGTGTTATAAATCTGATTCAAGCACTGTAATTTTGATGATAATAAATATTATTGTGTCTGTTACTGCTTTCTCATATTTCTGTGATATTTTGTTTTGTGTTGTGTGTACTAACATTTTAAAAATTCAGTCCACCGTTCACTTGTAATTTTGATTAGGTCAAGATTGGGTAGACTAGGGTTACAGTATGTATTTTTAATTTATTCTGTATTTTTTTTTTGAGTCGTATCATATAACTGGGTGGATATAATTGTTGAGTAACCTTGCACACACACAAGGGGAGAGAGAAAAGTATTTTTGAGAGAGTTGTTTTTTAAATCGTACTATACAAATTTACCTTCATATTGTACGACTTTATTTCGTACTATATGATTTTAATTCACACTATATAATCTATTATGCTTTGTCAAAACCCTATCCACTAGAGGTTAAGAAAGATACTAATTATATACTAATCGTACAGTACAATTTGGTGTGTACTGTAATCTTTCTTAATTAACCCCTTGATATCGGGCAATCAAATCATGGACAATTATTATCATCGATTATACCGTATGATTTATCTCGTATAGTACAATTGACAAAGTCTGACTTTGGTCATTCCAAAGATCATACCGAATGAAATCCATGATTTTTGTACTGATCATATGGTTTAATATCCCAAGTAGTGTACGATGGACAGAGTATGACTTTGGTCATCCCAGAGATCATACCAAACAAATTTTATGATTTTTGTACTGAATATATTGTAAGATGTCCACAGTGTTGGATGATAGATAGTGTATGAAGTTGGCCACCCCAAGTATCATCCTAAACATACAGAAGAAATTTCTATAGTTCATACTGTATAATATTTTGATCGTACTGTATGAAATGTTTAAAGGTTGAACAGTTCATCTACACAAACTTACAGGATGATTCTAAATTACACTGATCGTATTATATGATATATGTATCGTACTATATGAATGGAAGATAGATATCTTAAAATTTAGAATTTTTTGAAGCCCACTATTTAAAGATTTCTAATACTCTTACTAGAAATCTTTAAATTTTGAAAAAGTTAATAAAATTCTTTATTGTTTACCTTCTTCCTATGATACAAAAATCATTACCATTCATGAATCTAAAGATCTAAATATTTATTCCATTGATAACTTACTTGGGTCACTCATTACCTATGAGTAAGGAGTGAGTCAAAGCCAGCTTGATACATGTGAAAAGTTAAAAGAGAAAACTATAGCCTTAAAGGCTAATGATTTTGATAGTGACTCTTCTGGACAAGATGATGATAACATTGCTCTGATGACTAGATAATTAAAGAGCTTTTTAAAAAGAAAGCAAAAAATGTCATCAACAATGGAATAAAGGTAAGAATAGTAAAAATTCTAAAATTTCTTTTAATGTTATATGCTTTGAATGCATGAAGCCAGGGCACCTGAAGTTTGATTGCCCAACTCTTAAAGCTCACCCAAGTAAGGAGATGAGTGAAGAAAAATCTAAATTCAAGAAGGGTAAGCAAAGGACTCAAAAAGCTTTCTATGCAGACTCAGCATCAGACTCTTCTAAAACTAAAGCAAAAGAGGAGATAACTAACCTATGCTTAATGGCAGATGATCATCTTGATCATTTTGATCAAGATGAGGTATGTGAGCTTATCTATGATTAATTATTTGAAGTGACTAAAAAAAATCATACTGCATATAAAAAGCTTAAAAAATCACATGCTAGTCTTAAATCTGACTTTTCAATTCTGTAGAAAGAGCATGAATGCCTAAGAAAAGCTCATTCCACTCAGGATAGTAATCACATGGTTTTGTTAGATGAATTTAATATTTTAAACAAGATGCATTCTGAATTAACTACTGAACATGATTCTTAGAAAATATCACATGTTGAATTAGAAAATGCATTTAAGGAATTAGAAACTCTTGCATCTCAATTAGATAATAAGGAGCATATATTAAAAGTAGAAAATTCAATTCTTGAAAGTGCAAATAAGTTTTTACAAGCTGAATTAACTACTTTTAAGGAAAATAAAAAACCACCTTCACTTGAAGAGTTTCAAAAACCATCATCAAAGCATGCGTCATTCAAACCTAGGAAGAGGCACCATAACCCAAATACATTAGTAAATCCTTTTCATGGTGTTAGATATTTTTCTTATGGCATGCTAGGACATATCTCCCACACTTACACCATTTATCGTAGAATGTATTTGGTGTAGAGATAAAAATTTCAAAATTCATAACATAACATGCATGCATTTCATTTTTCTTTCCATAAGATAGGACCCAAACTTTTTTGGATTCCCAAATCTAACATCTGATGATTTTGTAGGTGTGCTCTCACAAAAGGCCTCATGAGAGCATGTGGTACCTGAATAGCGGATGTTTAAGGCACATGGCTAGAGATACAAATCAATTCATTTCGTTGGAGACCAAGGAAGGAGGCAAGGTGACACTTGGAGATAACACCACTAGGAGAGTGGTGGGCTCAGGTATAATTAGCAACTCAAAAAATTTTATTATTGAAATATTTTATTAGTAGATGGATTGAAATATAATCTGATCGGTACTAGCCAGTTTTGTGATAAAGGCTTCAGCATCAAATTCTTATCTACCACATGTATTATAAAATTAAATTATAATACCATTTTGTAAGGAAAAAAGATCAATAATGTCTATATACTTGATTTAAATAACATTGAATCTATTACTTCATTTTGCTTAAAAATAATTGCTGATGAATCTTGGTTATGATATAGAAGATTGTGTCATGCAAGCATGAAAAGCCTTAGGAAAATCACCCAAAAAGACTTAGTAGAGGCATACCCAAACTAGAATTTACTAAGGACCACCTGTGTGATGCCTATTAGTTAGGAAAGCAAGTCAAATCCTCCTTCCACTCAATCAAGGACATTACCACTGGCAAACTCTTAGAGTCCTTCACTTGGATCTTTTTGGACCTATTAGCACTGCAAGCCTAGGAGGGAAAGTCTTTGGATATGTGATTGTTAATGATTATTCAAGGTTTACTTAGGTCAGATTCCTATCTCATTAAAATGAATCATTCGAGGAGTTTAGGTCTTTTTCCACTTGGATTCAGAGGAAACTAGGTTGTGAAATTTTAACCATTTATAATGACCACGGTGGAGAATTTGAGAATGAAAATTTTGAATCTTACTGTAAGGAACAAGGGATAGATCACAATATTTTAGCTCCTAGGACCCATCAGCAGAACATGATAGCTAAAAGAAAGAACAGGACCCTGGTAGAAGCCGCTAAAGCCATACTAGCTGAATACTCACTTCCTAAATACTTTTAGGTAGAAGCGATGAATATAGCCTGTTATGTTTAGAATAGGACTAATGTTAGATCCAAACTGAATAAGACACCCAATAAAATCCCTAAGGGTAAGACACCCAACCTCTCTCACCTTCATGCCTTTAAATGTAAAGTATTTATTCTAAATAATGGGAAGTCTCAACTAGGAAAGTTTGACTCAATCTGATAAAGGAGTGTTCCTAGGTTACTCAAATATTAGAAAATCTTATAGAGTCTTCAATAAAAGGACACTAGTAGTAAATGAGACCACTCATATTGTATTTGATGGATCTGATAATTCTGGAGGGTCTAGGGTGGAAGAAGAAGAAGTAGTAGAAATTACCCAAGGAGTAGAATCTATAAATCTAGAGGAAAGGGTATAACATGAAAACATACTGCCTAGAGAATGGAGATATTCTTCAAGTCATCTTAAAGAACTGATCTTAGGTGGCCCATCTGAAGGTGTTAGAATTAGTCATAGACTTAGAAAAGAAGCAAACCACTCTACCTTCATCTCAATGACTGAAACCACCAACATAAATTAAGCCCTATCTGATGAATTTTAGATCCTAACCATGTAAGAAGAGTTAAATCAATTTATAAGGAATGATATTTTGGAGCTAGTTGAAAAACCTAAGGACCAAAGTGTGGTTGGAACTAAATGGGTTTTTAAAAATAAAATAAATAATTCTGGTGTAGTGGTGAGAAATTAAATAAGATTAGTGGCTTAGGGGTATAACCAGATAGAAGGAATCAACTTCGAAGAGACCTTTACCCCTGTAGCTAGATTAGAATCCATTAGGGTGCTACTAGCCTTTGCTTATTTAAAGGGATTCAAACTATACCAAATGGATGTCAAGAGTACTTTTCTATATGGCGTAATAAAAAAAGATGTGTATGTTGAACAACCCCTAAACTTTGAAAATTCATAATTTCTTAATTACATGTTCAAATTAAAAAAGGCATTATATGGACTAAAATAAGCACCCAAAGTATGGTATAAAAGGCTAAGCAGATTCCTATTAGAAGGAACCTTTGTTAAGAGGAGCACATACACCACCTTATTTTTTAAAAAAGGTAGGAGATGAACTACTCATTGTCTAAATTTATATTGATGATTTTTTATTTGGATCCTCTAATAAAAGCCTTTGTGATGAATGTTAAAAAATAATGAGTAAGGAGTTCATGATGAGTATGATGGGAGAACTGACATACTTTCTTAGATTTAGCATAAGGCAGAAGGATATACTTAAGAAATATGAAATGGATAAAGCTAAGCCAATCAACACTCCCATGAGTTTCACTGTTCAATTTGATAAGGATTCAAATAAAAAAATATATTTATCAAAAGAAATATAGAGGAATAATTATATCACTACTTTACTTGACTGCTAGTAGACCTGATATTATGTTTAATATTTATCTCTATGCTAGATTTCAGGCTAATCCAAAAGAGTCCCACTTGACTGTTGTTAAGAGAATTCTTATATATCTCTTAGGAACCTAAGACTTAGAAATCTGGTATCCTAGGAATATCACCTCCTTTAAAATTATAGGATATTCTGATTCAGATTTTGTAAGATGCCGAGTTGATAGGAAAAGCACTTCTAAAATATGTCAGTTCATAGGACAGTCCTTAGTCTCCTAGTCTATAAAAAATTAAAAATAGAACTTAATTGCCCTATCCACTACTAAAGCTGAGTACATAGCCTTTTGGTTAAAGCAACAAATTCTTGATTTAGGACTACTTATAGAGACAATTCCAATCCTATGTGATAACACTAGTGCAATCTGCATTTTAAAGAATCTAATCCAACACTCCAGGACTAAGCATATAGACATAATGCACCATTTTATTAGGGACAATATTACCAAAGGAGACATAGAGCTACACCATGTAGCCACTGAAAATTAACTTACTGATATCTTTGCAAAACCACTGGCTTTTGAAACCTTCAGCACCTTCAGAACCAGATTAGGTGTGATTGATATTCATGCTTGAAATTGACACTTTCTGTTTCTATTCTTTTATTTTTTTATGCCTACGTGTTTGTGTTTTATGCTTTAATTTTAGTTGTCTTATATTTTTGTAATTTTATTTTTCATTTTATTATTTGGTATTTTTTTTTCTTTTCTGTTGTTTTTATTTTTATCCTTTAAGTTTTGTTTTTACTAATTATCATGCTTTATGATTATGTTCTGATCATCTCACAAACCACTTCACTGAACTTCTTTATCTTTTCATGTAAAGTAAAAATTTCATCTTCTATCGTACTGTACGAAACACATTCATGCTGTACGATCTGCACAGCACTGCCTTTATCATAACCATTAGCTTAATGGATGATCCAGATTGTATCTATGATTAAAAATTGTACTGTATGAACTCCTATTTGTCTAGACAATACATGTGTCTCTCGACAAATTCATTTTAGTTGGTATGACATTTATTATTGATCATATTATACGAACACTTATTCGTATTGTACGAACACTTGTTCATATTGTACGAACCTTTTGGTCAAAGATCGTACTGCCTGACTCCTCAAGATGATCTCCCTGTCTCTAATCATCTTGTATGATGTCTGATCGTAATGTACGATCAGTTAACCTTTTTGACTAATCATCTGGCCAAATTTATTGCTCTCGATCGTCCTGTATGATCACACGATCGTACTATACGATCCACTAAAATTCTTTTTAAATAGCCCCAATTCATTCAAATTTTTCACATAATCCTTCTAATCCTCCTTCTTATAATCCCAATATGTGCAATGGCTAGTAGTGGAAAATGAAGTCACCAATCTTAAGGTGCTTCCTCCTCTCACAACCCTACTGACGATCATTTTCTGACAGCTTCTCATGAAGCTGCCTACCGCAAATACAAAGTAGCCAAAATCACTCCTTCCAGGCTTCTCAACCAACATGCCCTAAGCTTTCTCGTAATGCAACTTTTCAATTCCACTGCACTATAATTCCTCTTCACTTTAGCTTATCCTTTTCACTCTGAATTCCTCTACGAATTTTTAGTAAACCTTAGGATCAGTGGGGGTGCTATTGTAATGTGTTCCTGTGTTTCTTGTCAGAGGACATCAGAATCCATCTTCAATTAAACACCCAAGGAAATAGACCCCTTGCTATGGCCTCTAAATCTGACTTTGACTGGAGTGCTGTAAATCTATTACTTCAAAATGTTGCTCTGAGCTGCCACCAACCCTTGGTTCACACTCTTAATCAAAATGTCGGGGTTATTCAGCATGTTCTCAGAACATCAATCATCTCTAAAGCTGGAGACCAGATAAACATCACTCCCCTACTTTCAATTGTCACTTACTTCATCATGTCAAACACCTAAATGGATGAAGCCCAAATATTAATTGACTACATCTAAAATCTTACTTCTATTTGACTCCTAGCCACTAGGAGAAAATAAAACATTGCTCTAGGACATGTGATTGGATATATCTTGGATAAAAAAATATAATATCACATATCCTGCTCCTCCTTACTATACTCCAATCTTTTTCTTGGATGCCTCCTTCCATATGCTCTTTCATAGGGAACATGAGCCAAAAGACCTACTATTTGATGAAGAAGGAGATGCTGCCCCTACAGCTAATCCTGCACCTGTACCACCTCCTAACCACTACCCATATAAGGAGTTGATTCAACAGTTTGATAGACTTGAGACATGCTTGGATCAACAGCAAACCCAACATGATAATGATATGGGTTAGTTCAGGGAGCAATTTGGAAATATCCAACAGTAGTTCACCTCAATCCAGCAGTAGTATGATAGCTTTAGTCAATTTTTTCAACCACCTCCACAGCCACCTCATGATCAGGATCCACCACTATTCTAGTTTTATTTTGTTGTGTTGTATTTTTTTATATGTGCTTGTTTGTTTTTTACTTTGTTTTGTAATGAATTTTTGTTTCAGTCCTTCTTGTATCATTTTTTCTCTTTAGTTAAAAGTTTTTCTTTAAAAAAATAAAAATAAGAAAATAAAAAAAATGTTTTTAGTAGTTCTTGTATTTCTTTTAATGATGGGTTATTTTCTATGCTCTTTGCTTGAGAAATTTTCTGACAAGTAAAATATTATTTCTATTGATCATACTGTGCGACTTGTATTTATATTATATGAATTAAATCATACTATATGACTTTGATCATACTATATGAATTAACTCTAACTGCAATGCTCTTTGTTGTGTGTATAAAAATACTTCTATTCTGACTTAAAAGTTTGAATAAGTAATTGCTGACATTTTTAAAACTAAAAGGATAAAAATTCATGAAGTTACATATCCCTTCTTATTTCCTTTGCATGATAATTCATTATGTATACTTAAAAATCTAAATCGAATTAGAATTAAGATGGTTGAAATGAAAACTTAATCATTCTACTATATGTTTTTATATCATGGATATATTTTACAATTTGACGAATAAAATTTATTATTTTTCTACCTCAGGCTATTTATTCCTATTAGAAAGCTCAGGTTTACTTTATAGATAATTCCTCCCTATATAAGAGAGTGAGTTATTCTTCTCTTTTACTTAGAAGATAATCTTACAATTGAGATTCTTAAAGATTTAAAAAGAAAGCAATTTACAAAAATAAAAAAGAGGCACAAAATTAGTCCAAAATCAAAAGATGCGTAATGACGCCAAAAGTAAAAGATCCACATGTGTATCAAAAATAAAAGATGCATAATGTGCGCCGAATGCAGATAAAAGAGGTAAAAAATGAGCCTAACTTAAATTAGATTATTTTGCCGTTAAATACTTAAATCTTAGAAAATCCCTATGTTTCATAGTATGTTTAATACTTGATTTTGGAAAATCATGGTTCTTGATTCATCACTTTTACAGTGATATTCTATTCGGTGTATTTTATGCTAGTAGTTTGAAAAGTTTAAGTTTCCTATCTAATTATAATTCTTGAATTAGATTTTTGTTTAAACAATGAACTTTAGCCAGTGAAGATTTTAAGCTGGGTGTGCAAGCTCTAGAATCAGAATCCTTTGGTTGCAATAAAGTCATCACTTATCTTATTTGAGCTTTTTATGTTTGTAGAGTAAGTTTATTACATTCTAAAAATGCCCACACAAATTAACAGAGTTCTAATATTTTCTTTACCTTGAGTGGTTAATCTTTTTGATTCTATTTATTTTCTGTTTCTGTTTTTGTTTATATTCCTGTTTCTGTTTCTTTTTCTGTTCCTATTTCTTTTTCCATTTCTTTTTTTTTCTTCATGTTGTTTCCCTCTTTTTGTGATGTCAAAAGTAGGAGAATTGTGTTGTTGATTGTTTCTTTTTTAATCGTGTTGTTATTTGTTTTTGTATAAGGGGGAGTTTAGAGGAAAGCAATTTTTTGAAAATCCTAAACAATAATATTTGCCATCATAAAAAAGGAGGAGATTATTGCAAATATGATTCAAGCACTATAATTTTAATGATAACAAAAATTATTGTGTCTATTACTCTTTTCTCCTATTTCTATAATATTTTATTTTGTGTTATGTGTACTAACATTTTAGGAATTTAGTCCACCGTTCACTTGTAATTCTGATCAGCTCAAGACTGGGTAGACTAGGGTTATAGTCTGTATTTTAAAATTATTTTATATTTTTTCCTTTCTTGAGTTATATTATATAACTGGGTGGATATCATTGCTGAGTAATCTTGCATACACACAGGGAGAGAGAGAAAAATATTTTTGAGAGTTTTTTTTTAGAAAATCATTCTGTACGATATTACCTTCATGCTGTATAACTTTATTTTGTACTGTATGATTTTAATTCATATTGTACTATTTTAATTTATACTGTATGATCTGTTATGCCTTGTCAAAACTCTAGTTGCAGGAGGTTAAGAAAAATACTAATTATATGCTAAATATACAGTACGATTTGGTTCGTAATGTACGCCTTAATAAAAATCTTTCTTAATTAACCCCTCGATATCAAGCAATTAAATCATGGACAATTATTATCACTGATTGTGCTATATGATGTTTCTCATACGGTAAGGTTGATAGAGTATGACTTTGGTTGTCCCAGAGATCGTACCAAGCAAAATCCATAATTTTTGTACTGATCGTACGGTATGATTGAAAGTTCGATAGGGATGTTAAGCCCTAGTGAACTAGTCCTGAGGCTAACCAAGAGGGGGGGTGAATTGGTTATTTAAAAATTTTATGAGGAACAAAAAAAATCTTTTCGATACTTTGCAGCGGAAACAAGTAAACAAGAACGAAAAGATCAATCACAGATATTCACCCAAGCAGTTAATATCAGAAAAGTAAAGCGCATGATAGAATTAGAAAAGCAAACCAGATTTTATAGTGGTTCGGTCAACTTGACCTACGTCCACTCCCGGGAGCGTCCCCTCCGGGTATTGCACTAAACAAAAAGTGACTCTCCTTTTGCTCCCACAGCAAGGCGGAGAAGCCTGTACAAAAAACACCTCCTTTCCACCACCCGGTGAGGTAGAGAACCTAACCTCCTTTTGCTTCCACCTGAAGCGGGCAGAGAACCCAACGTCCTTTTACTTCCTCCTGAAGCAGGCAGAGAACCTCGGATCTTCTTATCGACGATCCTCTCCCAAAGAACACCGACACGACGAAAGACGATGAGCGGAGAAGAAGACTCTGATCCTTACTTGGAGCAACCTTCGTGAAACCCCTCATGAACTCCCCCTCATAATATCGTCTCTCTCTCTCCCAAACTCTCTCTCTCTCTCTCTAGGGTTTCTCTGGAAAGGAAAGTGGCAAAAGATTTTTCTTGTTGAAAGAAAAATATCATTTATAGGAGGGCTTAAAATTTGCCCTAAATCTCAACTGGTCGGCCTAGATCGTCCTGTACGATCAGTTCAAAATTAGCTGCTTCAACCTGGACAATCTGGCTCTTCTGATGATCAGTAAAAAATATTAATCATATCATTCTGTACGATCCTGCGATCATCCGGGACGATTAGTGTAAATCGAGGGATATCGTCCAGAAGACAATTCGGGTCGTCTAGAGAAAACTATGCTGGACGGCCAAAAAATGACTTGATCGTCCAGGACAATGCGGGTATCGTCCTGTATGATTAGTTTAAAAAGTGCCAAAATCGTCCTAAGCATAGTTCGGTTCTTACAGCTGAAATGCACTAGACGATCATGATCATCCGGGACGATCCTGCGATCGTCCAGGATGATATGATCGTATCAATCAAATATAAATTGCTTTCCTTATTTACCAGATTAATTTAGGCATGATTGTACTGGATCGTCCGGGACGATACACGTATCATCCTGGACGATTAGACTAAATATCTTAAAATAAAAACTTGTCTAACTTGATCTGGCGGCTGAGAGTTTCTGATTTGAGCATATCATCCTGTACGATCAAAAGATCATCCAGGACGATCTGCTTAATCAGACCGTCTTAACTTGGTCGCCCTAATTAGGGTTTTTATTTTTACTTGATCGTCCAGGATGATGTGACTATCGTCCAGGACGATCTGAACAAAAATTTGAATAAAAATTCTAATTCACTCAAGCGTTCCCCCTGAGTGTGTGTGTGCAAGGTTACTTAGCTAGGGGATCAGTTACATTACAATTGACTCAAGAAAAAGAAAAATAGTACACTTAGACACACTTGGACCCGATCTTGAGTTGGCTTGAGTTGCTCGTGATCTTTTGTGCCTGAAACAGGTTAGCCAAGCAAAACATAATAGAGACATATTTGTCATCATCAAAACCAGATTTGTAACAATCTCCCCCTTTTTGATGATGGCAAATATTTGTACAGTAGTTTGAAAAATGAAATAACTAGGAGATCGAAAAACACTTATATATTTTTTTTTTCAATTTTCATTTAACAACCAAGCTAATACAGGAAACATAACACATAATAAAAAAAATGACTACAACTGACTCCCCCTTTTGACATCATAAAAAGGAGGAGGGTAAACAGAAAACACTGAAACATCAGTACAAAATAGAAAAGAAAATAGCGACAAAACATAACACTAAAATGGAGGCGAATCTTGATCAGAAGGAGGAGGTGGCGGTGGTGGGTTGAAGTAACCATGAATGGCTTGAAAGTGGGCTCCAATCCAGGCAATGTCCTGGTCATGCTGCTGTTGCTGCTGCGTAGCATAGTCGGTGAAGCGCTGGAGGTCCTCAGCGTGTCGCTGCTCCTGGGCAACCACATAGGAGTCGAATCTGGCCTCCCACTGATCGAAGCGCTGCACCAGGTGGTCAAAAGGAGAGGAAAAGCGAAGGGGAGCAGGTGCATCGGGTGTAGCAGGAACTGGAATAGCCTCTTCCTCTTCCTCCTCAACATCCAGGGCGGGCCCCGGATGTAGTCGGGTGCTGTGTAGGATATGAAAGGAATTATTAGTGAAGAAGGAAGGAGGAACATTTGGAGCTACGGGATACTGCAGGTCATATTTGGTTTCTAGGGCATAGGCAATAATATGTCCTAAGGCTAGATTGGGACGACGACGATGACCTGGATCTCTAATAGTGGTGAGGTGCTCGATGTATCGGATAATAAGGTCAGTGGCATTAAATTCCCTATGGGCCAAGATGTAGTATGTGGTCAAGGGCAGTTATGGGATGATGTGAATTCGATCCCCTGCCTTTGGAATAATGGAGGAATGAAGGACATGCTGAATGGTCCGTGCATCCTTAAGAAGGGAAGTGCAAGCATTGTCATGGTAGGGTGTGTTCGTATTACGAAGGAAGTGATTGGCGACACTCCAATCATAGTCAGGGTCAGTGATAAGAGTGTGGAGTTTGCCGCCAGTGATAGAAAGTTAGAGAATGTTATGAAAGTCCTGGTAAGTTAGTTCAATGGGACGCTGATTTACATACGAGCGGAGGGTGGAATAATCAGCAGAAATATGCAAATTGGCAAAGAAAACTCGAAGAAGTTCCGTACTAAAAGGAAAGGCGAGAGTCATGATGAAAGTGAGGGAGGTGTGTGTGAAGAGATTAAGAACAGGATAAGTAAGAGTGCGGGGATTTACTATTTTTGATTATGTGATCCCCACCTCACGATAGCGCTCGTAGGCAGCCTGATCGGCTGCATTGGGGAAGCGAGGATCAATAGGCCCCCGGGAGGAACTTGCACCCTTTTGCCACGAACGTTTGCCACCAGCCACTAAAAAGCAACAGTGAAGGAAGGTAGAGGGAGATGTGTGAAAGAAAGGATGAAAAAACCTTAAGAATTCAGCTGTTTAAATAGAATTTGTCCCGATCGTCCCATACGATCGCGAGATCGTCCAGGACAATAGGTGCAATAATTACGGCCAGGACGATTAGTCAAAAAAGTGGTCCGATCATCCAGGATGATTAAACACAGGCGATCATCCTGAGGAGTCAGGCTGGACGACCGTTAATGAAAAGTATCTTCCCGGACGATTAGGTGGATCGTCCAGTATGATATGCAATAAATATGTCGGACGGGCCGAATTCGAATCGTCCAGCGGCTTAACATATGGATCATCCAGGACGATAAGGTGTATCGTCCAGGATGATGGCTAATAATTGGTGCAATATCAGCCATTTGATCAGATCAGGAAGATATGGATCATATCGTCTAGGACGATTCGTGGATCGTCCAGGATGATCACCAATAATTGGTGTTTCTCAGCAGCAAGATTAGACTGGGGATAGGTTTTGAATAGATTATCCAGGACGAAGAGGATCGTCCAGGATGATTGGGGAATCATCCCAGACGATGTGAAAAAAAATAGAAAAAGATGAAGGATGGAGGGACAAATCAGGATCCCAAAGACACAATCACGAAACTAAAACAAAACAAAAACGAATAAAACTCACAGCGAAAATACATAAAAGTAACATTTTTTTTTTATCAAACTGCTCCACTAAATCAAAATTTTTCCTTGATTTTAGATTAAAAAACCAATAAGGAGACGATTGACAGCGCTGAAAACCGGAAAAGTTAAAAAAATTGACTTTCGTAACTCCCACCTCGGGCACCTCATCGATGCAAATCTTTTTTAAACCAAAAATCCAATTCAGAAGAAAAGAAATTAGATTCGAAAAGAGATAATTTCAAGCCTCGTTCCAGAAAAAATATCTGATATAAAAGTGTTACAAAGTAATAAATCAGAAATCAAGATTTTCAAACACAAGCTTTTGAAAATATTAAGTGGCGCACGGATTTTTCTAAGACATTTAACAATCGAAAAGGAAAGAAAGCTTGGTTGGGCTCATTTTATGCCTCTTTTTCAATTTATTTGGCGCTTTGTGCATTTTTTTCATTCTTGATACACTTTGTGTATCTTTTTGTTGGCGACATTACGCATCTTTTCAGGTTTGGGCTAATTTTATGCCTCTTTTTCAATTGATTTGGCGCACTGCGCATCTTTTGTCAGCTTTCTTCTATTCATAATCGTTAAAGAGTCTCAGATGTAAAATTATCTTCCAGATATAGGAGATGCTCTCCACAATAATGAAGATTAATTCACAAAATAAAAGCCATATGTCGTATGATAAGTGCAATCACTTGGTTTAAAATATCATAACAATGAGTCAAGACTTTGAAAATACTATTTATATCAGGTAGATTACTGTAGGAAGATAGAATAAATCTCTATTTCAAAAACTAATATTTTAATTTTGAAGAAGATTTTTATCCAAAAGAAATAATACACCAGTAAAGGAGTTAGAGGAAGAGAAACAATCATTAATGTTTCTTCCCTTTAACAGATTCAGTGGAATCAATCACTGCTTACCAGCTTCCAAATAAAAATAAGGTAAAACTCTTAGTCAGAAATTCAGTTTAGTGGAAGTAGTGAGTAGTGATCTGATTTTAAAAAGCATAAAACAGAAAATAAAAGAGATGAACCAGTGAATAAAAAATAGGTAGAAAATCACATCAAAGTAAATACTTAAATCAAACTAAAAGCAAGGCTAACATAGAAATCAGCAGACGAAGAAACAATAAAAACAACTGAAAGCAAATAAGTAAATCAAAAATCTAACTAACAGAACAGAATAACCATCAGAAAAAATCAGAAATCAGCAGTCATCAGAATCAAGCATTTATATCAATCACTCCTAATCTGGTTCTCAAATTACTGAAAGAGTCAAAGGCCAGTGGTTTAGTGAATATATCAGCCAGCTGATTTTCAGTTGCTACATGATGTAGCTCATTGTCCCCTTTTGTAACATGGTCCCTAATGAAGTGATGCCTTATGTCAATGTGTTTGGTCCTAGAATGTTGGATTGGATTCTTAGAGATGCAGATGATACTAGTATTATCACACAGAATAGAAATTATGCCAACAGGTAAACCTAAATCCAAAACTTGTTGCTTTAACCAAAGAACTTGGGCCACACAACTTCCTAAGGCAATATACTCAACTTCAGCAGTGGAAAGTGCAACTGTGTTCTATTTTCTACTAGACCAGGAGACAAGAGACTGTCCTATGAATTGACAAGTTTCAGAAGTGCTCTTTCTATCCACCCTGCACCCCGCAAAGTCAGAATCAGAATATCCAATGATCTCAAAAGAGGTGCTGTGCCTAGGGTACCAGATTCCTAGGTTTGGGGTCCCTAAAAGATATCTAAGAATTCTCTTAACAGCAGTCAGGTGGGACTCTTTAGGATCAGCCTGAAACCTAGCACAAAGATAGACACTAAACATGATATCAGGTAGCTAGCAGTCAGGTAAAGCAGTGATCCTATTATTCCTCTATACTTCTTCTAATCAATAGATTTTCCACTTGAATCCTTATCTAACTGACCAGAGGAGCTCATGGGAGTATTGGTTGGCTTGGCTTTGTCCATTTCATATTTCTTCAAAATGTCCTTAGTGTATTTAGATTGATTGAGAAAGGTTCCATCATCTGTTTGCCTTATGATAAATCCCAAAAAGTAGGACAATTCTCCCATCATACTCATCTCAAACTCTTTACTCATTATTTTAGAAAACTTATCACATAAATATTTATCAGAAGATCTAAAAATTATATCATCAACATAGATCTGGACAATGAGTAAGTCATCCCCTATTCTCCTCAGAAAAAGGGTGGTGTCTACGCTCCCCTTAACAAACTCTCTTTCTAACAGGAATGTGCTAAGCCTCTCATACCAAGCTCTGGGTGCCTGTTTCAATCCATACAAGGCCTTTTTTAATTTATAAAAATGATTTGGATATTGGGAACTTCAAAACCTGGGGGTTGTTCTACAATAACATCCTCTTTTATTACCCCATTTAAAAAGGTACTCTTGACATCCATTTGAAATAGCTTGAATCTCTTATAACAGGCAAAGGCTAGTAGCACCCTAATGGCTTCCAATCTAGCTACAGGGGTAAAAGTCTCCTCAAAATCAATCCCTTCTATCTTATTATACCCCTTAGCCACCAATCTTGCCTAATTTCTCACCACCACACCAGAATCATTCATCTTATTCTTAAAGACCCACTTGGTTCCCATAATACTTTGATTTCTAGGTCTTTCTACTAACTCCCAAACATCATTCCTTACAAACTGATTCAATTCTTCTTGCATAGCTAAGATCCAAAATTCATCCGAAAGGGCTTAATTGATGTTGGTGGGTTCAGTTATTGAGATAAAGACAGAGTGGTTTACTTCCTTGCTAAGTCCATGCCTAGTCCTAACACCTTCAGAAGGGTCTCCTAAGATCAGTTCTTTAGGATGACTCGAAGAATATCTCTAATCTCGAGGTAATGTGGTTTGAGGTTCTACCCTCTCCTCCAGATTTGCATTTCCAATCCCTTGGGTAATCTCCTCTACCTCTTCTTCTTCCTCAATTCTATTCACCTTAGGATCAGATTCATCAAACACCACATGAGTTGTCTCTTCCACCACTAAAGGATTTCCCCACACTAGAATAACCTAAGAACACTCCTTCATCAGATTTGGGGTCAAACTTTCCTAAAGGTGATTTCCCGTTGTTCAGAATAAAAACCTTACAGCCAAAGACATAGAGGTGGGACAAGTTTGGAGTTCTACCCTTAATGATCTCATAAGGTGTCTTGTTCAGTTTTGATCTCACATTCACCCTATTCAGCACATAACAGGTAGTGTTCACCGCTTCAGCCCAGAAGTATTTTAGAAGTGAATACTCGACAAGCATGGCTCTAGCGGCTTCTACTAAGGTCCTGTTCTTCCTTTCAGCTACCCCGTTCTGCTGAGGGGTCCTAGGAGCTGAAAAATTGTGACTAATCCCTTGCTCCTCATAAAGGCTTCCAAATTTCACATTTTCAAACTCTCCACCATGATAACTATGAATAGTCAGGATCTCACAATCTAACTTCCTCTGAATCCAAGTGGAGAAGGACTTAAACTCATCAAATGACTCAGATTTGTGGGATAAAAATTTAATCTAAGTGAACCTCGAGTAGTCATCTACAATCACAAATCCATTGACGTTTCCTCCTAAGCTGACAGTGCTAATGGGTCCAAAGAGGTCCATATGAAGAACTTCTAAAGGTCTAGAGGTGCTAATGTCCTTAATAGAGTGAAAAGAGGACTAGACTTGCTTTCCTAACTAACAGGCATCACACAGGTGATCCTTAGTGAACTTAAGCTTGGGCACACCTCTAACTAAGTCCTTCTGGGTGACTCTCCTAAGGGTTTTCATACTGGCATGACACAATCTCCTATGCCACAACCAAGACTCATCAGCAGTAGTTTTTAAGTAAATTGAATTTTTAGCTTTAATGCAACTTACATCTAGCTTGTAGACGTTGTTGATCCTTTGCCCCTGTAAAACAACTTCATCATTTAGGCTTAAAATGCAGCCAGTGGGTAGGAATTTGATGCTGTATCCTTTGTCACAAAGTTGACTGATGCTCAGTAAGTTGTGTTTCAGTCCATCTACAAGAAAAACATTATCAATCATAAAATTCTTTGAATCACCAATTATACCCGTACCTACCACCTTGCTGGTGGTGTTATCTCCAAGTGTAACCTTGCCTCCAGCTCTGGCCTCCAGCGAAATGAACTGATTTGCATCTCCAGTCATGTGTCTAGAACATCCACTGTCCAGGTACCATATGCTCTCACGAGGTCTTATGTGAGAGCACACCTACAAAAATATCAAACGTTAGCCTTAGGAACCCAAACAGGTTTGGGTTCCTTCTTATGAAAAGAAGAATGCAATGCATGCGTGCTGTGCTGTGAAACAGGCAGTTTGGGTCTCCACACCCAATGTGTACTATGGTGAACCATGCAGGTGTGGGAAATGTGTCCTAACATGCCACATGAATAACATCTAACACCAGGAAAAGGGTTAACTAATCTACGTGTGTGATAGTGCCTCTTCCTAGATGTATATGAAACATGCTTTGATAAACTTGCAACAGATTTTTCAAAAGGTGGCGGAGCATAAAACTTTCAAAAGTGGGTGGTTTTTGATTTTTCTGAAAAGAACTGATCTTCACTTTCAAAAATTCATTCTCTTTATTTAAACTTGTAATTTCAAATTTTAAAGCACCGTTGCTACTTTCTACTTCACATGCCATAGTATCTAATTCTTTAAAAGCTCTCTCCAAATCAACATGAGTGGTTTTCAATGAATCATGCACAGTAACTAAATCAGAATATTTTTTATTCAATTCATCAAACTCATCAAGTAAAGACATGTGATTGCTATCAACAGTGGAATGATCCTTAATCAAAACATTATACTTTTTTTGCAAAGTCAAATAATCCAGTTTCAAGTTAGCATGGGTTTTCTTAAGCTTCCTATACGATGCATGAATTTTTTTAGATACTTCAAGTAATTAATCATAAGTAAGCTCACATACCTCTTCCTGGTCCGACTGACCAGGGAGATCATCAGCCATCAGACACAAATTTGTTTCCTCCTCTTCAGCTTCAGTCTCAGAGGAGTCGGATGCAGAGTCTGCCCAGAATGCCTTTTATATCCGCTTCTTGTCATTTCTGAACTTTGGTTTCTCCTCACCCTTCTCCTTTCTTGGGTGAGCCTTGAGTGTAGGAAAATCCGCCCTTATGTGTCCAGGCTTCCTGCATTCAAAACAAACAGATTCAGATGAACCTTTAAAGTTTCTACTTGTCTTACCTTTGTTCCACTTTTGAAAATTCTTATTCTTCTTCCTTAGAAAGCTCTTGAATTTCCTTGTGATTAAGGCAACATCATCACTATTAGACCTGGAAGTGCTAGCATCTGAATCATTGGCCTTTAGCGCCACTATCTTCTCCTTCTTTCGTTCACCTGCATCAAGTTGTCTTTGGTTCACCCCTTGCTCGTAAGCAATGAGTGATCCAAGTAAGCTGTCAATAGAGTAAGTATTTTAATCTTTAGATTCCGTGATCGTAATAATCTTAGCATCGTATGAAGAAGGCAAACATCTAAGAATTTTGTTCATTCTTTCGTAATTAGTTAGTTCTCTTCCTAGAGCATGCAAAGAGGTAACGATTTGAGTGAACCTTGTGTACATTTCTGAAATCATCTCACTAGGTTTCATGCGAAAAAGTTCATAATCATGTAACAAGATATTTAATCTAGACTGTTTGACTTTAGTTGTACCTTCATATGTTATACACAATCTATCCCAGATTTCTTTACCCGTTGTACAAGTAGAAACACACATATAGTCTTCAGATTTTAAAGCACAAAAGAAATAATTCAAACATTTTGCATTTAACTGTGCTAAATCACGATCATCAAAAGTCCAATTTGTAATTGGGAGTTCAGTTTTAATACCGTTAACAAGTCTATGTGGTGCTTCATAACCATCTTTAACTAACATTCACATACGATAATCGATTGATTGAAGAAAAGTAGACATGCGTGTTTTCCAAAAATCAAAAGGAATGTTATCAAGCAATGGTGGTCTTGTAATAGAAAAACCTTCAGCAGTATTACGATTGTTATAGTTAGTCATGGATCAAATTCAAAAGTTTTTAAACTTAAATTTTGAATCCCGCTCTGATACCACTTGAAAGTTCGATAGGGATGTTAAGCCCTAGTGAACTAGTCTCGAGGCTAACCAAGAGGGGGGATGAATTGGTTATTTAAAAATTTCATGAGGAATAGAAAAAAAATTTTCGATACTTTACAGTGGAAACAAGTAAACAAGAACAAAAAGATCAATCACAGATATTCACCCAAGCAGTTAATATCAGAAAAGTAAAGTGCAGAATAA
Source organism: Dendrobium chrysotoxum (assembly GCA_019925795.1). Taxonomy (NCBI): domain Eukaryota; kingdom Viridiplantae; phylum Streptophyta; class Magnoliopsida; order Asparagales; family Orchidaceae; genus Dendrobium; species Dendrobium chrysotoxum. The sequence goes on along the minus strand of CM034308.1, from coordinate 56,403,238 downwards.
AATCAGAAAAGTAAACCAAATTTTATAGTGGTTCGGTCAACTTGACCTACGTCCACTCCCCGGAGCCTCCCCTCCGGGTATTGCACTAAACAAAAAGTGACTCTCCTTCTGCTCCCACAGCAAGGCGGAGAAGCCTGTACAAAAAACACCTCCTTTCCACCACCCGATGAGGCAGAGAACCTAACCTCCTTTTGCTTCCACCTGAAGTGGGCAGAGAACCCAACATCCTTTTTCTTCCTCTGAAGCAGGCAGAGAACCTCAGATCTTCTTGCCGATGATCCTCTCCCAAAGAACACCGACACAATGAAAGACGACGAGCGGAGAAGAAGACTCTGATCCTTGCTTGGAGCAACCTTCATGAAACCCCTCACAAACTCCCCCTCACAAGATCCTCTCTCTCTCTCCCAAACTCTCTCTCTCTCTCTAAGGTTTCTCTGAAAAGGAAAATGGAAAAAGATTTTTCTTGTTGAATGAAAAATATCTTTTATAGGAGGGCTTAAAATTTGCCCTAAATCTCAACTAGTCGGCCTAGATCATCAAGGACGATCGATAGATCATCCTGTATGATCAGTTTAAAATTAGTTGCTTCAGCCTGGACGATCTGGCTCTTCTGGATGATCAGTAAAAAAAATTGATCATATCGTCCCGTATGATCCTGCGATCGTCCGGGACGATTAGTGTAAATCGAGGGATATCGTCCAGAAGACAGTTCGGGTCATCCAGAGCAAACTGTGCTGGACGGCCAAAAAATGACTTGATCGTTTAGGATGATATGGGTATCGTCCTGTACGATTAGTTCAAAAAGTGCCAAAATCATCCTGAGCACAGTTCAGGTCGTACAACTGAAATGCACTAGACGATCATGATCATCCGGGACGATCCTGCTATCGTCCAAGATGATATGATCATATTAATCAAATATAAATTACTTTCCTTAATTACCAGATTAATTTAGGCATGATTATACTGGTTGGTTCGGGACGATACATGTATCGTCCTGGACGATCAGACCAAATATCTTAAAATAAAAACTTGCCTAACTTGATCTGGCCGCTGAGAATTTTTGATTTGTGCATATCGTCCCGTACGATCAAAAGATCATCCAGGATGATCTGCTTAATCAGACCGTCTTAACTTGGTTGCCCTAATTAGGGTTTCTATTTTTACTTGATTGTCCAGGATGATGTGACTATCGTCCAGGACGATCTGAACAAAAATTTGAACTAAAATTCTAATTCACTCAAGCTCTCCCCTTGAGTATGTGTGTGCAAGGTTACTTAGCTAGGGGATCAGTTACATTATAATTGACTCAAGAAAAAGAAAAATAGTATACTTAGACACACTTGGACCCGATCTTGAGTTGGCTTTAGTTGCTCGTAATCTTTTGTGCCTGAAATGGGTTAGCCAAGTAAAACACAATAGAGACATGTTTGTCATCATCAAAACCAGATTTGCAACAATGATATCCCAAGTGTTATACGATTGATAGAGTATGACTTTGGTTGTCCTAAAGATCATACCGAATAAAATCTATAATTTTTATACTGATTATATTATATGGTGTCTACAGTACTAGATGATCGATAATGTATGAAGTTGGTTGTCCCAAGTATAATCCCAAATGGACAAAAGAAATTTCTGTAGGTCGTACTGTATGATATTTTGATCATACTATACAAAATGTTTAAAGGTTGAATAGTTCATCTATACAAACTTGCTAGATGATTCTAAATTATATAGATCATAATGTAGGATACGTATATTGTACTATACGAATAGAATATGGATATCTTAAAATTTAAGATTTTTTAAAGCCCACTATTTAAGGATTTCTAATCCTCTTATTAGATAATCTTTTGCTGCTAAATTATTCTGAGAGAGCTATGAAAAGGAAGAGAGTGAGAGAGAGAGAGCTTTGGAAGAGAGAGAGAGATTCTTATTGCTTGGTGGCTTTGGGGAGACTTTCATCAGCATCAGATCCAAGTTCTCTGCCTTCACCAGGAGGTTGTAAATGATTTTAAGGTTCTCTGCCTACTCCAAGAGGGAGTAAAAGGATTCTAAGGTTCTTTGCCTACTCTAGGAGGGAGTAAAAAGATTTTTAGGTTCTCTGCCTACTCTAGGAGGGAGTAAAAAGATTTTCAGGTTTTCTCCCTACTCCAAGAGGGAGTAAAAGTATTTCAAAGTTCTCTTCTTACTCTAGGAGGGAGTAAAAGGATATAAGGTACTCTGCCTCGTCGGGTCGGTGGAAAGATTTTGTAAGGGCTTCTATGCCTTGCTCTAGGAGCAAAATGAGAGACACTACTTTAGTACAATACCTGGAAAAGGAGGTTTCCAGGGAGAGGACGCAGGCCAAGTTGATAGAACTGCTATAATTTTGGTCTATTATTTTTATTTACTTTTTTACATTTAATTTCTGCATTTTTCTGTGTTTTATTCTGTGTTTGAAATCTCTAATTTTTTATTATTGTGAAATTAGTTTTACTTCCGCATTATGGGATAAAATTATTTATTTTAAAATATTCAAAAAGATTTTATAAAGATTTTCTTTTTACCTTAAGAAATTTTTTAAATTAACCAATTCACCCCCTCTCAGTTAGCCTCGGGCTAGTTTATAAAGATTTAACAACCCTCACGAACTTTCACCAAGTCGATTAAAATCCATGAGCCTGATCATTTTTATGAAAGAGTGGTAGGGATGTTATTATTAACATTTTTGAAAATTGAAACCAATGTCTAGAGTAGATACTAATTACTCCCTTGACTTATGTTGGGTGAGAATGCTTGAATCAAATACAATTAGAATTTTAGACTCATTTTTAATTTAATTTTTAATGCGATGTATGCTGATCGACTCGATAAAATGCATAAAATGATATATAGCAGTTTTAAAAAGGCTTAAAAAAAATTTATCCTTTGAGATTATACAACATCCTCTTGATAGGACTACACCCTAATAGGTTAGATTATCTGCTAGAATCCGCAGGAAGGGAGGTGCCTAACAAGGAAGAGAAAGTCAATAATATGCTTATGCTGACTCCCGGTGATCACAGGCTTACTTCTTAGATCATTAGAGTTTCTATGTTATCTTAAAGTTTTTTATTTAAATTTGAGTAGAAATAGTTTTATTGTACTGCCATGAGCCTCCACGAATCCAGCTAAAATAAAAATGACATGCAATCACCAAAAAACTAAGAGAAATAGACTGTCCTAATCGAAATTAAAATAAATCAAATACATCAATTAATCAGATTAATTTCATAAAATAATTTCCATAGGTAAAATACCCCTTTATTACAACCCAGAATTTACATAAATTAAAAGTGGTCGGGCACCACTAACAATAATCCTGATTTTAACCTTAGGATTGATGCAAGTTGACTTTGAGTGGGCTACTCTTTATTTTAAACTCTTTGGGATCCTTGGATTCATCGTATCTGGATACCATAATGAAAAAAGAAAACTCTTCCCCCAAAGGGTAGGTTATTCTTTTCACTTTGGGTGTTAAAATTATCCAAATTTGGGCTTCCAAATGGAAAAAGGACTATCCCCTAAGGGGTTTCCTCTCCTCATTAGAATCCAATTTTTGATATCTATATCTCTACTCAAAGACTAAATTTCACAACTTGATACTTTAAACAAATTACATCAATATTAGAGATGAAAAATTTTAGACTCTCCTGTAAGGTTATCCTAAATATTTGAAATCAAATAAATCCCAAGTAATATATATATATACATATATATACACGATAAGAAAAAGTAAATTACACTTAAGCACATACTTATTTATTTTGGGGGTAAGCAGTAGACGCACCTATAGTATTTATATTTGTTATTAATTTAGCCTCATTTTATTGCCCTGCATGAGCATGGCCACTTATAGAAAACTTAGTGAGCAATCAGATTGTTCCTAATTTAAAGGTAATCTACCGTCTATCGCATCAATTCATAGATTGCAGTTAAAGTAAGTAAACACTGATATCAATTAATTTTTAATCACAACATGTAATGAAAACTCAAAAATCCTAGCACACAGTAGTAAAAAGTAAGCACGAGCCTAACCTAGACTAGAGTTGGTTGTCTTAGCAATCCATCTAAAGTGTGTGAGGTGGGCTATGTGATTTGGGTATGTCCTAAACTGGGTAATTTATTAAAGTTATATAGTGTTCGGGTTTGTTAAAGGTCGAAGGAAAAAAAATTATGTTTGAGTTTAAATATTAATGTGTTAAAGCTTAATTTAGGTATATTTTAATGGTTAAATAGTTACTACCTTTGTTACTTATCGGGGCTGTAAAGTTTATTTCACATTCCATGGGGCTAATTTAATAGCCTCGTAGCCCGGAATACCAAGTAATAACCAGTGTTGATTAAGTTGATTTAATTGGTTGAGGATTAAAAGTTAACAAATTTAAATTATATGTGCTAATTTCTGGTTTGAATAATTGAATTAAATTTTTTGGAATTTTGAGTGAATTATTAAATTTTAGAAAATTTAGAACTATTTAATTACATTAATTAAGGGGCCAAAAGTTAACTTTTAAAATTAAAGTGATTTTAAAATTTAGTATTTTCTTAAATATTAGACCTTAAGATGATTAGACTTTGAGTTTTCTCAATTTGAAATTTTCTACATTAAGTTATGATTTTCGAAATTATGACCTAGTTTTAAACTATGGTTGATCGAAAAGTTAACTTTTTAACTTTAACTTAATTTTGGAGGTTTGACATTTTTAGATAATACTAGATTTTAGTTGGAGTTGAATGATATTTGGTTTGATTAAATTGAATTTTTCTAGAATTACTAGTGATTTTTCAAAGTTTGATTATTTTTCGAATTTTTAAAATTGCATAATTAGAGAGGATTTTTAGATTTTGATCCAAATCATTCTCAAACCTCTTGGAATCACCCCTAGAGGTCAGAAATGACCTAAGAGGGATGTTTCTAAATATTTAAGACTTTTTTAGAATTTTAAATATTTTTATTTAATTAAATTAATAAATTATGAATTTGCCTTAGAAATTAAATTAATATTAAATTAATGGTGTTATTAAGGGCTTTTAATTTTCATGTTTTAAGGGTTTAGTTTTGAGTAATTAGAAGGCTTATGTGAGTTTTTGGGATTTAATATGAATTAATTATGAATTAAATAAAGTTCTAGGCTAAATATAGGGGTGATTTTGGGTTCCCTAGTTGGTGGACCAAATGGGCACCAATTCCAGTGAAACTTAGGTCATGAGTTCACCTGAACTCAAGTTCCAAGCCGACTAAATTAAGGCCCAAATAGATTCCTCTATGGTATTCAACCAAACCAGCTAAGGTAACCACTAGGTTACCTTAGAAAAATCCTAGCTCATTATCTTAGGCTTGGGGGGGGGGGGGGGGGGGGGGGGGGGGGGGATGAAAGTAATGGCTCTAACCTCTCTACTCTAAGCATAATCAACACATAAAAACTCAAATCCTATATCTCATTGGATAGATATATGTGTTGATTTGAAATTAAGGGTCAAACCATGACTCTTAAGCTCAAATCAACTCAAAATAGTCCTTTATCAATTCAAACAGGTGGGAAAAATTTTGGGCATGTGTTTAACATGCCCAAGATTGATCTCCCAAAGTTCCAAGCCATGGGGACACATAATTTAATCATAAATACTAAAATACAATAAATGCTATTAATGGAATTGAGAAACACATGTAGAATTATGGCTTAGGACCATAGAGCTTTGGTAGGTCTCCTCAAGACATTTCTAATGAGCACAAGAACTCCTAATTTAGTCAAGTGGATTACGAGATATTAATTTTTAGAGCTTCCCTCAATTTCTTGTAAAATTAAATCTGGATTTACACAGTTAACCAGTGCTTTACATGCAGGCGCTATCTGATTGGTCAGCCAATCATTGCGACTGATTGTGTAAATGTAGGATTAAATACAGTCGTTAGATCATTGATTGAACATCTACGATCAAAGGGACTTCAGAACCATGGGATATAATCTAAACCATTGATTAAAATCAAAGGCTAGAATTATGTCTTTAACCTCCACATGAAACTGAAGTCGTAGACATTTTCCTGCGTGATCCGAGAGATCCCAGTGGCGAACTCCTTCGAAATGTCACAGGAAGGATCAGGACGGTGAAAGCTTTCAATCTAATGATGGAAATCTATTGGATTGAAAGTTTTCTTCACACTTGACCAGACTAGCTAGCTAGGGAGCTCGGGAAAGGATTCTCACTATGTAGAAAGCCCTAACAAATGAGTTTTTCTATCAAGAAGCTTCAGGGAGAGGTAATAAAGTCTTGTCGTACAGATGTCTCAATCAGAGGATCACCAGAGGAAGGAGTTCAAGCAATGAACAGAGAGTTTTTATCGAGTTCGCTCAGGATGATGGCTGGGGATGGCTAGGAGGCTGGGAAGTGCTATGGGATTACTTAGAGGGCTCTGAGTATCGATTTTAAAACACTAGGAATGAATGGGGTTGAGTAGATCAAGCTACCCCATGGCCTTGGACGGTCAGGATGGCTTGGGCAAGCTGTTGGATGGCTGCCAACTAGAAGAGGACAATCTAAGGAGACCTCCTAAGCTCAAAGAGGTAAATTCAGACCTTGGAGAAGGTTTTATCTAGGGCTTATGAAGGGGGGACCACTAGTACTTATTTTGATTTACTCTGACCATCACCGACCACTGACTAGGTCAGGGTGAAGTGGAAAGGTGTCTAGAGGTCGGGCGAGCCTAACCAAGGGCTCAATTGGGCAAGAGATAGCCTAATTGAATAATGGGGCTCGGGTTGACCCAAACCTGTATGGTTTGGGTCAACCTTGGTCGAGCCTAGGTTGAGTCAGGGGTTGGGTTTATTAGGGAAGTAGGGTTGAGTCATGGGGCATCCAATACAAGTGGAAATTCAGCTTGAAGTGGACCGAGGAGGAAATGGGTAGAGGTCACAGTGGTTTTGACCACTTTGGGCTTGCTTAGGATTTGATCGAAGTAACCCAAAGGTTAGGCTGACTAGGGTAGGTTTGTTAGACCTAGGGCCACCAAATGGAAGTGTTGATTGAGCTTGGTGAGGCCTAGCTTGGGAAATAGCTCAACCCTTAGTAGTTTTGACCACTTTGGGCTAGCCCAATTCCCAGTCTTTGTTAACTCAATGGCTGGGTCAACTAGGGTAGGTACATGGGGCTATGGGGAACCCAATACAACCATTATTTTGATCCAATTTGGCTTAGGGTGGAGTATGGCTCAAGAGAGACCTCTCTTTGGGAACTTGAGTCAAGCCAAATGGCTAACCCAATTGAGCCCAAAGCCTTGGGATCTCAAGGAGGCTTCCCTAAAGACCTAATGGGTCATCCCATGGGTTTGAATGGATTTGGAAAAGTCTTGCCAAAGGGTTTAAAAAGGTTGAAGGTATATGTGTATTTAGTCAAACTTGGTTGGCTTGGTCAGCCTAGTTGACCAAGGGTTAAGGGTTGGGTTCATGGATTTCAAATTCATCATATGAACTCAATGGAAAGTGTCTCAAGTAAGGAGTTCATTTGGTTTGAAATGGGTGTTGAAACCCTTAGGGCACTTTGGTGAACCATGGTTGACTTGGTCAACCAAGCCAAACTAAAGGGTGGGTTTGGGTTCAATGTGTTCCTAATGATATTTAGGGTTCTTTGGAGTAGGTTTTTGAGGTTTGATATGATTAGGCCATGTTAAATTTTGGGAAAAGACAAAAAATCTCTTTAAAGGATATTTTGGTCATTTTGACTCCTAGTCAACTCTAGGCCAAGCTGGGTCCAACAAAGTGTGGGTTACTGATCAATAAGTCATAACAAAGGTCATGGATATGGTTAGAAGCTTTGGGGAGAGTCCCAATGTTAAATTACGTAAGGTGGCAAGTCTAGTGGTATAGGCTATGAATATTTAAAGGTTTTGTAGCCTTTAGAAATAAATTCAATTTCTAGAGCTAGGAGCCTCAGAATGAGCTCAAATTTGGTGAGTTGATATTAGAGACATGTATAAATAATATGAAATTAATAGAATTTAAATAATAGGTCATTTGACTGAGTTTTAAGGTGGTAGAAAAATAACCTAGAAAGGGTTTCAGGGCCTGGGTCCTTAACCCTAGAATTTAGTTTGGAGTCTTGAATTTTGATTGGGTTTTGGACTTGAATGGTTGAGTTTGAAGTATCCACATCAATGATAATCAAATAAATGACTTATATTGATTGGATATGACTTGAAGGTTGATTGCAAGTTGATTGAAAATAGGACAAGAGATTGAATTGAAAAGTGGAATTGGATATGATCAGGATTAGATTGGATTTTGATCGGGACTTATATTATCAGGCAAGTAGACACCTACCAATGATTGGGTCATGAGAAAGAAATCGAGCTGTGTCATAGTGACCTCATATAGAAATGAGGTCAACAATGACCCTTAATATGTGTAATAGAATGAAGTTCTAGTCCACATATAGGTGTTGATCAAATATAATGGTAAGATTTGGAATCTTTGATCCTAAGGGAATGGGAGATCTAGCCTTTGGGAATTAGGTAAAAGGTAGAATTAGAGTGGTGCCACAAAGGGTGTTATCTATCATTAGTGATTCTAATCCTAAGGATAGGAAGCACTGAGACTCACACCTAACCTTAAGGAAAAGAAGGCTAGATGATCTTGTGGGAAGGAAGCTTTGGGACTCACACCTAAAAATAGAGGATCGAAGCTGGATTGAAACTAGGATGGTGCTGTAAAGGGCGTTATCCATCATAAGTATTTCTAATCCTAAGGATAGGAAGCGCTGGGACTCATACCTAACCTTAAGGAAAGAAGGCTGGAAGATCTTATGGGAAGAAGCACTGGGACTCACGCCTAACCACAAAGGATTGAAGCTAGATTGAAATAGGATGGTGCCACAAAGGGCGTTATCTACCACTAATGATTTTAATCCTAAGAAAAGGAAGCGCTGGGACTCACACCTAACCTTAAGGAAAAAAGGATGGATGGTCTTGTGGGAAAGAAGCACTAGGACTCACACATAAACCTAAATGATTGAAGTTAGCTTCAAACTAGGATGGTGCTACAAAGGGAGTTATCCACCACTAGTGATTCTAATCCTAAGAAAAGGAAGCACTAGGACTCACACCTAACCTTAAGGAAAAGAAGGATGGATGATCTTATGGGAAGGAAGCACTAGGACTCACACCTAACCACAGAGTATTGAAGCTAGATTAAAACTAGGATGGTACCACATATGGTATTTTCCACCACTAGTGATTCTAATCCTGAGAAAGGAATCACTGGGACTCATACCTTCCCTTAAGGAAAAGAGAATAGGAAATGATTGGTTGATGATTTTGATCTTTTTGAAAATTATTTTAAAAGTGAGAACAGAATTGATCGAACTTAATTTAGGATATCAAAAATATTTTAGTGATTAAAAATTCAAGCTATATTAAGCATAGTATTTCTTAAGAAAAGGCCCATTGACAGGTAACATTAGGTGATTCCCTTTACAATCAACTAGTTGATACGAGCCTTCTTTGTATACTATCTCTAAGATAAAAGGTCCTTCCCATGTCTGTTCAAACTTCCCACCAATCTTTTGGTGAGCTAAGATAGGCCTTAGAAGAATCAAGACTGAGTCTCCTACTAGGAAGATTCTAAGTTGTACTAACTTATCATGATATTGAACCATTCAAGCTTTGTATAACTATAGACTCTACTAAGCTTAGAGATGATGCTCTTTAAGGCCTTCGAGTTCTTGTAGCCAAAGTTTTGCATTTTGTTCAGTCGTGATTTGATTTTGGATTGCAACTCTGAGCAAAGGAATTTATACTTCCAAGGAGAGTACAGCCCTGTACCCATTACCTAATTCAAACATAGTGGATTAGGTCTGGGTTCTATAAGTTATACGATAAGCCCACAAAGCTTTCACTAACCTCTCATCCCATAAACATTTATTGTTATCAAGGATCTTCTTGATAATCTGCACCAAAGTCTTATTGAAGGCCTCAGCTAACCTATTAGCCCAAGGGTAATAGATTATTGAGTATCTCCAATCAATATTATGGCATCTTGCAAAACTGTTAATTTTTGTATACTTAAATACGAACTCATTATCAGATATAATTTTGTAGGGTATGTCAAATCAGTATGTGATATAGTCATGAAAGAACTTCAATACATGGTGTGGTGTTACATTGCGTAGGGAATTGCCTCTGCCCACTTTGAAAAGTAGTCAGTCACAACAAATATGAACATCTTAGGACCTGATTGATAAGCACCACATAGTCCAGAGTGGACCTTATTTATGATCTTTAGGGCCTTTCATTTATTTAAATAATGTAGCCACATCTGATCAAATGATCGGTGGTATAATGTATTGTTCACAAGTGTATATGTTAGATAGTCAATTAAAGGTTTCTTGATCTAGTTGGCAAGAGATTCATCCAAGGGAAGTTTTCTCCTTCTTCATTGGTTTTGAAGAGGTAGAAAGGACCAGGGGAGAGTGCTTGTTGATGTGCTCCAAATCTATAGGAGATAGGACTTGACGACCTTGAATCTCTGTAGGAATGGAGTCTTCTTCTAGACATGCAAATTCATTTATGAGCTTTATTAAGGCATCCATCGCAGAATTGCTTCCACGGGGAATTGTGTACAAAGTGATGACAAGAATTTACTTGAGCAAGTAACTAGTGTATTGGTAATATTTGAAGAGTTTTGGATTCTAAATATTATAGGTTCCTGCAATCTAATTGATCAACAGTTAGGAATCACCAAAGATTTTAATCTCTATAATCTCCATCAGGATTATAAGTTCCAAGATGGTTATCAAAGCCTCATTTTTAACCTCGTTATTCATGCATGGCTTTGATAAATGATTGAAAAAATAATCATTTCCTTTTCTAGCGTTATGAAAATTAGGCCAATTCTGACTTTTTTGGGGGCCGTAAATTTTTGATTTTACCCCGTTGAGAGGATGCCACACCTTCAAAATATAGTTCCTAGATACGATCATCAGATTCTATTGAACTCATAATTTACTCGTCAGGTAAATCATTATTTAAAGGAGAATCTGCCGGTAGCGGGTGTGCCTTAAGGAAGTCGATAATGGCCTGTCTTTTCACTTCGCACAGGGAAATGAAAGTGATTTCAAATTGAAGTAATATCATAGAGCACCGCACCAAACATCTTGATAATATAGGCCGGGTCATAAGATATTGCAAAGGATTAACTCTGGAAATTAAACTCATTCAATGAGAAAGCATGTAATGCCTTAGTTTTTGGGCTATAAAAACTAAAGCATGGCAATGCTTCTCAATCGAATGGTACCAGATTTTCATAGGAAGAAGTCTTTGGCTTAGGTAATTGAAAGTTCGATAGGGATGTTAAGCCCTGATGAACTAGTCCCGAGGCTAACCAAGAGGGGGGGGGGGTGAATTGGATATTTAAAACAAAACAAAAATATTTTTATAACGTGCAGCGGAAACGAATTAAAATAATGATAAAAAGATCAATCATAGATATCAACCAAGCAGATAATCACAATAAAATAAAGTGCAGAAAATTATAAGAAAGAACACTCTGGATTTATAGTGCTTCGGTCCAACCTGACCTACGTCCACTCCTCGGAGGCACCCTCCAGGTATTGCACTAACCCAAATAGTGTCTCTCCTTCAGCCCCCACAGCTAGGCGGAGAAGCCCTTACAAAATCACTTCCACCTTCCCCAGTGCAGCGGAGTAGCCGGGTCCTCTGACACCAAAGAGATCTTCTTCTTCCCAAAACCTCCCTCGAGACGACCCTTGAATCTGATGGTACTTAGGTGCAAGCTTGCCGGAGCAACCATGTGAACCCCCTCACACTCCCTCGAGAATCCCGCTTCCCAGGCTCTTCTCCCTCTCAAACTCCACCCTTTCCTCTCTCCCTTTCAAGCTCTCTCTTCAAGTTTTCTTCAAAAGAACGAAGCCTCAATGGCTGCCAAAGACACCTATCAAGTGCCTTGAGAAAGCTTAAATAAAGAGCTGCAAAAACCCTTCCAAATTAGTTCTGGTGGCAAGATCGCCCAGGACGATTGCCGGATTGTCCAGACGATGAGCTCCAAAAGACGGCTTCAAAAAAACCCTAAAAACTCAATTCTGCCACCAAACATCGTCCCGGATGATCACAGGATCGTCCTGGATGATGTGCAGAATTTGACCTGATAGTCCCGTACGATCCTGGGATAGTCCAGGACGATCAGTACAAATTTTGCACAAATCGTCCAGTACGATATACATATCGTCCAGGATGATTAGAACAAATTTTGACTTTAAATCCTTGCCTAAATTATCATGGTGGCTAGGGTTTTGAGATCATATTGGATCTTCCAGGATGATTAGTTCAATGAACAGATCGGCCTGGACGATCATAAATCGTCCAGTACGATTTGTTCAAAAGTTGAACTTCTAGTTTTGACAGGATCTCACTCCCCCCGAGTATGTGTACACATGGTCATAAATAAGCATATACTATTAGAGGACTTGACTCAAGGAATCGAAAAGTACATCAATGAGAAATTCAATAAAGCCTTTTCTACTCATTCTTGAGTCTTGAATCTTTCTTGTATTGATGCATGCTATTCTTGAAATGTTAGTACACACACAAATAAATATACATTCCAAATATTAGAAGATGTGAGCCATAATGTTTGTTATCATCAAAACAGGAACTCGTGAGGTCGAGTCGTAACAGTAATAGAGAGAATTCTCCTTCCTCTCATCTTTGACTTGAATTAGAAGAGCGCCAAGCAACTCATTGGGGGCAGCAGTGTAAAGAATAAGAGGTTTCCTAAGAATAGGGGCTGCTAAGATTGGCAGATTGATAAGGTATTCTTTAGTGTTATTAAAAGCACTCTAACATTTCTCTTCCCACATGAATTTAGTGTCCTTTCTGGCTATGATAAAGAAGGGTTGAAATCCTTCAGAAAGGTTGGATATAAACCTCCTTATGTACGTCTGCCTACCCTGAAGAGACCCCAGTTAGGTAAGGCTCTTAGAAGGCAATATATTTAATATGGCCTCAATTTTAGAGGGATCAATCTCAATTCCATTGTGCCTCACTACAAAGCCCAAAATTTCTCTGAAGTGACATCAAAAGCATATTTTAAAGGATTCATTTTGAGGTCGTAGTGTGCAACCGCTAAAAAATGACTCTTAAGTCGTATAGGTGAGCCTCTTTAACTTTGCATTTGACACCCAAATCATCAATGTAGCACTCAACTTGATTGTGGATTAGATCATCAAAGATTCAGGTCATGGACCGTTGGTAGGTTACACCAGCATTCTTAAGACTAAATGGCATCATCTTATGATAAAAGATCCCTATAGAGGTCCTGAATGCAGTGTTTCTCTCATCTTCTAGGGCCATCCTGATTTGATTTTAACCAGATGAGCTATCCATAAAAGGGAAAACAACATGCGAAGAGATAATGTCCACCATAATCTTGGGTTTGGGTAAAAGAAATTCATCCTTAGGACACACCTTATTTAGATCTCTATAGTTGACATTAATCCAAATTTGGTCATTCTTCTTTTGAATTGGTATAGCACTAGCTACCCAAGAGGGATATTGTTCCTCTCGAATAAATCCTTCCTCTACTAATTTCTTGATTTAAGAAATGACTTGCTCCTTGATTTCTAAACACATGCATCGAGGAGCTTATTTGAAAGGAATGGCATCGTGCTGGATTCCAAGTTTATGGACTGCTACGTCAGTGGACAGGCCTAGCATTTCATTATATATCTAGGAAAAGCAGTCCCTAAACTCAAAAAAGAAGTTGAATCAGATCCTTAAACTTGTCCTCGCTCAATATGGTAGTTGTGAAGGTGGGGTGAGAGTCATCTTCTATTCCAAGGTTAACCTCTTTCAATCATCGACTATCGATTTAATCTCTTCCTCAAATTTAGGGAGGGGGGGGCATCCTAAACTTGAAGTTCATCGAGGTCATTTAAAGTCTCTAAACAGAGTTTTTTGAGGGGATCGATGACTTTAATAGTGATATTTTGAGAATCAAGCTAAAAAGTTATCATTAAGCAGTATTCATCATCATCATCAAATGAACTAATTGTACTAAAGATGATACCACTTCTCAGATTTTTCTTGATTTTCATTTGCCAATTATTTTTGTTGTATCTGGCTTGACCCTTAGTCTATCAATATTATATGGATCCTTTGGAGAAATTTTTTTTACAAAGACAGGAAAGTAACTAAAAGATAATTTCATTAATTCATTGAAATCTATCTCCTCAAGGGTTACATCACTTTTATCCCATGAGGAGGAGGAGCCAGGAAAATTTTTTTGGACTTTCTTTACTTTGTCACTTAGGTTAGGGGCCTCTTTAATCTCTAACCCTGCAACCTTGTTAGTTGATAATAGGGTCAAAGATAGGGACTCAATTCCCCTACTCAACTTTTCATACATTGTTAACTTGGGCTCGTCACTTTGAACTTTTGAATTATCGCCTTCTTGGTCACTATCCGATTCTAAGGTGAGGTCAAATTTTGGAGGAGGAATAACTTTTTGATAATCAAAAGGAATTCTGGCACCCTGTACATCCGGTTCCTCATCGAAACTTAACACCAGATCTATGTATATCAAGGATGTATTTCTTTCAAAAGACACATGACCTCGGCCACAGGCTTTTTGATCCTCCCAGCTCTTCAAGGTAACATGTTTGGAGGTCTAAAGACTATGAGCTCGATGTCATCTTCGCTAACTGATTCTTATTTTTCTTCATATTTTTCTTTTTTTTCTCCTTTTTCTTTTCATTATTTTGATTCTTGATTTTGAATGGAGCTTTGCTCACTTATTTTCTCCTCATTGACTTTAATCATAACCTTAGGATGGGAAGAGGACCCTTTAGGCATATAATAGGTAGCATATTTGTAGATCCCAACCTCTTGATTTGAGAATGATTGCAAATCACCCTTAATCACATATTCAATACTGTCTCATTGGTACTTGACGTATTAGTGTAGGGTAGATGGAGCCATCCTGTATTCGTGGATCCAGGGCCTACTTAAAGAGCATTAAAGGATATAGCTGAATCAATTATATGAAAATTTGCTTCAATTTTGAGTTCTCCAATTTCCAATAGGTGGGTGATTGAACCCCAAGCCCTCGTGCATTTTTTGTTGAACCCATATAGCATCAACTTGTCAGTGGTGAGCTTACTGGTATCAACTTTAAGATAGGCAATGGTCTTTACATTCATCACATTGACCGATGCACTCAGATCAACAAGGACTCCTGATAATTTGAAGTTTCCTACATTTACAGTAATGTAAAGAGGGTCATTATGGTCGGCAGTACTCAAAAGTAGGTATTCATCTGAAAGATTACTCCTAGGATTTCCTTGAAGTAGAGGGCTTCATCTTTTGAGGTTAAAGCCAGTTGAGCTAAGTGAGTCTCTGGGTCGAGAAGTGCTTTAATTAAGGACTCATTTTTTTTCTTTGACAGGATGAGGGCATTATAGATGCTCAACTTTACTGGCAACTTTCTAAGGTGAGACAAATTGTTGTAGTCAACCTTGGGGACATCGGTATAGGGACCCAATGGAGTGGAAGGAAGATTCGATTATTGAGTGGGGACCTGGATCGGATTATTGGAGACAACTTATTTACCTATATCCTTAGGGGCAAGCCTAGGGGGTAAGACTTTACAGTCACGGAGTTGCACCTGTCTGACTTCCTAGGGAAGGCAAACTATAACAGAGTCTACAGTCTCTGTAGGTGCTAGATCATTATTCTTTGAGTGGGTGTTAGAATCTAAAAAATTGGTGATGATAGGACTCTCCTGAAAGTTAATTTTAGGGAGGTCATTATCTGATACGATCTCAGGTTTGATGTTCCCTTTAGAGGTCAAATTAGGAATGTCATGTTGTTTACATTTGGATCGATCTCAACAGAACTTTAAATTTCTTCAAAAAAGTTATCAATTTGCATTTGATCTTTATGGCTAATCATCAAAATTGATGTAGAAAGATCTTTTTTATTAATTTTGTGACTCATTGCCTTTGATGGGGCAAAGTAAAAGTTAGATAATAGGAGGGGGAAAAGAGTTTTTATACCACCATTTGCCACTCGAATGCATCTCTCATCAATAATTTTCCTCTCTATAAAATTTTCACTCATTTCTTTTTTATTTAGTACAGTAGTCCCTACAACTACTTGAGAGGAAAGTTGCTCAACATCCTCCTACGAAGCCTATATTTGATCAAAAAAGTTGAATTTTAAAAAGATAAATTTTCTTCGAGAGAATTTAATTTTTTAAATTTTAGTTTTGAAATCAAACACATCATTGTAAATGATATATCTCCTCGGGAGGTGAAGATATCATTCCCTAATGGGTTCAAATTACAAAACTTTGCATTCATCCTGTTTATCATAATGAAACTCAAGGAAGGGCAACATATGATCCTGAATGGTCAAAATGATATTTGATAAAGTGCTTGATGATAATAATCTAGATAAGGGATCATTAATTTCATAATCAAAATCATGATAATAGAATGATACATCTTCCCAAAGGAAGAAAGTGTCGTTCACTATAAGTCAATTGAATATGACGATAATGATCGTTGACTTTGATTTTCTCAGAGATAATTAATTGAGGTTTTAAAAAATTAATTTTTAAAAATTTGATCTTAGTTTCTAAATCACCTACAAGCATAAGCTCTCATAGTTAATTACATCGTATAAAACCTAAGTTTCCTACGAATACTCTCGATTAAAATATGGGTAGAAATTTCATTTTTTTTGAATTTTTAAAGATTGGTATCAAATGAGAGAGGCTTGAATTTCAGTTGGGATTGGATTAAGATTGAACACTTATTTCTAGAGGTCAAGGGAGAAAGGTAGGAGGTGCTTTGGGATTCTAAAATATTTTAAAAGCACCCTTGCCTATCCTATATGTTTGGCTTAAATTTTGGATTAAAAGAGATTTAGTTTGAGTAATCAATTTTATTAGAAGATCATGATTATATTTTTAGAAGGTTGAGGTCTTATAGTCTAAACCTTCCTCAGAACTTAAATCAAAATTGCGCATTGAAAATTAGTGGCCCGAACCTAGCTACTGCAGTGCAAATTTGGATATACTCCAGCTTGGATTGGGGAGCTAACTAACCATCGAGTCACTTGAAAACCATGAGTTAAGTCACTTATTAAAGAGTGGGAAGGATGTTTTTTAGTTAAGTTTGAGGAAATGGGGCTGACATCTAGAGCAGATTCTAATTTGGCCATTAACTTATGTTGGGTAATTTGATGCTTAAAGTAAATGCAATTAAATTTTTGACTTATTTACATTTATTTGTAATGCAATACATGATGCTTAAATCAAATATGAAGCAAATTTAAAAAGGCTTAAAAATAGATTTTATCCTAGAGATTGCACAACTTCCCCTTGACAGGACTACACCCTAATAATCAGGTGGCCTGCCAAAACTTGTAGGTGGGGAGGTGCCTAATAAGAAAGAGAAGTAATTTAATATGATGTATGAAAAACTCTCAGTGATCCCGACCTTACATCTTAATTCATTCAGTTTCTATGTGAGCTTAAATATTTTAAATTTAATTAATGTAGAACAGTTTTATTCATACCCTTATGAGCCTCTGATCATTCTAGGCTACAATAAAATTGGCATGTAATAAAAAAAGCTAGAAAATACATATAATTTCTACTGCACAATCAATGTAAATAAAATCAATAAAATTTATCAAATTAAATATCCATGTGGTAAGTGCCACTTAATCTTACAACCCAAAAATTTCAAGAAAAGTAAAGTGGCCAGGTACCACTAATAATAACCCAGATTCTACTCGAAAGAAGATTGACATTTCTCATCCCATATGAATTTGACATCCTTTTTAGCTAGGACGAAGAATGGTTGAGATCTTCTAGAGAGGTTAGAAGTGAATCTTCTTATCTATGGCAGCCTGCTCTAAAGAGACCTTAGTTAAGTAAGGCTCATAGGGGGCAGCATATTTAAGATAGCTTCAATTTTGGTAGGATCAATTTCAATTCCATAGTGCCTCACTACGAAACCTAAAAATTTCCTTGAGGTGACCCAAAAGCATATTTAGGAGATAAATTTAAGGTCATAGTGGCACAACCACTCGAAGATGATTCTTAAGTCATAAAGATGACCTCTTTCACTTTGCTCTTGACAACTAAATTGTCGATCTAACACTCAAGTTGATTATGAATTAAGTCGTCAAAGATTCAAGTCATGGTCCAATTGGTAGGCAGCACCTGCATTTTTATGGCCAAATGGCATCACTTTATAACAAAAGATTCCCATAGGGGTTCTAAATGTAGTGTTTCTCTCATCTTCTGGGGCCATCTTGATTTGGTTGTAACTAGATGAGCCATCCATAAAGGAGAAAATAACATACGAGGAGGCAATGCCCACCATAAGTTTTAGTATGGGTAAAGGATATTCATCCTCGGGACATGCATTATTCAGATTCCTAGAGTCAACACAAACTCGAATTTGACTATTCTTCTTTCGAACCGTTATAATGTTGGCTACCCAAGAGGAATATTATTTCTCTCGAATAAATCCTACCTCAGCCAATTTCTTGACTTCAAAAATAACTTATTATTTAATCTCCAAACACATGCGTCTAGGAGCTTACTTGATATGAATGGCATCATGACAAACTCCATGTTTATGGACTGCTATGTTAGCGGACTAACCCAATATTTCATCGTATGTCTAGGTGAAGTAATCCTTAATCTCGAAAAGAAGTTGAATCAGATCCCTAGACTCATCCTCACTCAATAAAGAGCTTACGAAGGTGGGGTGAGGGTCATCCTCTATTCCAAGGTTGATTTCTTTGAGTTCATTATCTGTCACTTTAAACTTTTGGATTATCACCCTTCTGGTTACTATCTGGTTCTATGGTGCGATCAAATTTTGGTGGAGGATTTATTTTTCGATAGTCTAAAGCAATTCTGGCTCTCTCTTTTTTGATTCTTCATCAGAACTTGATTCCAGTTCGATTTATATTAGGGGAATTCTTTTTTCAACTGAAGTATGGCCTCGACTACGTGCTCTTTGGGCCATCCTCCCACCTATTTTAGGTAAACTATTTGGAGGCCTAACAAACCACTCCCTCGATATTGTCTTCGTTACTTGAACTTTGTCTTTTTTGATTGTTGACTTTTTTTGCTTTTAACTTTTGAATTGCTTTTGAACTTTAATTTTTTTCTTTCTCCACTTTTATATTGATCTCTTTCTTAGAATTGGTAGTGGACCCTTTGGGTATGTAGTACGCAACATCCTCATAGATTCTGATCTCATGAATAGAGAATGGTTACAGTTCACCCTTGATTTCATATTCAATACCATCGCATTGGTACTTGATGCATTAATATAGGGTAGAAGGAACCATCTTATCCTTATGGATCTAGGGTGTACCTAAGAATGCATTAAAGGATGTCGCCGAATTAATTATATAAAATTTCACTTTAGTTTTCAACTCTCCTATCTGTGGAAGGAGGGTAATTGAAACTAAAGCCTTCTCTCCCTTTTCGTTGAACCCAAGAAGCACTAACTTGTCGATTGAGAGCTTGCTTGTATCAACTCTAAGGTATACAAGAGTCTTTACCTTCATCACATTGACTGATGCACCCAAATCAATGTGAACTCTAGATAACTTGAACTTGCCCACATTTACAACGATGAAAAGTGGGTTATTACGATCGGTAGTTCCTAGGAGATGATACTCGTCAAAAAGGTTACTCCTAGGATTTCTTTAAAGTATAAAGCTTCTTCTTGAGAATTAGAAGCTAACTGAGCTAGGCAAATATCTGGGTTGAGAAGTGCTTTAATTATAAATACCCTCATCTCTTTTGAGAGAATGAGGGCATCGTAAGAGCTCAACTTAGCGGGCAACTTCCTAAGATGAGCTAAGACATTGTAATCAATCTTTGGAAGTTCCGGGCTTGGACCTAGTGGATTAGAAGGAGGATTTGATTGTTGAGTGGGGACTTGAATTGAATTGATAGAATTAACTTATTTTCCTTTTTCCATGGGAGGAAGCCTAGGGTTAAGACCTTACCACCTCACAGTTACACCTACACGATCTCATCGGGAGGGTAAACTATAATAGGATCTATGCTCTCCTTAGGCAATTGATTATCATTTTCTAAGTGGGAGTTTAAATTTGAAAATTATATCATGATGGGATTCCCTTGAAAGTTAATTTTGGGGGTGACACCATCATGTAAGACTTCAGATTCGTTTCCCCCTTGAGAGGTAAAATTTGGGGAGCTGAGTTTTTGAAGTTCTTAATTGATCTTAGCTAAGTTTTGTTTTTTATTAACAGAAGTGCCATTTAAAAATTTATTCTCAATAGTAATCATCAATATTTTTGCAAAAGGATCATTTTTTTATTAATTTTCAACCCTTTACCTTTGATGTGGCAAAGTAAAAGTCTGATAATATTAATGGGGACAGTGGTTTTGAGCAACCATCCACCACTTATACACCTTTCTCATCAATACATTTTCTCTCTACAAAAATATCTCTCTTTTTATTTTTATTAATTACAGTAGTTCCTATAACTACTGGAGAGGAAACTGTCCCATTGTCCTCATGCGAAGCCTCTAGGTCAACCTCCTAATTTGGACCCCAGGTTTTCATCAGTAACTATTAAGAAAGATGAAAAGACTTTTTAATCAACTTTTTAAATGCTTGGGATATAGCTATATCCCAACCATCTTCAATGGATAGAGAAATGTTTGAATTTTTACCTGAAATGCTTCTTGGCATCTAGCAATTGGAAGTTTAGTTTCTTTTGAAGGCTCTTGAAAAATTTCCTTACTGATTCCCTTTTAAATGGATATGGATGAGCCAATCTCTCTTGAAAAAAAATTAGGTAAGGCTCTCTATTAGGTTGAGAGGTTACCTAGAAGGGTTATGGTTTCTGGATTTATTGGGGTGGAGGACCACTAGACTAAGTAATGGCTGGTTTCTTACCCTTATCAACTACTGAAACTATGCCTGATCTCTTCTCAAAAGATTTTACCAATTTTCTTGATTTCTTCTCCTCAAATGACTCCTTCAGGAATGACATTCTAGAAGCCTCTTTCTGTAGGTTGTTAGCTTTGTTGAGAAGCTTTTCAAACGTTTTGATTGTAAACCCCTTTAGCAGAAAGTAATAGGCCCGTGGATATTCTTTAAAAGAATCTCTACTACATGTTGCTCCTGTAGCTAGGTTTCATATTCATTGAGAGATTTTTCCATCTTAATATATATTCAACCAAAGACTCGCCTGGCTTTTGCTTTTTGATGATGAGATCGCCAATGTTATTCTCTACTAAGCTCCTAAAAATCTCTTTAAGAATAGACCCTTGAGCTCTATAAAAGTTTTCACTAAACCATTCAGAAAGTCTACGTACCATTCAGAAATAATACCGGATAGACTACTCAAAAACTTGCAAAAAGTAGAGCATTCGACCGTCCTACGTTGCAACAGCTCACTCAGAAGTGGGCCAGATGCTATCTTGAGTTTTCTAAACCACTAAAACTTTAAAAGAAGGTGGCACGAAGCCCTTTGGATAAGGGATTAAATCATATTCCTTGGGGTAGGGTCTACCCTTCATAATAGATGCAGTCCCTTGAGAATGGGCAAGGGCCTCTGTTACCTGGGTCTCAATCATCTGGCGGATATCTCTGTCTATTGGTGACAATTGTGAGGTAACCTTTGGAATTTTAGGGCTTGAATCTACCTTCCTGTTGTTCTCACCCACTGTGTGTACTGTAGGTTACAACTACTTGGGTTTAGGCTACTATGATTGAATGAGCTGACTCTGATTTGCTCAACTCTTAGCATCATTTTCTCAAATTTTCTTTCCAGACTTTTAATGTATTCATCCTTCTCCCTCAACTAGATAGAACAATTTGAATCTAAGTTGAATGCTACTAACTCTTCTTCTTTGCCAGATCTGTGTTTCAAAGGCTCAACATCTTTGGTTGATGCTCGAGTCTCAACTATAAAAATGATTATGGCTGAATCTTCCTCCATTAATAAATCATCAATGTCTGGATTGAAGCTTCCATGACCTTCTATTTAAGGATGTCCCAGACTTTTTGGGCCACCTCATTGACTAGTTTACCATAAATTTACACGATATCGATGGTAGGTACCCTTTGTAATCCAATATCTCCTCAAACGCTTCCTTATCCAACTTGGCAAGAACAGCTTGAATATTCTTAGATAGTTTGTAGAAGGCTCTGCCACTAACTGATATAACATATCCTCATGAGCATCTGGAACTATTCCCCCCCTTTGACTGTCCCGAGGTTAGTAGTTATGAGGGTGACCTCCTCTATAGGGTGAGGGACATCCACCATGACTGGTGATATAGGAGCTTAAGTAGTGGTAACTCCTACATCAGGTAATGTGGAGTCCTCACTTCCCATAATGGGGAGTCAGGGGATATCAACTGGTAATTGAATTGAACTATCCCAAATCTGGATCCCTTCTGATCTGTTGATCTTCTTGAGTACATACTACTTCTTAGGTGACATGGGCCTCTTGCCCTTAACATCTGTCAATCTCTTATCTCAACATTATCCTTTGATTTGACTATCACTGGGGCCAATATAAAAAATATTTAGGTTGGGATCAATGGCCTACCACTGTGGGGGTGGCATCTACTAGATCTGATTAAAACTATCTCCTCTATCTTTGTAGATGAGAGGCGAGGCCCCCAATGATATCCATCCAACAAAACTGAAGTAACTGACTACTAGACAAATTTCTTGTTTCTCCTCACTAGCTGAGGAGTCAGGTTCCTAGCTTATGATTTTTGTTCCTTCAGAACTTCTTCCTCAAGCTTGTGTGAGATCAACCCCTTCTGGTGTCTCATGTGAAAGTTCGATAGGGATGTTAAGCCCTAGTGAACTAGTCCCGAGGCTAACCAAGAGGGGGGTGAATTGGTTATTTAAAAATTTCACGATAACTATGAAAATCTTTTTATAACGTGCAGCGGAAACGAATTAAAACAACGATAAAAAGATCAACCACAGATATTCCCCCAAGTAGTTAATATCAGGAAAAATTAAAGTGCAGAATTGAATCAGAAAAGCAAACCAGATTTTATAGTGGTTCGGTCAACTTGACCTACGTCCACTCCCCGGAGCCTCCCCTCCGGGTATTGCACTAAACAGAAGTGTCTCTCCTTTTGCTCCCACAGCAAGGCGGAGAAGCATGTACAAAAATCTCCTTTTCACCACACGGTGAGGCAGAGAACCCGACCTCCTTTCGCTTCCTCCTGAAGCAGGCAGAGAACCTTCGAACTCCTTTCGCTTCCTCCTGAAGCAGGCAGAGAACCTACGAACTCCTTTCGCTTCCACCTGAAGTGGACAGAGAACCCCGGATCTTCTTGCGAACGATCCTCCCACGACGAACACTCACTAGACCAAAGACGACGAGCGGAGAAGACGACTCTGATCCGTGCTCGGAGCAACCTTAGTGAATCCCTCACTAACTCCCCCTCACAAGATCTTCTCTCTCTCTCCCAACTCTCTCTCTCTCTCTAGGGTTTCTCAGGGAAGGAAGGCAGCAAAAGATTTTTCCAAAAATTGGAAAAAGTTCTTTTTAAAGGAGGGCTTAAAATTTGCCCTAAATCTCAACTGGTCGGCCAAGATCGTCCTGTACGATCAGTTCAAATTCAGCTATTTTAGCCTAGACGATCTGGCTCTTCTGGACGATCAGTAGAAAAAGTTGTTCATATCGTCCCGTACGATCCTGCGATCGTCCGGGATGATTAGTTCAAATTGAGGGATATCGTCCAGAAGACAGTTCGGGTCGTCCAGAGAAATCTGTGCTGGACGACTAAAAAATGACTTGATCGTCCCGGATGATAGGGTCATCGTCCGGTACGATTAGTTCAAAAAGGCCCCAAATCGTCCTGTACATAGTTCTGGATGTACAGCTTAAATGCACTAGACGATCAAGATCGTCCGGGACGATCCTGTGATCGTCCAGGACGATATGATCGTATCAACCAAAAATAAATTGCTTTCCTTAATTACCAGATTAAATTAGGCATGATTATACTGGATTGTCCGGGACGATACACGTATCGTCCGGGACGATCAGACCAAGTATCTAAAAATAAGAACTTGCCTAACTTGATCTGGCGACTGAGAATGTCTGATTTGGGAATATCGTTCCGTACGATCCGTAGATCGTCCAGGACGATCGGCTCAATCAGACCCTCTTAACTTAGTCGCCCTAATTAGGGTTTCTCTTTTAACTGGATCGTCCAGGATGATGTGGATATCATCCAGGATGATCTGAACAAATTTTTAACAGAAACTCTAATTCACTCAATCTCTCTCCCTGAGTGTGTGTGTGCAAGGTTACTTAGCTAGGGAATTAGTTACATTACAATTGACTCAATAAAAAGAAAAATCATACATTTGACACACTTGGACCCGATCTTGAGTTGGCTTGAGTGGCTCGCGGTCTTTTGTGCCTGAAACAGATTAGCCAAGCAAAACACACTGGAAACATGTTTGTCATCATCAAAACCAGATTTGCAACATCATGTATCGCTCTTTAGTCTCACCTGCTTGAGCAGTGTAGGTGTGGATAATATTTCTTAACATTCTGGTTCTTAGAGTTTGCTTCTCCTTCAAGGTCTTCTAGATAGAGCAATCCATCGGGCATGGTGGAGAGCTGGAAATCCTGGAGACTCTCTCCTCCCCTATAATAACTATGAGGGGAAAGAAAGGACTCCCCTTGAGGAGTGGAGATGAGGCAGGAAAGGGCAGCGCCTCAGCAGCCTCAGGCTCAACTAGACTCAGGACCTTCTGCTCGGTTATTTTCCTTGTCTTGGTTATCTTTTCTTGACCCTCCTCACATAGTTTTTCCTAGAATTCTTACTGCTTAAAGGGACTTTAGTACTGAGAAGACCCCTTCTCAAAAATAGTTTCAACTTTGGATTGAACAATGAGTTTCTATTCCTTATCCTCCCTGGAGGATATAGTAGGTATGGGGGTGACAACTACCTCTATTGTGCCAATGGGGGAGTAAGTCCCCGCCGTGACTACTATCTCTACCAGGGGGACATCATTATCACCCTCAATGATGAGGTTAATTATAATTCCTCCATTCACTAACAACTTGAGGGTTTTGAAACCCATTCTAATTTAAATCAAATTATTCAGAATCAACTCCTCAACATAGAGATCCTGGTCAATTTAGAAGACTAGCTTTCTGGCCATTGCTTGAAAATTTGGTTTCTTGAGATTTGAAAAGAGAAGATTTGAATTAGATCTCTTAAAATTGAATTTGAAAAAGGATCTTATATTTTATCATGTATACTAAATTATATGATCTATAATCCAGTATATAGTGGTAAAATATATGATATTATTTTAATTTGAAGAAAACTTGAATTATTATTTTATATGTTAGACTATAAGAGAATGTTATAGAGAGAAATATAACAATGATAATCTGTATTTGATTCGAATAAATTTTGAAAAAAGGATTGAATTTTTTTATAGTTAAGAGATTTCCCTTGAGTTTTAAAAATCAACATGTTGAATTTGCACTCAATGTGATGGTTTACAAATCTGAAGGGAAGGCTCGACTCTTCTACCCCATTGATTGACACGGGGTAAAATATTAAAACTCATATTTAGATTTGAAGTTGTATTGCATATGTTAAACTACAAGAGGAGGTTATAGTAAACAAATAGCAATGATGATCGAAGTTAATTTGAAGGGGATTTTGAAAGAGATGTTGAATGTTTGAAAGGTTAGCAGAATTTTCTTAAGTTTTTGAAACTCAACATGTTGAGTTTACACTCAACATAATAGTTTACAAAACTAGAAGGAAACTCTAAGAGATTGGCTCGACTCTTTCACACCACCAGTTGGATTGGGGATGAAATATCAAAGGCTAGGGTTACTAGAAGGATTGAATCTTGAATTTGAATTTGAAGAAGGTTGAATTTGTATTACATATGTTAAACAACAAGAGGGTGTTGTAGAAGAACATATGACAATAATGATTGAATTAAATTCAAATGATTTTAAAAAAGGATTTTAAAGTTTTAGAAATTTGACAAAATTTTCTCAGGTTTTGAGACTCAATACATTGAGTTTTCACTCAACATAAAGGTCTGCAAGATTGAAGAGAAAATCTTGGGAAATTTGGCTTGACTCTTTCACTAAATTGACTAGCTTAGGGTGAAATGTCAAAGTCTAGATTTTACTAAAGGGATTAGAATCTTGATTTGGAAACTAAAGGATTTTCTATAAATTATGAAACTTAGCATACTGGGATTTGTTTGAGCATACAAGTTTATAGCATTTACTGGAATATTTTGAAAGATTTGGCTTGACTCTTTTGCTCTACCAGTTAACTTGGAGGTAAAATGTCGAAGCCCAATTTTGATAGAGGTTTCCTCGCTCACCTCTCTTTTAACATGTCTTATTGATACTGGCCACACTCACCCAAAGAAGAAATGGGCAGAGGGACCAATGGAAGGAAGGTAGTCAAAACTATCAATATAATAAAATTTTTGCCTTTATTAATGATGGAGAGAGAAATTTATCCCAAGTGGAGTCATAATTTTTTTATTTGATTGAAAAAGTTGAAGTTTTGAAAAGATTAATTTTCTTTGGGAGAATTTAATTTCTTAAATTTTAGTTTTGAAATTGTACATATTATTATAAATGATATATTGCCTCGGGAGGCAAAAATATCATACCATAATGGGTTCAGGTTACAAAACTTTGAATTCATCTTGTTTATCATAGTCAAACTCAAGGAAGGATAACATATGATCCTGAAGGGTCAAAATGATATTTGATAGAGTGTTTGATGATAATAATCTGGATAAGGGATCTTTAATTTTTTTAATCAAAATCATGATAATGGAATGATATATCTTTCTAAATGTAGAAAGTGTCATTCACTATCAGTCATTTAAATATGACGATAATGATCGTTGACTTTGATTTTCCTAAAGATAATTAATTGAGGTTTTAAAAAATAAATTTTTAAAAATTTGATCTGGGTTTCTAAATCTCCTATGAGCGTATGTCCTTGTAGTTAATTACATCATATAAAATCTAAGTTTCCTACGAATACTCTTGATTAAAATAAGCGTAGAAATTTCATTTTTGAATTTTTAAAGATTGCTATCAAATGAGAGAGGCTTGAATTTCAGTTGGGATTGGATTAAGATTGAACACTTATTTTTTGGAGGTCAAGAGATTAAAGGTAGGAGGTACTTTGGGACTCTAAAATATTTCAGAAGCACCCCAGCCTATCCTTTATGTTGTGCTTAAATTTTGGATTGAAAGAGATTTAATTTGATGGTCAATTTTGTTAGAAGATTGGGATTATATTCCCAGAAGGTCGAGGTCTTATAATCTGAACCTGCCTCAGAAAATAAATCTAAATTTTGAACTAAAAATCAGTAACCTGAACCCAGCTAATGCAGTATAAATCTGGACTAACCCCAGCCTGGATTAGGGAGCTACATAATCACCTAGTCACTTAAAAATTGTGAGTCCGATCACTTATAAAAGAGTGGTAATGATATTGTGAAAGTTTGTTAGGGATGTTAAGCCCTTTTGAACTAGCCCGAGACTAACCAAAAGGGGGGGTGAATTGGTTGTTTTAAAAATTCTTGAGCAAAACAAATTTTAAAAACCTTTTTGGATGTTTTAAAATAATTGCAAAAACACATTGATGTGGATATGTTTAATCAAACAAAATAACAACTTTACCACATGATCATCCATAGAAAAGTAAAGTACATAAATTAAAAAATAGAACAGTAAAAGATTGAACACACCAGATTTAATAGTGGTTCAGTCAACCTGACCTACATCCACTCACCGGAGCCTCCCCTTCAGGTATTGCACTAAAACTTAGTGACTCTCCTTCTGCTCCCACAGCAAGGCGGAGAAGCCTTTACACAACTCCTTTTCATCGACTCGGTGAGAAAGAGAACCCAGACTCCTTTTACTTCCTCCAGAAGCAGGAAGAGAACCTTACCTCCTTTCGCTTCCTCCTGAAGCAAGCAGAGAATCTTACCTCCTTTTGCTTCCTCCTGAAGCAGGCAAAGCAGCTTGATCTTTTTGCTGACAATACTTCCCACAGAGACACCAAGGGATAAGGGACGATGACTGGAGATGACTACTAAAATCCTTGCTTAGAGTAACCTTTATGAACACCTCACAAACTCCCCCTCACAAGATCTTCTCTCTCTCTCTCCCAAGCTCTCCCTCTCCCTCTCAAGAATCTCTCAGGTGAGGACAGTGGCAAAAGATCTCAACAGTAGCAAATAAGATACCTTCTATAGATGGGCTCCAAAATTGCCCTAAATTTTAACTTGCCATTAAAGATCGTCCTGTATGATCAGTGTAAATAAGCCCTTTTGGCCTGGATGATCTGGTTCTTCTGGATAATTAGAAGATATGGTTTATTCTGATCATCTAAGATGATTCTGTGATAGTCCAGGACGATTAGTTTAAATCAAGAATATCATCCAGAAGATGATTCGGGGCATTCAGGAAAAAAGTCTCGATGATCTGAAGAAAATAACTTGATCGTCCAAGATGTTATATATATCATCATGTACGATTAGTTTAAAAATGCCCAGTATCATTCAACACACAATTCAAGTCATCCAGGATAACTATGCTGGAAGATTTCAAAATGACTTGATTATCCAGGATGATATCTCTATTATCCTGTATGATTAGTTCAAAAATGGCAATATTATCTGGCAGACAGTTCGGATCATCCAAGTGAAATACACTGGATGATAAGGATTTCTAATTGATCGTCTAGGATAATCTTGCAATCATCTAAGATGATGTGATTGATCAATCAATCCTTAATTACTTTCCTTAATCACCTGACTAATTTAGGCATGATTATAATGAATCATCAGGGATGATTAGACCAAAATACCAAAAATAAAGACTTGCCTAACTTAGTATGGCGGCTGAGATTTTCTGATTTGAGCATACTATCCAATATAATAGGAGTATCATCTAGGATGATCTTCTTAATCAGACCGACTTAATATGGCTGCCCTAATTAAGATTTCTATTTTCAATGGATCATCCAGGATGTTATTACTATCATCTAGGATGATATGAATAAAATCAGAACAGAAACTCTAACTCACTAAAAAATTTCTCCATGAGTGTGTGTGTGCAAGGTTATTTAGCTTGGGGATACATTACATTACATTTGACTCAAGAAAGGTGACAAATTATATTGAACTTGACACAAAGATAGACAGACTCGATCTTGAGCTGGCTTAAATTGTAATTGATCTTATGAACCTGAAAGGTTAGGCACTCAAACAAAAATAGAAATGTTTGTTATCATCAAAATTATAATCCTTGAATCCAGATTTGTAACAATCTCTCCCTTTTTGATGATAACAAATATTTGTTAGATAATTTTCAATTTAGCGAGTAAAATACAGAGCAAGGAGAACTAAGCAATGTAAATTCTATTAGTCAGGCAAACATTACAAGAACACTGAACACTGATAACTCAAATAACATAATAACCCAGAACATAAATTACTCCCCCTTTTGACATCGCAAAAAGGGGAAAATAGCAGAGAGAAACATAAAAAGACAGTACAAAAAACCTCACTAAAAATAAAAAATAAATCAAAATCTAACAAAAAAAAAAAAATAAAAACGAGAATACAACACCATTTTTTTTAATCGATCTGTTCCAGCAAATCAGAATTTTTTCTTAAGTTTTAATTCAAAAGCCGATAAGAAGAAAATTGACAATGCTAAAATCTAGAAAAGTTAGAAGATCAATTTTTCGTAACTCCTACCTCAGACACCTTATAGGTTCAAATTCCTTTCAAACAAAAATCTAATTCAGATTAAAAGAAATTAGATAAGAAAAGTGATCCTTTCAAACTTCATTCTGGAAAAATATCTGATAAAATTGTTTGCAAATTAAAGAACCAGCATTCATAATTTTCAATCTCAAATGTTTGAATATATTAAGGATACATAAATTCTTCTAAGATTTTTTAAAGATTTGAAAGAGGAGGAAGCTTATTTCTTTATGGGCTCATTTTATGCCTCTTTTTTAATTATTTGGTGCACTTTGCGCATCTTTTGATTTTGATACACTTTGTGTATCTTTTTAATTTTATCGGCGAACATTGCACATTTTTTCAGTTGGGCTCATTTTGTGCCTCTTTTATTTTCAGTTGATTGGCATGCTTTGCGCATCTTTTGCAAGTTTCCTTTCGTTCAAAACCTCTAAAAGACTCTCAGTTGTGAGATTATATTCCAGATATAAGAGAGGAAAAAACTCACTCTCTTAGATAAGGAAAAGTAAACCACAAAACAGAACCATTCTCATATAATAAATGTAATCACTTGATTAAGAAAATATGAAAGTGATTCAATGATTTGAAACACTACTCATATGAGATAGATTACTGTATGAAGATAAAATAGATCGCTATTTCAAAGTCCAACTTTTAAATTTTGAAAAAGATTTTTATCCAAAAGGAATAATACATCATTAAAGGAGTTAGAGGAGGAGAAATAATCATCAATGTTTCTTCATTTTAACTATTTTAGAGAGGTCAATCACTGCTTACAAGCTTCTAAATAAAAATAAGGTTAGAACTCTTATTTAGAAAATAAGTTTGTCAGCAGTAGTGAGCAGTGATCTGATTCTGAAGAAAATAAATAGAAGATTAATAAAACAGGAAAACGCATAAAAAGAAATAACCAAATCGGGTAAACAACAATAATAAAAGAAAATCAGCAGAGAATAAAAAAAAAGGAAACAGATAATCAAAATAAATAAAAATAAAGGAAAACTGAAAAATTAAAACTTCATAATATAGTAATCATCAAATTCACGCATTTAAATCAATCACACCCAATCTGGTCCTTATAATGCTGAATGTGTCAAAGGCTAGTGGTTTAGTAAAGATGTCAGCCAGTTGGTTTTCAGTTGCTACATGGTGTAGCTCAATGTCCCCTTTGGTAACATGGTCCCTAATGAAGTGATGCCTTATGTCAATGTATTTGGTTCTTGAATGTTGGATAGGATTCTTAGAGATGCAGATGGCACTAGTGTTATCACATAGAACTGAAATTGTGCCAACAGGTAATCCTAAATCCAAGATTTATTGCTTCAACTAAAGAACTTGGGCCACACAAATTTCTAAGGCAATGTACTCAGCTTCAACAGTGAAAAGTACAACATAGTTTTATTTTCTACTAAACCAAGAGAGTAAGGACTATCCTATGAATTGGTAAGTTTTAAAAATGGTCTTTCTATCCACCCAACACCCTGTAAAATTAGAATCAAAATATTCAGTAATTTCAAAAGAAGTGTTGTGCCTAGGATATCAGATTCCTAAGTTTGGGGTCCCTTAGAGATATCTAAGGATTCTCTTAACTGTAGTTAGGTGGAATTATTTAGGGTCAGTTTGAAATCTAACATAGAGACAAACACTAAATATGATATTAGGTCTACTAGCAGTTAAGTAAAGAAGTGATCCAATTATTTCTCTATACTTCTTCTGATCAACAAATTCTTCATTTAAATTCTTATCTAACTGAACACTGGAACTCATGGGAGTGTTGATTAGCTTGACTTTATCCATTTCATATTTTGTCAAGATGTCCTTAGTATATTTTGACTGATTAAGAAATGTTCCATCATCCATTTGCCTTATGCTAAACTCTAAAAAATAGGACAATTCTCCTATCATACTCATCTCAAACTCCTTACTCATTATTTTAGAAAAATTATCACATAACTTTTAATCAGAAGATGTAAAAAGTATATCATCAACATAGATATGGACAATGAGTAAATCATTTCTTACTTTCCTCAAAAAAGGGTGATGTCTACGCTCCATTTAGTAAACTCTCTTTCTAGTATGAATGTGCTAAGCCTCTCATTCCAAGCTCTGGGTGCCTGTTTCAATCCATATAGGGCCTTTTTTAATTTGTAAACATAGATTGAATATTGGGAACTCTCAAAACCTGGGGGTTACTCTATAAACACATCTTCTTTTACTACCCCATTTAAAAAGATACTCTTGACATCTATTTGAAAAAGCTTAAATCCCTTATAACATGTAAAGATTAGTAGCACTCTATTGGCTTCCAATCTAGCTATAGGGGAAAAGGTCTCTTCAAAATTAATCCCTTCAATTTGGTTGTACCCCTTAGCCACCAATCTTGCCTTATTCCTAACCACCACACCAAAATCATTCATTTTCTTCTTAAAGATCCATTTGGTTCCCACTATACTTTAATTCTTAGGTCTTTCTACTAACTCCCAGATATTATTCCTCACAAATTGGTTAAGTTCTTCTTGTATAGCTAAGATCCAGAATTTATCAGAAAGGGCTTGATTGATATTGGTGGGTTCAATCATTGAGATAAAGGTAGAATGGTTTACTTCCTTCTTAAGTCCATGCCTAGTTCTAACACCTTTAGAAGGGTCTCCTAAGATCAGTTCTTTAGGATGACTCAAAGAATATCTCCAATCTCTAGCCAAAGTATTTTGAGGTTCTCCCCTTTCCTCTAGATTTGCATTTTCTGCTCCTTGGGTAATCTCTCCTACTACATTAGTGTTTTGAGGCTCTCCCCTTTTTTCCAGATTTGTAGTTTCTACTCCTTGGGTACTCTCTCCTAATTCATCTACTTCATTAGCTCTAGATTTCTTAGGATCAGATTCATCAAACACTACATGATTAGTCTCCTCCACCACCAATGTCCTTTTGTTAAACACTCTAAATGATTTCCCCACACTAGAATATCCTAAGATGATTCCTTCATAATATTTTGGGTCAAAGTTTCCTAGGGATGATTTCCCATTGTTAAGAATGAAGACCTTACAGCCAAAGCGATGGAGGTGAGACAGGTTTTGGAGTTCTATCCTTAATGATCTTATAGGGTGTCTTATTCAGTATGGATCTAACATTCACCATATTACACACATAATAGGCTGTGTTCACTGCTTCTGCCCAAAAGTATTTTGGAAGTGAATACTCAGCAAGCATGGCTCTAGTGGCTTCTACTAAGGTCTTGTTCTTTCTTTTAGCTATCACGTTCTATTGAGGGGTCCTAGGAGTTAAAAAGTTATGGATAATCCCTTGCTCCTCATAGAAAGTTTCAAATTTCACATTTTCAAACTCTCCACCATGATCACTATGGATGGCTAAGATCTCACAACCTAACTTCTTCTGAATCCAAGTGGAGTGGATTTAAATTCATCAAATGACTCAATTTTATGTGATAGAAATCTAATCCAAGTGAAACTCGAGTAGTCATCGATAATTATAAATCCATAGAGTTTTCTCTCTAAGCTGGCAGTGCTATTGGGTCCAAATAAATCCATGTGAAGGACATCTAAAGGTCTATAGGTGTTGATGTCCTTAATGGGGTGGAAAGAGGATTGGACTTGTTTTCCTAGTTGACAGGCATCGCATAGGTGGTCCTTAGTGAACTTAAGCTTGGGGACACCTCTAACTAAGTTCTTTTGGGTTACTCTTCTAAGAGTTTTCATGATGGCATGACATAACCTCCTATGCCACAGCCAAGACTCATCAGCCATAATTTTTAAGCAGAATGATACAGCACACTCAATATTATTTAAATCAAGCATATAAATATTGTTGATCCTCTTACCCTACAAAATACTATTATTATTTAAGCTGATAATACAAGTGTTTGCCAGAAATTTTATACTGAACCCTTTATCACAGAGTTGACTGATGCTTAGTAAGTTATGCTTCAGTTCATCTACAAGCAAAATATTTTTAATTAAAAGGTTCTTAGAGTTTTCGATTATACCTGCGCCCACCACTTTCCTGGTGGTGTTGTCTCAAAGAGTGACCTTGTCTCCAGCCCTGGCCTCCAGCTAAATGAATTGATTTGCATCTCCAGTCATATACCTTGAGCATCCGCTGTCCGTGTACCATATGCTCTCATAAGGTCTTGTGTGAAAGCAACCCTATAAAATCATCAAATGTCAGATTTAGGAACCCAAACAAGTTTGGATTCCTTCTTATAGAAAGAAGAATGCAATACATGTGTGTTATGCTGTGAATCATATAATTTGGGCCTCCACACCCAATGTGTACTATGGTAAATAGTGCAGGTATAAGAGATATGTCCTAACATGCTACAAGAGAAACATCTAACACCAGGAAAAGGATTAATTAATCTATGAAGGTGATAGTGCCTCTTCCTATGTTTGGATATATATTGTGATAGTTTATAAAATTGTGCAAATATAGGAGGTGTTTCGTTATTCTCAAATGCACTAATTTTTATACTTAGAAATTCATTTTCTTTTTTAAGACTTACATTTCTAGTTTCAATGCATGCTCACTACTATCTAAATCATATGCCATGGTGTTTAGTTCTTTAAATGCTTTTTTTAAATTAGCATGCGATGTTTTCAATGAATCATGCTCAATAATCAATTCAGAATGCTTTTTATTTAATTCATCAAATTCATCAAGTAATGACATGTGGTTGCTATCAAGTGTTAAATGATCCTTAAGCAAAACTTCATGCTCTTTTTACAAGTTTAAGAATTCCAATTTTAGACTAGCATGCATTTTCTTAAGTTTCCTATATGATGAATGGATTTTCTTAGAAACATCAACTAATTGATCTAGGTTAGTTCACATACCTCTTCTTGATCAGACTAACCAAGATGTTCATTCGCCATCAGACATAAGTTTGTAGTCTCCTCTTCAGCTTCAATCTCAGAGGAGTCTGATGCAGAATCTGCCTAGAAAGCCTTTTGGATCCATTTCTTATCCTTCCTGAACTTGGGTTTCTCCTCACCCTTCTCCTTACTTGGGTGAGCCTTAAGTGTAGGATAATTAGCTTTTATATATCCTGGCTTCCAGCATTCAAAGTAAACTGTGTTAGAAGAACCTTTAGAATTTTTGCTACTTTTACCTTTGTTCCATTTTTAAAAGTTCTTATGTTTCTTCCTTAGAAAGCTTTTGAATTTCCTAGTGATTAAGGCAACATCATCACTTTCAGACCCAGAAGAATCAGTATCCGTATCATTTGCCTTCAGCGCCACTATTTTCTCCTTCTTTTCCTCATCTGCATCAAATTGTCTTTGGTTCACTCCTTGTTCATAAGCAATGAGTGATCCAAGTAAGCTATCATTAGAATAAATGTTTAAATCCTTGGATTCAGTGATCACAGTTATCTTAGACTCATAGGAAGAGGGAAAACATCTCAAAATTTTATTAAATTTCTCATAGTTTTTGAGTTCTCTTCCTAAGGCATACAGGGAGGTGACAATTTGTGTGAACCTAGTATACTTTTCAGATATTGACTCTGTAGGTTTCATGCGAAAGAGTTTGTAATTATGAAGCAAGATATTCAACCTAGACTTTTTGACTTTAGTTGTGCCCTCATATGTGATACATAATTTATCCCAGATTTCTTTTCCAGTGGTATAAGTTGACACACGCATGTAATCTTTAGATTTCAGTGTACAAAAAAAGTAATTCAAATATTTAGCATTAAGTTACGCTAAGTCCCTATCATCATGAGTCCATTCAGCAAAAGGAAGTTCAGTTTTAACACCATTAACAAGTCTAAAAGATGCATCATAACCGTCTTTAACAAGCATCCACATGTGATAATCAATCGATTATAAAAAGGTGGACATGCGAGTTTTCCAGAAATCAAAAGGTATGTTATCAAACAAGGGTGGACGAGTAATGGAATACCCATCCACGGTGTTTCTATTATCAAAGTTAACAATGGATCAAATTTAAAAGTTTTACAAAACTTAATTTTATGAATCCCACTCTGATACCACTTGAAAGTTCGTTAGGGATGTCAAGCCCTTATGAACTAGCCTGAGGCTAACCAAGAGGGGGGGGGGGGGGGCAAATTGGTTGTTTTAAAAATTCTTGAGCAAAATAGATTTTAAAAATATTTTCAGATGTTTTAAAATAATTGCAAAAATATGTTGATTTGGAGATATTTAATCAAATAGAGTAATAACTTTACCATACGATCATCCACAGAAACATAAAGTGCAAAAATTAAAAAATAGAACAGTAAAAGAATGAACACACCAGATTTTATAGTGGTTCGGTCAACTTGACCTACATCCACTCCCCAGAGCCTCCCCTTGAAGTATTGCACTAAAACTCAGTGACTCTCTTTCTGCTCCCACAGTAAGGCGAAGAAGCCTTTATAAAACTCCTTTTCATCGACCCGGTGAGGCAGAGAACCCAGGCTCCATTTTCTTCCTCTTGAAGCAGGCAGAGAATCTTACCTCCTTTTATTTCCTTCTAAAGTAGGCAGAGAACCTTGATCTTTTTGCTGATGATCCTTCCCACAGAGACACCAAGGGACAAGGGATGACAATTAGAGATGATTACTCGAATCCTTACTTGGAGTAACCTTTGTGAACACCTCATAAACTCCCCCACATAAGATATTCTCTCTCTCTCCCTTATACTCTCCCTCTCCCTCTTAAGAATCCAGGTGAGGACAGCGGCAAAAGATCTCAACGATAGCAAACAAGAGCCTTAAATACAAGTGCTCAAAAATACCTTAAATTTCAACTTGCCATCAAAGATCATCCAGGATGATCATTAGATCATCCTGTATTATCAGTATAAATAAGCCCTTTTGGACTGTATGATCTGGTTCTTCTGGATGATTAAAAGACATGGTTTATTCTGATCGTTTGTGATGATTCTACGATCATTTAGGACGATTAGTTTAAATCAAGAATATCATCTAGAAGATAGTTCGAGATGTCCAGGAGAAAAGTCTGGATGATCTAAAGAAAATGGCTTAATCATTTAGGACGATATGCATATCATCCTATATAATTAGTTCAAAAATGCCCAATATCATCCGGCATATAGTTTGGGTCATCCAGGAAAACTATGCTGGACAATTTTAATATGACTTGATCATCCAAGATAATATCTCTATCGTCCTATATGATTAGTTCAAAAATAGCAATATCATCCGGCAGACAGTTCGGGTCGTCCAGGTGAGATACACTGGATAATGAGAATTTCTAATTAATCATCCAGGTTGATCTTGAAAGTTTGATAGGGATGTTAAGCCCTGATGAACTAGTCCTGAGGCTAACCAAGAGGGGGGGGGGGGTGAATTTGTTATTTAAAAATTTGAGAGCAACAATGAAAATCTTTTCTATGATTTATAGTGGAAATAATTAAAACGATCAAACGAAAAGATCAGCCACAATTTCACCCAAGCAGTTAATCAAAGAAAAATAAAAGTGCAGAAAGTAATCAGAATGAACACACTAGATTTTATAGTGGTTCAGTCAACTTGACCTACATCCACTCCCCGGAGCCTCCCCTCCGGGTATTGCACTAACTCAAAGTGTCTCTCCTTTTGCTCCCACAGCAAGGCGGAGAAGCCTGTATAAGAACCTCCTTTCCACCACACGGTGAGGCAGAGAACCCAACGTCTTATTGCTTCCTCCTTAAGTAGGCAGAGAACCTCAGATCTTCTTGCCGATGATCCTCTCCCAAAGAACACCAATACGACGAAAGACGACGAGCGGAGAAGAAGACTCCGATCCTTGCTTAGAGCAACCTTCGTGAACCCCTCACGAACTCCCCCTCACAAGATCCTCTCTCTCTCTCTCTCTCCCAAACTCTCTCTCTCTCTATGGTTTCTCTGGAAAGGAAAGTGGCAAAAGATTTTTCTTATTGAAAGAAAAATATCTTTTATAGGAGGGCTTTAAAATTTACCCTAAATCTCAACTGGTCGG
Source organism: Dendrobium chrysotoxum (assembly GCA_019925795.1). NCBI lineage: Eukaryota > Viridiplantae > Streptophyta > Magnoliopsida > Asparagales > Orchidaceae > Dendrobium > Dendrobium chrysotoxum. Next base: position 56,365,400 of record CM034308.1, on the reverse strand, counting down.
CCAAGATCGTCCAGGATGATCGATAGATCGTCTTATACGATCAGTTCAAAATTAGCTGCTTCAGCCTGGATGATCTGGCTCTTCTGGAAGATCAGTAGATATCATCCCGTACGATTCTGCGATTGTCCTGGATGATTAGTGTAAATTGAGGAATTTCATCCAGAAGACAGTTCGGGTCGTCCAGAGAAACTTGTGTTGGATGACTCAAAAATGACTTGATCGTCCAGGACAATCAGGTTATCATCCTGTACGATTAGTTCAAAAAGTGCCCAAATCATCTTGAATACAGTTCGGGTCGTACAGCTGAAACACACTAGATGATCATTTTTGTCAAGGACGATCCTGCGATCGTCCAGGAGATATGATCGTATGAATCAAGTCTTAATTTCTTTCCTTAATTACCAGACTAATTTAGGCATGATTGCACTGGATTATCCAGGATGATACACATATCGTCCGGGATGATCAGACCAAATATCTTAAAATAAAAACTTGCCTAACTTGATCTAGCGGCTGAAATTTTCTTATTTGAGCATATCGTCCCGTACGATCTAATTATTATCCAGGATGATCTGCTTAATCAGACACACTTAACTTGGTCTCCCTAATTAGGGTTTTTATTGTTACCTGATCGTCCAGGATGATGTGACTATCATCTAGGACGATCTGAACAAAACTTGAACAGAAACTCTAATTCACTCAAGCTCTCCCCCTGAGTGTGTGTGTGCAAGGTTACTTAGCTAGGGGATTAGTTACATTACAATTGACTCAAGAAAGGGAAAATAATACACTTAGACACACTTGGACCCGATCTTGAGTTGGCTCGAGTTGCTCGTGATCTTTTGTGCCTGAAACGGGTTAGCCAAGCAAGACACAATAGAAACATATTTGTCATCATCAAAACCAGATTTACAACAATCGTTCCCTTTTTGATGATGGTAAACATTTGTACAGTAGTTTGAAAAATAAAATAACTAGGAGATCAAAAAATAAATATTTTTTTTAAAAATTTTCTTTTAACAACTAAAGCAATACAGGAAATATAACACATAATGAAAAATAGAAATGATTACAACTGACTCCCCCTTTTGACATCACAAAAAGGAGGAGGGTAATCAGAAACACTGAAACATCAGTACAAATAGAAAGGAAAACAACTATAAAATAGAACACTAAAATGGAGGCGGATCCTAATCGGAAGGAGGAGGTGGCGGTGGTGGGTTGAAGTAACCGTGAATGGCTTGAAAGTTGGTGCCAATCCAGGCAATGTCCTGGTCATGCTGCTGTTGCTACTGCGCAGCATAGTCAGTGAAGCGCTGGAGGTCCTCAGCGTGCCGCTGCTCCTGGGCAGCCACATAGGAGTCGAATATGGCCTCCCACTAATCGAAGTGCTGCACTAGGTGGTCAAAAGGAGAGGCAATGCGAAGGGGAGCAGGTGCAATGGGTGCAGCAGTAACTGGAATAGCTTCTTCCTCTTCCTCCTCATCATCTGGGGTGGGCTCCGGATGTAGTCAGGTGCTGTGTAGGACATGGAAGAAATTATTCGTGAAGAAGGAAGGAGGGACATTAGGAGGAACTGGATACTACAGGACATATTTAGTTTCTAAGTCATTGGAAATAATATGACCTAAAGCTAGATTTGGGCAACGTCTATGACCCGGATCCCTAATAGTGGTGAGGTGCTCGATGTATCGGATAATAAGGTTAGTGGCATTAAGCTCCCTGTGGGCTAAGATGTAGTATGTGGTCAAGGACAGTAACGGAGTGATGTGAATTTGATCCCCAGCCTTTGGAATGACGGAGGAATGAAGGACGTGCTAAATAGTACATGCGTCCTTAAGGAGTGAAGTGCAAGCATTGTCATGGTAGGGTGCGTTTATATTGCGAAGGAAGTGATTGGTGACACTCCAATCATAGTCAGGGTCAGTGATAAGAGTGTGGAGTTTGTCGCTAGTGACAGAAAGTTGGAGAATGTTGTGAAAGTCTTGGGTAGTGAGTTCCACGGGATGCTGATTGACATACGAGCGAAGAGTGGAATAATCAGCAAAAATGCGTAAATTTGCAAAGAAAACTTGAAGAAGTTCGAAACTAAACGGAAAGGCTAGTGTAAGGATGAAGGTGAGGGAGGTGTGTGCGAAAATATCTAGAATGGGATAGGTGAGGGTGACGGGAATTTACTATTTTGGAATGCGTGATCCCCACCTCACGGTAGCACTCGAAGGCAGCCTGATCGGCTGCATTGGGGAAGCGAGGATCAACATACCCCCGGGAGGAACTCGCACCCTTTTGCCGCGAACATTTTCCGCCAGCCATTAGAAGGTTCAAGTGAGGGAGAGTGGAAGAAGGAGTGTGAAAAAACCTTAAGAAAATGGCTGTTTAAATAGAACTTGGCCTGATCATCCCGTACGATCGCACGATCGTCCAGGACGATATGGACATTTATGATGGCCAGGATGATTGGTCAAAAAAGTGGTCCGATCGTCCAGGATGATCAGAGATCATCCAGGATGATTAGACACAGACGATCATCCCGAGGAGTCAGGCCGAACGACCGTTGATGAAAAGGTATCGTCTAGGACGATTAGGTGGATCATCCTAGACAATGTGCAATAAGTGTGACGGACGGGCCGAATTCCAATCGTCCAGCGGCTGACACGTGTATCATCTCGTACGATGAAGTGGATCATCCAGGATAATGGATAATAATTGGTGCAATGTCAGCCGTTTGATTAGATCAGGAAGATATGGATCATATCGTCTAGGCCGATGTAAGTATCGTCCAGGACGATCACCAATAATTAGAGTTTCTCAACAGCATGATCAAAGTGGGGATGATTTTGAATGGATCGTCCAGGATGATGTTTATATCGTCCAGGACGAAGAGGGTCGTCCAGGATGATCTGGGTATCGTCTAGGACGATGTAAAGAAAACAAAAAAAGATGGAGGATGGAGATGACATATTAGGATCCCAAAAACATAATCAATAAAATGAAAAAAATAAAACAAAAATGATTAAAACTTGAAACGAGAACACATAAAAGCCACATTTTTTTTTGATCAAGCTGCTCCAGTAAATCAGAATTCTCCCTTGATTTTTGATCCAAAAACTAATAAGAAGACGATTGACAGCGCTAAAATCCAGAAAAAGTTAGAAAAATTGACTTTCGTAACTCCGACCCCGAGCACCTTATCGATGCAAACCTCTTTTAGAACAAAAATCCAAATCAGAAGAAAAGAAATTAGATTCGAAAAGAGATCCTTTCAAGCCTCGTTCTAGAAAAATATCTGATATAATAGTATTACAAAGTAATCAATCAAAAATCAAGATTTTCAAACTCAAGCTTTTGAAAATATTAAGTGACGTACAGATTTTTTTAAGACATTTGAAGATCTGAAAGGGAAGAAAGCTTGGTTTGGGCTCATTTTGTGCCTCTTTTTAAATTTGGTTGGCGCTTTGCTCATCTTTTGATTTTTGATACACTTTGTGTATCTTTTAGTTGGCGACATTTCGCATCTTTTCAGCTTTGGGCTCATTTTGTTCCTCTTTTTTAATTTATTTGGCACACTGCGCATCTTTTGTAAGCTTTCTCCTTGTCATAATCGTTAAAGAGTCTCAACTGTGAAATTATCTTCCAGACATAGGAGACGACTCTCCATAATAAGGAAGAGTAATTCATAAAATAAAAGCCATACATCATATGATAAATACAATCACTTGGTTTAAAAAATCATGACAATGACTCAAGACTTTGAAAACACTCTTCATATGAGGTAGATTACTGTAGGAGAATAAAATAAATCTCTATTTCAAAAACTAATATTTTAATTTTGAAGAAGATTTTTATCGAAAAGAAACTATACACCAATCAAGGAGTTAGAGGAAGAGAAACAATCATCAATGTTTCTTTCCTTTAACAGATCTAGTGGAATCAATCACTGCTTACCAGCTTCCAAATCAAAACAAGGTAAAAATCTCAGTTAGAAATTCAGTTAATCAGAAGTAGCGAGCAGTGATCAAATTTTCAAAAACATAAAATAGTAAATAAAAGAGATGAACCAGTAAATAAAACATGTAAACACTAAGTCATATCAATATAAATACTCAAATCAAACTGACAACAAGGCTAACACAGAAATCAGTAGAAGAAATAAAACCAACTGAAAGCAAATAATCAAATAAAAAAACTAACTAACAGAAAATAGAATAACAATCAGAACAATTAGAAATTAGCAGTCATCAGAATCAAGTATTTATATCAATCACTCCTAATCTGGCTCTCAAAATGCTGAATGAGTCAAAGGACAGTGGTATAGTGAATATGTCAGCCAGCTGATTTTCAGTTGCTACATGATGTAGCTCAATGTCCCCTTTTATAACATGGTCCCTAATGAAGTGATGCCTTATATCAATACGTTTGATCCTAGAATGTTGGATTAGACTCTTAGAGATGTAGATGACACTAGTATTATCACACAGAACAGAAATTATACCAACAAGTAAACCTAAATCCAAAACTTGTTGCTTTAACCAAAGAACTTGGGCCACACAACTTTCTAAGGAAATATACTCAACTTCAACAGTGGAAAGTGTAACTGAGTTCTATTTTCTACTAGACCAGGAGACTAGAGACTATCCTATGAATTGATAAGTTCCAGAAGTACTATTTCTATCCACCCTACACCCTGCAAAGTCAGAATCAGAATATCCAAAAATCTCAAAAGAGGTGTTGTACCTAGGGTACCAGATTCCTAGGTTTGGGGTCCCTAAAAGATATCTAAGAATTCTCTTAACAACAGTCAGGTGGGACTCTTTAGGATCAGCCTGAAACCTAGCACAAAGACAGACACTAAACATGATATCTGGTCGGCTAGCAGTCAGGTAAAGCAGTGATCCTATTATTCCTCTATACTTCTTCTGATCAATAGATTTTTCACTTGAATCCTTATCTAACTGAACTGAGGAGCTCATGGGAGTATTGATCGGCTTGGCTTTGTCCATTTCATATTTCTTTAAAATGTCCTTAGTGTATTTAGATTGATTGAGAAAGGTTCCATCATCCGTTTGCCTTATGCTAAACCCCCAAAAAGTAGGACAATTCTCCCATCATACTCATCTCAAACGCCTTACTCATTGTCTTAAAAAACTCATCACATAAATACTTATTAGAAGATCCAAAAATTATATCATCAACATAGATCTGGACAATGAGTAAGTCATCCCCTATTCTCCTCAGAAAAAGGGTGGTGTCTACGCTCCCCTTAGCAAACTCTCTTTCTAACAGGAATATGCTAAGCCTATCATACCAAGCTCTGGGTGCCTGTTTCAATCCATATAAGACCTTTTTTAATTTGTAAACATGATTTGGATATTGGAAACTCTCAAAACCTAGGGGTTGTTCTACAAAAACATCCTTTTTTATTTCCCCATTTAAAAAGGCACTCTTGACATCTATTTGAAACAGCTTAAATCCTTTATAACATGCAAAAGCTAGTAGCACTTTAATGGCTTCCAATCAAGCTACAGGGGCAAAAGTCTCCTCAAAATCAATCCCTTTTATCTGATGATACCCCTTAGCCACCAATCTTGCCTTATTCCTAACTACCACACTAGAATCATTCATCTTATTCTTAAAGACCCACTTGGTTCCCACAATACTTTGATTTCTAGGTCTTTCTACTAACTCCCAAACATCATTCCTTACAAATTGATTCAATTCTTCCTGCATAGCTAAGATCCAAAACTCATTCGAAGGGCTTGATTGATGTTGGTGGGTTCAGTCATTGAGATAAAGGCAGAATGGTTTACTTCCTTCCTAAGTCCATGCCTAGTCCTAACACCTTTAGAAGGGTCTCCTAAGATCAGTTCTTTAGGATGACTTGAAGAATATCTCCAATCTCTAGGCAATGTGGTTTGAGATTCTACCCTCTCCTCCAGATTTGCATTTCAAATCCCTTGGGTAATGTCCTCTACCTCTTCTTCTTCCTCAACTCTAGTCACCTTAGGATCAGATTCATCAAACACCACACGAGTTGTCTCTTCCACCACCAAAGTCCTTTTATTAAACACCCTAAAGGATTTTCCAACACTAGAATAGCCTAAGAACACTCCTTCATCAGATTTGGGGTCAAACTTTCCTAAGGATGATTTCCCGTTGTTCAGAATGAAAACCTTACAGTTAAAGACATGGAGGTGGGACAAGTTTGGAGTTCTACCCTTAATGATCTCATAAGGTGTCTTGTTCAGTTTTGATCTCATATTCACCCTATTCAGCACATAACAGGTAGTGTTCACCACTTCAGCCTAGAAGTATTTTGGAAGTGAATACTCGGCAAGCATGGCTCTAGCGGCTTCCACTAAGGTCATGTTCTTCCTTTCAGCTACCCCGTTCTGCTGAGGGGTCCTAGGAGCTAAAAAATTGTGACTAATTCCTTTCTCCTCATAAAAACTTCTAAATTTCACATTTTTAAATTCTCCACCATGATCACTATGAATAGTCAAGATCTCACAATCTAACTTCCTCTGAATCCAAGTGGAGAAGGACTTAAACTCATCAAATGACTCAGATTTGTGGGACAAAAATTTAATCCAAGTGAACCTCGAGTAGTCATCTATAATCACAAATCTATAGACTTTCCCCCCTAAGCTGGCAGTGCTAATGGGTCCAAAGAGGTCCATGTGAAGAACTTCTAAAGGTCTAGAGGTGCTAATATCCTTAACAGAGTGAAAAGAGGACTGGACTTGCTTTCCTAACTGATAGGCATCACACAGGTGATCCTTAGTGAACTTAAGCTTGGGCACACCTCTAACTAAGTCCTTTTGGGTGACTCTCCTAAGGGTTTTCATACTGGCATGACACAATCTCCTATGCAACAACCAAGACTCATCAGCAGTAGTTTTTAAACAAATTGAATTCGCAGATTTAACACAACTTACATCCAGCTTGTAGATGTTGTTGATTCTTTGCCCCTATAAAACAACTTTATCATTTAAGCTTAAAATGCAGCTAGTGGGCAGGAATTTGACGCTGTATCTTTTGTCACAAAGTTGACTGATGCTCAGCAGGTTGTCTTTCAGTCCATCTACAAGCAAAATATTATCAATCATAAAATTCTTTGAATCATAATTATACCTGAGCCTACCACCTTCCTGGTGGTGTTATCTCCAAGTGTGACCTTGCCTCCAGCCCTGGCCTCCAGCAAAATGAACTGATTTGCATCTCCAATCATGTGTCTAGAACATCTGTTGTCCAGGTACCACATGCTCTCATGAGGACTTGTGTGAGATCACTCCTACAAACATATCAAATGTTAGTCTTAGGAAGCCAAACAGGTTTGGGTTCCTTCTTTTGAAAAGAAGAATGCAATGCATGCGTGCTGTGCTATGAAACATGCAGTTTGGGCCTCCACACCCAATGTGTACTACGGTGAACAGTGCATGTGTGGGAGATGTGTCCTAACATGCCACATGAAAAACATCTAACACTAAGAAAAGGGTTAACTAATCTACGTGAGTGATAGTGCCTCTTCCTAGGTTTATATGAAACATGCTTTGATGATTTTAAATCTGAATTTACAAAAGGTGGAGGTGCATAAAACTGTGTAAAAGTAGGAGGTGTTTGGTTTTCCTCAAGAGCACTGATTTTCACTTTCAAAAATTTATTTTCTTATTTAAACTTGCAATTTCAAATTTGAAAGCATCATTGCTACTCTCCACTTCACATGCCATGGTATCTAATTCTTTAAAAGCTCTCTCCAAATCAATATGAGTGGTTTTCAATGAATCATGCACAGTAACTAAATCAGATTATTTTTTGTTTAATTCATCAAACACATCAAGTAAAGACATGTGATTGTTGTCAAGTGTAGAATGATCTTTAACTACAGAATCATGCTCTTTTTGCAAAGTCAAATAATTCAATTTCAAGCTAGCATGGGTTTTCTTAAGCTTCCTATACGATGCATGAATTTTTTCAGATACTTCAAGTAATTGATCGTAAGTAAGCTCACATACCTCTTCCTGGTCCGACTGACCAGGGTGATCATCAGCCATCAACATAAATTTATTTCCTCCTCTTCAGCTTCAGTCTTAGAGGAGTCAGATGCAGAGTCTGCCCAAAATGTCTTCTGAATTTGCTTCTTGTACTTTCTAAACTTGTATTTCTCCTCACCCTTCTCCTTGCTTGATGCGCTTTAAGTGTAGGACAATCAGCCTTAATGTGTCCAGGCTTCCTGCATTCAAAACAGATAGTATCAGATGAACCCTTAAAATTTTGTTGGACTTACCCTTGTTCCACTTCTGAAAGTTCTTGTGTTTCTTCCTTAGAAAGCTTTTGAATTGCCTTGTGATCAAGGCCATGTCATCGCTGTCAGACCCGGAAGAGCAAGAATCGCTATTGTTGGCCTTCAGTGCCACTATTTTCTCCTTCTTCTTCTCACCTGCATCAAGCTGTCTTTGGTTCACCCCTTGCTCGTAAGCAATGAGTGATCCAAGTAAGCTATCAATAGAGTAAGTATTTAAATCTTTAGATTCAGTGATCGTAGTTATCTTAGCATCATATGAAGAAGGCAAACATCTAAGTATTTTGTTCACTCTTTCGTAGTTTGTAAGTTCTCTACCTAAGGCATGCAAAGAAGTGACGATTTGAGTGAATCTTGTATACATTTCAGAAATGGTTTCAGTAGGTTTAATGCGAAATAGTTCATAGTCATGCAGCAAAATATTTAATCTAGACTGTTTGACTCAGTTGTACCTTCATATGTGATGCACAATTTATCCCAGATTTCCTTACCAGTTGTACATGTAGAGACACGCATGTAATCTTCAGATTTTAAAGCACAGAAAAAATAATTCAAATATTTGACATTCAATTATGCTAAATCATGATCATCAAAAGTCCAATCAGTAACGGGAGTTCAGTTTTCACATTGTTAACCAATCTAAAAGGTGGTTCGTATCCATCCTTAACTAGCATCCACATGCGATAATTAATTGATTGAAGAAAAGTGGACATACGAGTTTTCTAAAAATCAAAAGGAATATTATTAAACAATGGTGATTGTGTGATTGAATAACTTTCAGCAGTATTACGATTACCAAAGTTAGCCATGGATCAAATTCAAAAGTTTTTAAACTTAAATTTTGAATCCCGCTCTGATACCACTTGAAAGTTTGATAGGGATGTTAAGCCCTGATGAACTAGTCCCGAGGCTAACCAAGAGGGGGGGGGGGGTGAATTAGTTATTTAAAAATTTGAGAGCAACAATAAAAATCTTTTTTATGATTTGCAACGGAAATAAATAAAACGATCAAACGAAAAGATCAACCACAATTTCACCCAAGCAGTTAATCACAGAAAAATAAAAGTGCAGAAAGTAATCAGAATGAACACACTGAATTTTATAGTGGTTCGGTCAACTTGACCTACGTCCACTCCCCGGAGCCTCCCCTCCGGGTATTGCACTAACTCAAAGTGTCTCTCCTTTTCCTCCTACAGCAAGGCTGAGAAGCCTGTACAAGAACCTCCTTTGCACCACACGGTGATGCAGAGAACCCAACGTCCTTTTGCTTCCTCCTGAAGCAGGCAGAGAACCTCGGATCTTCTAGCCGATGATGCTGTCCCAAAGAACACCAACACGATGAAAGACGACGAGCGGAGAAGAAGACTCTGATCCTTGCTTGGAGCAACCTTCGTGAACCCCTCACGAACTCCCCCTCACAAGATCCTCTCTCTCTCTCCCAAACTCTCTCCTGAAGTGGCAAAAGATTTTTCTTGTTGAAAGAAAAATATCTTTTATAGAAGGGCTTTAAAATTTGCCCTAAATCTCAACTGGTCGGCCAAGATCATCCGATCGTCCTGTACGATCAATTCAAAATCAGCTGCTTCAGCCTGGAAGATCTGGCTCTTCTGGATAATCAGTAGAAAAAGTTGTTCATATCATCCCGTACGATTCTACGATCGTCCGGAATGATTAGTGTAAATTGAGGAATTTCATCCAGAAGATAGTTCGGGTCGTCCAGAGAAACTTGTGCTGGATGACTCAAAAATAACTTGATCATCCAGGATGATCGTGTTATCATCCTGTATGATTAGTTCTAAAAGTGCCCAAATCATCCTGAATATAGTTCGGGTCGTACAGCTGAAACACACTAGACGATCATTTTTGTCCAGGATGATCGTGCGATCATCCAGGACGATATGATCGTATCAATCAAGTCTTAATTGCATTCCTTAATTACCAGACTAATTTATGCATGATTACACTGGATCATCCAGGATGATACACATATCGTCCGGGATGATCAGACCAAATATCTTAAAATAAAAACTTGCCTAACTTGATCTGGCGGCTGAAATTTTCTGATTCGAGCATATCGTCCCATACGATCCAATGATCGTCTAGGACGATCTGCTTAATCAGACACACTTAACTTGGTCACCCTAATTAGGGTTTCTATTTTTACCTGATCGTCTAGGACGATGTGACTATCGTCTAGGACGATCTGAATAAAACTTGAACAGAAACTCTAATTCACTCAAGCTCTCCCTGAGTGTATGTGTGCAAGGTTACTTAGCTAGGGGATTACATTACATTAATTGACTCAAGAAAAGGAAAATAATACACTTAGACACACTTGGACCTGATCTTGAGTTGGCTCGAGTTGCTCGTGATCTTTTGTGCCTGAAACGGGTTAGCTAAGCAAGACACAATAGAAACATGTTTGTCATCATCAAAACTAGATTTGCAAAAGATCTTGTGATTATCCAGGATGATGTGATCGATCAATCAATCCTTAATTACTTTTCTTAATCACCTAACTAATTTAGGCATGATTGTAATGAATTATCCTGGATGATACACGTATCGTCTAGGATAATTTTACCAAAATACAAAAAATAAAAACTTGCCTAACTTAGTCTAGTGGCTAAGATTTTCTGATTTGAGTATATCATCCTGTATGATGGGAGTATCATCTAGGATGATCTGCTTAATCAGACCAACTTAACATGGCTGCCCTAATTAGCGTTTCTATTTTCAATGGACCATCCAAGATGATATTACTATCATCTAGGATGATATGAACAAAATAAGAATAGAAATTCTAACTCACTAAAAAATCTCCCCTGAGTGTGTGTGTGTAAGGTTACTTAGCTTGGGGATCCATTATATTACATTTGACTAAAGAAAGGTGAAAATTTGCCTT